>CM066572.1:6520000-6597500 GCA_033816785.1 Picus viridis | reverse complement strand
TTTTATTTTGTTTTTAATTTATTTTATATTTTATTTTATTTTATTTTATTTTATTTTATTTTATTTTATTTTATTTTATTTTATTTTATTTTATTTTATTTTATTTTATTTTATTTTATTTTTTATTTTATTTATTTTTGTTTTGTTTTGTCGTGTTTCATTTTGGTTCCTTTTGGTTCACTTTGGTTCATTTTATTTTGGTTTGGTTGATGTTATCTTATGCTATTTTATATATGTTTTTTATTTTTTATTGTATTTTCCAACATTTTCTAGGGTGTTTTTGTGCCCACCACCATGGCTTATGGCCCTCTGAGGTTAGTCTGGATGGTTTGTGTTAGCACCGAGTCCGTATTCATACCCCGACTGTTTGTGCAGTTTGCACAACGCTCAGCTGCGACCCTCCCTAAGTTCAGAAACACCAGCAGGTCCCAAAAGGCAGGGAGATATTTCAACAAGGTTGTCATGCTGGAATTGTATTCTCCAGTCACTTGATGTTTAATTTCCAAGCAGGTTTTTCTCTCTCCTCTTTCAGGTGCATATGGATGGATGGATGGATGGATGGATGGATGGATGGATGGATGGATTCAGCAAGACACAGCAATGCAATGCACACAGCAACCTGCAGAATCCACATTAAATCACAGATGCAGCACACAACAGCATCATGCTTTCAAGCCTCCACGTTGTCCAATGATTACTGTCATGCCTGCCTTTATTGTTGGGGTATTTTTATTGTTGTGAAATCAAGATGAGCAGAGAGGGCCCCTGACATTTTGCTTCAGCCCTATTAGCAAAATATTAATTATAGATAAGGAAAAGACACTGCCCCCAAACCACCTGGAAGTCATTGCCACGTGTAGGCAACTCGGATCAGAACGGAGTTGCCCTGATTCAACCTGTGCAGCTTTGACGTCGCTTGTTTCAGCAGCAGCCTTCGCTACCACAGCTCAAACCTCTCAGGCCAGCTTCTCTTTACCGCCTGAGCGTATCACAAAGGCTCTCCAATGTGAGGGGATCCCAGCAAAGCAGTGATGAAAACCATAGGTAGGGCTATCTGCGAGTGGCTCACATGAAAGCAGTTATCGCTTTTCATGCACCCGCATTAAACCGTGGAGGAAAGGAGCCCTTCCTTCAGCGTGCATTAATTACTTGACACTGCTTTGCCTCAGACATTTAAGTGTTTCTTTTTTTCTTTTTTTTTTTTTTTTTTTTTTTTTTTTTTTTTTTTTTTTTTTTTTGCTATGGGATGCAAGGGAGAGATTACAGCTGGGAAAAAAAAAAAATTATCATCGTACCGGAGGTAGGGTCACAGAATCTTTTCTTGTGTTCTGTGTGAAGTTGTCTTGAGCTGAGAGCTCTGCTCCTTAAGGATTAAGGGATTGAAAAGCAAAGACCGAAGCCGCCGTAATTTAAACCCAGTCGTTCTCCAGCACAAAGGTGCAAAATGGACTAAGCCAATCCGCCTCTTTGCTACTTCGGCTAAGAAATAATTTTGCCTTTTGAAAGTTTTGCCCTATTAAGATTCCGATGGTGTCATTATCTTTAAAGGAAATTTATCCTCTCGGCTTCTTTTTTTATTCCCCACCATGAGATGAGGGCTGTGAGACATGGAAGAGGTGGGCACGCTTTCGCGTTGCAGTTGATGGCACTGCTGAAAAATTCCGTCTACGCCACATACAGATAAACCAGGCAGATAAAACTCATCAATGGATGCCTCTGAGGTGGGGCTTCTTGTTTATAAATGTCCTTGCTTATAAAAATACCTCCTCTCCAGAAATAGTTGCCGAGCAGTTTTCCACTGCTATTTAAAAAGAAGGGGGGGGAAGAGGGTTTGACTAAAGAGTCATAAAAAGTATCGGATGAAACAAACTTGGTTCCAAGGGCTGCAAGAGAGAGGGAGCATTATGTTATATTGCAGATAATTAATACATTCACTAGACAGAAAAAATGCAGTTAATTACTGGGTGTACGTTAACTGATTGCAGGTTCCCGGTTTCAGTAACAAAATGAACCGAATTCGCATTTCAGGTTGTTGGTCTCTCTTTAAAGTTTTGTCACGAGGGCTCGGCACATAATTCTAATGAAAACAACTCCTAAAGGCCTTTTCAAAACAATCTTCCCAGCGGAAGAGCCCCGTGTTCAGCAGCAGGCCAAGCCCCAGCGCCGCGGTTTGGTGCGAGGGCCCTGTCTTTGATTAGCGGGTCTGATGTCGCGCCGGTAGGCGAGCGCTCCCCACAGAGAAGAGAGCAGCTCCCTGGCTTTGAGGAGCCCGGGCCTTCCGAGCCACTTGCTTGGAAGCATCTTGTCTGGGCTCTCCTCCCCCCACCAGCCTCCCACCAGCTGCTGTGAAGTGGAGGCTTACGGAGAGGGAAATAAGAGAGCTGTAGTTCCTTGGAAGCCTGGAGAGGATGGTGGGGTGGTGGGTTTGGGTCTTTTTTTCGTTCCCCTGGGGGAAAATGCATAAACATATTCTCCTGTGATATGTGTGGAGATTTACTACCTATAGGAGCAAGCATGGGTCTTCGTATGGACTTTGGGATGGGTTTCACAGGCTCCCTTTGGGCAAGGAGAAGTCACAGAAGCAGTTACAGATTGTATTTGTAAATCATCTTCCGTCGCTGATTTAAAACTGTGACCTGCTGTTTATCCATACATTTGATGTGGAGCTGGCAACCAGCAATAATAGGAGTTTTCCAGCACTTCCCATTTATAACTTCAAAGCCTAACCTGGAGGACTACCCTCTCTGGAGGCAGAAGCAATTCATTTTCCATATTCAGTGCGCTTGTCTGGAGAGGGAAAAAACTGCCAGTCATGCCAATTTGTGGTGAATGATAGAAGGTAAAGCCAGCTTTATCACATGGGCAGCTGACACAAAACTCTTCCACTTATCTTAGGTTGGATGGGGACCAGGTTCAGAGATGAAAGGTCAGTTCTTTATCCACTAAGCCCTCTAGATATTCCAAAATCCCCAGTACATTACAAATTTGAACAGTTTAAGCTCTCTTAAATAAAAGAATCTCTTCCTGAGGTAAAGTATACAGTGTATATAGATACAGTGCAGGAGGAACACGGGAAAGGTCAGAGATGTGACCTTTGCATGTCAATGGTTTTATTTATTGACAAGAAGTCCAGTTTAAAGGGCTTAATGAAAAAGCAAGACAAGAATCAAGGAATCTGTTAAACTGCCTAAATTTGACTGGCTAAATAAATTGTGCTCTCCGCCTCAGCAATGGCAGGCAGGAGCTTTTGCCAGGCTTTATTCTCAGCAGAGGAGGCAGCTCCAGGAATTAGCAGCCTGCTGCTTACTCTGGCCATCCACAAACCGCTGCCACAGGGTTCCTAATATGGCCCAAGGCAATTGAAGGGGAATTTTTATTTCCCTTCCTTTTCCTGTGTCACTGAATCGTTCTGTCATCCCCAGGTAAAAAACAAAACATCGAAGGGGGAATCAAGACAGACTTTGTCTGAAGGGCTCACTGCCACTGCAATCAGGAGAGAAAACTGATGGCAGGATGATAGCCAGCAAGCTTCCCTGATCTGCTGTCTTTATTTTATTTTATTTTATTTTATTTTATTTTATTTTATTTTATTTTATTTTATTTTATTTTATTTTATTTTATTTTATTTTATTTTATTTTATTTTATTTTATTTTATTTTATTTTATTTAAATTTTTTATTATTTTATTATTTTCCTTTTTCCTTTCCTTTTTCCCTTTTTTCTTTTTTTCACTTTTCTTTTTCTTTCTTTTCTTTTTTTTTTCTTTTCTTTTCTTTTCTTTTCTTTTCTTTTCTTTTCTTTTCTTTTCTTTTCTTTTCTTTTCTTTTCTTTTCTTTTCTTTTCTTTTCTTTTCTTTTCTTTTCTTTTCTTTTCTTTTCTTTTCTTTTCTTTTCTTCTCTTCTCTTCTCTTCTCTTCTCTTCTCTTCTCTTTTCTTTTCTTTTCTTTTCTTTTCTTTTCTTTTCTTTTCTTTTCTTTTCTTTTCTTTTCTTTTCTTTTCTTTTCTTCTCTTTTCTTCTCTTTTCTTCTCTTTTCTTTTCTTTTCTTCTCTTCTCTTCTCTTCTCTTCTCTTCTCTTCTCTTCTCTTCTCTTCTCTTCTCTTCTCTTCTCTTCTCTTCTCTTCTCTTCTCTTCTCTTCTCTTCTCTTCTCTTCTCTTCTCTCCTCTTCTCTCCTCTTCTCTCCTCTTCTCTCTTTTTCTTTCCTTGTACTGCCCCCAATTGTTTAAGCCCACACCAGAGGTTTCCAGTTAGTCTTGCACTGGCAGAACTGCTGCACTTCTCTATTACGATTATAAGAACTCTTTTTCCTATAGTTCAGGTAGGCAGTCAGAAATAATGGCACCTGCCCATACAAAGAATATAGCAAGCACATAAATATCAGAATAAATAATCAATTTGTGTGTGTGGATGGATCTTCCAGTGATCCTGAGCACCACCAGCTTCTGCCGGAACCAGTGAGCGCTCTAAGTGCTCAGAGATTCAGAAGATGAAAGCCATTTATCTCTTTTAAATGGTTTCGCTCCTCATCAAGTGCAATCCAAGAGTTCTGAAGATTAAAAGTGGAACTCAAAGATTTGTTTCCTGCAAGAACAGAACCTTGGTCCTTTTTCAGTGGCATTTATACACCACCTTGGTCCTTTTTCAGTGCTATTTCTATACCACATCCTTTTGTTTAGGTGAATCAATTATCTGTACCCTCAGATGCAGATGTTAATTTTCACGGACTTCAGGGCTTTGCCGCTGCAGTAATAACCTCTGGTATTATTCTCATTCAGCCTAACAGCTTCTCCTCTGAAAATCCAACTGCCTTTTGGGATGCAATTCTGAGACTTCCTTGCAAACAGGCATCAAGACACACGAACAGAGAACCCAGGGAAGAGAAACAAAGCCGGATTAAAGATTGCCTTGAATCTGCTGGAGCTCTAGCCCAAGGACTCTGCATTCTTGTTTAAAATGCCTTGACAATGACGCTGACCATTTCATCTCTAGTGCCTTTTATGATGTATTTTTTTGTTCCCCCTGTAAAATGAGGGCAGGATAAATTGGGAGCCGCTCTAATGAGCGAAACCAGAGAATGCCACACGACAGAGTGGTGTTGCTACCTCTTGTGGCAATCTTTTCATCTTGTTCCTCTTCCCTTTCTTATTGGTGGTGCTAAAAATGACTTTGCAAATTTGATATTGATAATCTCTCGTGTAAACAGTAAACAACCCCACACTGTTAACCTACCTTTGCTTAGGGACCTTCGTAGCCTAATTAATTCAGTGGGGTCTCTTGTCAATATTTCAGGCTACCTTCAGCACACTCCTCCATGCCATGGAGTATGTTAACTCCTCATGTTTGTATTTCACAGATATTCTTAATGATCTCTGAGTTTAGACAAACTGCTTGTGAAAGATTTCTCGGTCAGCACAGACACTTGGGTTTATCCTTAGATAATGATGCAAGTTTACTCAGTGGCTTCGCTCAGGAGGCTGAAGCTTCTTCACAACACAACCTACCAGAGCTTCACATCTGCAGGGTGGCTTTATTCTGTTTTAACTATCATTGCTCAGTTGCTTGTACAGTGAAGCACATGAACACCAAATCATCAGTTCTTCCACACCTATGAGAAAACATCAACTAGACTTGCTGCCCCTCTACTCTGCCCTGGTGAGGCCACATCTGGAATATTGTGTCCAGTTCTGGGCCCCTCAGTTCAAGAAGGACCTCAAGAAACTGCTTGAGAGAGTCCAGCACAGAGCCACAGAGGTGCTGCAGGCAGTGGAACATCTCCCTGTGGGGACAGGCTGAGAGAGCTGGGGCTTGGAGCTTGGAGAGAGGAGCCTGAGGGCTGCCCTCATTGCTGGTGATAAAGATGTGTAGGGCAGTGTGGGGAGGATGGAGCCAGGCTCTGCTCAGGGATCTCCAAGAACAGGAACAGGGGACAGTGGGGGCAAGCTGGAGCAGAGGAGGTGCCACAGGAACAGAAGGGGAAACTTTGTCCCTCTGAGGGTGCTGGAGCCCTGGAGGAGGCTGCCCAGAGAAGTTGTGGAGTCTCCTCTGGGAGTTTCCAAATCCACCTGGATGTGTTCCTGTGTGACCTGCCCTGAGGATCCTGCTCTGGCAGGGGGTTTGGTCTGGATGATCTTTCGAGGTCCCTTCAAGCCCCTAACATTCAGTGATTCTGTGACTCTCATTTGAAGGAGAACATGCTTAAAACATGCATATAAAGAGCCATTTCTTTCTTGCTTAAATTATCTTATTGGAAAGAAATGTCACACACAAAGAATATGTGCCTGTGGGTTATGAGCAGATTCTCTGGTCTCATCCTGGCTGATTTTTAAGGAAAACTGGAATGCCTCTCAGTTAATCTGCATTATATTGTGCAGCCCAGTGTTGATGTCTCATCACTGTGGTGAAATGACTGTTTATCAAAGGTCAGCAATAGCACTCAGAGCCCCACAATGGACTGAAACACAGGAGAAGATGAGTAATTTGGAACCTTAATAAACCTTAATAAAGATTTTTTGCTTTCCTTGTGCCTAGCCTTGGAAAAAAAAAAAAGGCCAAAAAAAACCACCCCACCACTGGCAGATTTCAACTACTGGCAGATACAACTTCTCAAGGGCCTTTTGTCTGCACACCTCACTTCCTGCCAGAGGCTCATTGTTAGCACTTAGTAACCACAGTAATACAGGGTGGCTGTTTATTGTGTTTATTGACAAGTGCCTTTTGTTTTCCTTTCTTTTTTCCCCTTTCCCCACAACTTGATGAACATTTTAGCCTTTCTAGCTTCCCTTCTTTCATTTTACGAAGGCATTTCGAGGTTTCTTCCTATCCTGAGACAGAAGTGCAAAAGTAATGTCTTTCTCTTTCTTTTTTTTTTTTTTTTTTGTCTTTTTTTTTTTCTCCTTCCTGAGCTTCTGGACAGATAATTTGTACCTACTGTGTGCAGCCTGAGTGTCTGAAGTACACATTAAAAGAATAAATGGCTACACTCCAGTTCCACATATGGTAAATGTGTTGCCCTGATATTGCCTTACCCTGTCAGGTTAACTAATTCATATTCCTTTAAGTTTGCAAATAGGACCTGGTAAAAAAAGCCTCTTAAAATAAGGAAAGATTTTAGGCTGTGGGTTTGGGTCGTTGGTTTTTTTTTTTCCTTAAAACACAGAATCACAGAATGGTAGAGATTGGAAGGGACCTCCAGAGACCATCCAGTCCAACTTCCCTGCCAAAGCAGGATCACCCAGGGTAGTCCCCACAGGAATGCATCCAGGTGGGTTTTGAAAGTCTGCAGAGGAGACCCCACAACCTCTCTGGGCAGCCTGCTCCAGGGCTCTGGCAGCCTCACTGCAAAGAAGTTTCTCCACATGTTGAGCTGAAACCTTCTATTTTCAAGTTTGTATCCATTGTTCATTGTCTTATTACTGTGCACCACTGAAAAGAGCTTGGCCCCCTCCATTTGACACCCACTCCTCTCTTGAACTGGGAGCCCAGACTTGGACAAAGTATTGCTGGTGTGGTCTCAGCAGGACAGAGTAGAGGGGGAGGAGAATCTCCCTGGCCTTGCTGGCCACACTTATCTTGCTGCACCCCAGGATGCCATTGGCTCTCTTGGCCACAAGGGCACCTTGCTGTCCCATGCAGAACTTGCTGTCCACCAGCACTCCAAGGTCTTTCTCCATGGAGCTGCTCTCCAGCAGGGCAGCTTCTAACCTGTGCTGGTGCCTGCTGTTATTCCTCCCCAGATGCAAGACCCTGCACTTGTCCTTCTTGAACTTCCTGAGGTTTGCCTGCACCCAGCTCTCAGCCTGTCCAGATCTGGTTGGATGGCAGCACAGCCTGACAGGTGTCAGCCTCCCCCCCGCCCCAGTTTTGCATCATCACTGAATTGCTGAAGGTACTCTCATTGCCCTCAGCTGGGTCATTGATAAAGATATTGATCAAAACTGGACCCAGTACTGATGCCTGGGGAGCACCACTGGCCACAGGCCTCCTAGTTGACTCTATGGCACTGATGATAACCCTCTGGACACTGGAGGAGGTGTTTTGGTGTTATGGCATTAAGAAGAGTTGTCTAAGGTTGTTATCAAGGGAATTTTAAACTCAAGAACTAATTTTGCACGGTGATGATCACCCAGATCTCTCTATAATTTCAACACCTATGAAAGCATGGCCTTAAGTTTGCTAGCTGATTCTGGGAGGGGGCAATGTCAGCATTTCAGGGCATTCTTTTTCTCTTTTTTTTAGTCTCTAAATTGAGATCAATTTGAAACAGATTGGAAACCTTGGAGAAATTAAAGAGAACTAAAGTAACAGGTCCAAAATTTCATACCTGTTCCTGCTGATGGCAATTGGATGCCTAAAATACCTAAAACTTAACATTAATGGCAATTGGATGCATAAAATACCTAAAACTTAACATTAATGGCAATTGGATGCCTAAAATACCTAAAACTTAACATTAATGGCAATTGGATGCATAAAATACCTAAAACTTAACATTAATGGCAATTGGATGCCTCAAACTTTTCATTAATGGCAATTAGATGCTCAGAACTTAAATTATGTTGAAACTCTTCCTGATTTGACGCAATCTCAGAACCAGAACTTCTGTGTTGTAAGATGAATTCTGCTGCTACCCGAAGCCCAGAGTCTGTTGATGGGTTTTTTTTTCCTTTGGGCTCTGGATATTAAAAGGTCAGAGGTTCCACAAGGATTTTATTTAAACAATCTGTGTCACAGCATCCTGCATCATAATACAGAGCTGAGCTGGAAGGAAGATGCACAGCCTGCCATGGAAGTTGTGAGGACATGTTGTACCAGTACCTAAGCTGTCACTCCAGACAGCCAAGTGAAGTAAGTCAATGGATGTGTGGGACAGGGGTCAGCGTGGCAGGGTTTCTGAAGAATTCAGAGAAGCTGTCTGGAGACTGCTACTGTGTGAGATGGAGGAAGAAAGAGAAAGATGAGCGCTGAATTCCCTCAAGCCGTTCCCCGGAATGCGTTCCATGATAAATTTTCGATGTGTGTGGCGGTGGGGTAGAAGGGTCAGGTTTACTAATAATTTGCATTAACATTTGTAATATCTATCCTTCATAAGCCTGCAGAGGTTGGGAAGTAGATATTCTTCACCAAGAAATGCAGGTTGATTTTTTTTCCTGGAGATGCAATTCTCTGGTATTCCATATCTGCATCTCTTAGAGATGAAATGAAGAGGCTGCTGTATCCTTCTCGCTCCTTTCTTTGCCTGATTGCTTAGCAGACAGAAACTGCTGTAATCTGCCACAGCATCAGCGGCTGAATGGGGGAGAGGATGTTTTCCCCACAGAACCTAGACAATAACTCTGGCCAGAAGGAAAATGGGCTAACAGAAGGATCTGATGAGAGGATGCCTTTCCTCCAATGACCCAGCTGGCTTGCCCGTGACAAAGCTTTTACAGGACACAACATAAATGAAACAAGAATGAAAGCATTAAACAATGTAGCCGAGGAGAGAGGAAAAAGAGGAACCTAAAGGAAGGCAGAGTCTATCTCAGAAGCAGCAAAAGGCAATCTTGTCTCTGTGATTGTTCCAGCCCTCACAAAGGGGATTGTTTTCCTAGCTGGGAGCCACTGGAAAGGATTAGCAGTTTTCCAGGACAGACAACACCCCTGCAATCCCATCTTGAAGTATCTCAGGTGTGAAGTGGGGGCTTGGGGAGAGGGCAGCGGTGCAGGCTCGGTTGGTCAGTAGTGGCCTTGGCTGACATCGTAGTTTATTTGTGAGCTTATTAAGCCTGGCCAGTCCTTTGGGAGCACTCTTGGCAAAGGTCACAAAAGACAAGATTTTGCATAATGAATACATTAAAATCTTTTTGTTAGTGCACGGGGAGCAAGAGGATAATGGCAATGAAGCTTTGGAATACAGGAAAAGAAGTAAAAGAAAATTAGTCCCTGAGGTAGCAAATATGATCACCATGTGGACTTGGGTTTCTGGTTTAGCAAGCGAGCCCTGAGTGGAGGCGGGGAGTGGGGGGAGGGGGAAATGCCTAGAAACATGCTGCCTTTTATTTAGATCCACAGCTCCTGCACTGAGAGCACACCACAAAGGGCAAGAGTGCCACTCTCCATGATGAGTCATTTTGATGGGAGGATCCCAGACAGGGAACGGGAAAGGATGGAGAATGCTGTATGCATTGTGTAGATTTCACTGGGTGGAGAGCAAAGGAAAAGAGAGGAAAAAGGATGCCATGTCAGCAAGTAGACCATAAATTGCACTTAGTTATCACAAGTTCATGCTGAAAATAAAGTGAACATTATCAGATTGTGACCATGAGTCTCCTATGGGATTGATGTCATAATACAGCAGATAGGACCCAGATGCCCCTTTATGAAAGACCCAAATTGGGTGGCAAGGATAAGCAAGTTTAGGAACACATGTGAAGGTGGCAGGGTCTCACAACTCAATAACCCATCGAGTCAAAAGACTCAGGGCTGATAAAAGGTAGAAATACCAGCTCTGCGGGTCAGTTCAAGGTGCTATGAAGAGAAGCAAAGCCCGGTGAAAGCAGATAAAACACTCCTCCAGTTGCTAAGGTGCCTTAATCTGATGGAAGCTAAGTTGTGTGCATTTTTTGTAAGGATTTGTCACTCTCTGCACTGGTCCTGCAGTACAAATATGCAAACTGGAGGAAAGTTAGAGGAGGGCTTAGGAACAGAAGTAGCTGCTCCATTGGAGCATATCAGTTCTCTCTCCAGGCAGCTTGGGACTGGAGGACAAATCAGTGAACATGTCAGTTTGCCAGGATGTCTTTCAATCAGTCTACCAAGATCTTTAAGGCTCCTGATAAGGGCACCCTTTTGGCAAAGCCCAATATAGAAACTGCTGTCCTTTCTTCACTTGTCACTACATCATTTAGGAAAGCAAATTCACATTTCTTTTCAGTTCTTTAAGAGAATGTTCTTGGAGGAAAACAGATATATCTTCATAATTTGCTCATGAGGTTTGGCTTGATGTTCACAGGTTCACAGAATGGTTTAGCTTGAAAGGGACCTTAAAAGTCATCCAGTTCCAACCCCCCTGCCATGGGCAGGAACACCTCCCACTAGAGCAAGTTGCTCAAGGCCTCAGTTCAGCGATTCTATGTGCATCAGCACCCCCACATCCAAAGAGGAAAAGTGAAGGGATTAAAAGGGAAAACAAGCCCCTTCACAGTCCCAGTTTTATCTCCTGGGATACCTCGAGTGAGCAGAGCCACCAGCCATGGCGAAGCCCAAAGAGATAATTACAGAAATGGCCTTGATGGATAATTTGGGGCTTTGTTACCACCAAATAATTTCAGCCCCATCCTCATCAGGGTCAGGAGGTGACTGGAAACTCCTGTTGTGGTGAGTGGGCTTGGGCATGGAGATGCTCCAGGTGACTGTGAGTCCCCCAGCACTGCTCAGCCCCAAATTCAGGGTTTGAACCTTGATTAAACACCTGTGGTCCCAGCTGGTGCAAAACCAGAGACAGAAGTAGGTGATGCAGAGCCTAGAGAACAGCTCTGCTGAGGAGCAGCTGAGGGAACTGGGATTGTTCAGTCTGGAGAAAAGGAGACTGAAGGGAAATCTCATTGCTCTCTATCACTCCCTGAGAGGAGGTTGGAGAGAGATGGGGGTTGGTCCCCTCTACCTAGTAACTAATGATAGAACAAGATGAAATGGCCTCAAGCTGCACCAGGGGAGGTTTAGGTTGGAGATGAGGAAAAATTTCTTTCCTGCAAGAGTGGTCAGGCACTGGCACAGGCTGCCCAGGGAGGTGGTGGAGTCACCATCTCTGGAAGTGTTTAAGAGACATGTAGATGTGGTGCTTGTGGTTACATCTTAGTGATGGACTTGGTAGAGCAGGGTTAGTCATGTGGCTTGGTGATCTTGAAGGACTTTTCTGAGCTAAATGATTCTAGGATTCTGTGCTTTGAAGTGTGTAAGCAGTTGTAAAGGGCCACAGTACTTAGTCCATTAATGATAATTGTGTCCCCTCAGAAATCGCTTGCACTTACTTGCTTTGGAATGTTCTGTTCGCTACTTCTACCTCAGCAGATGATGCAGCTGCTAACCAGCTTCTGCCTCGTAACAGAAACTTCACAAGCATTTCAGGATTCCTAGACTTATTCTGTAAATGGAGATCTCTGTGTAATATCTTGAGCACACCTTCAGGGAGGGGTGAACAGGTCTTGAGCAATCGGGGCTAGTGGAAGGTATCCCTGCCCATGGCAGGGAGTTGGAAGTAGAGGATCTTTAAGGTCCCTTCCAATCCAAACAATTCTGTGAATCTTCACACATCTGAAAAGCCACCATGGACTTATCTGTTTGGGTAAGTATTTCAGGAACAGTTAACATGGTACAGAAAGATTTTCAGCTGACAGATGAGGGGAAGGAGAAAAAAAAAAGGCTGGTGAGCAGTTTGGAGCACAAGCCCTATGAGGAGGGGCTGAGGGAGCTGGGGTTGCTTAGCCTGGAGAAGAGGAAGCTCAGAGGAGACCTTCTTGCTCTCTGCAACTCCCTGAAGGGAAGTTGTAGCCAGGTGGGGGTTGGTCTCTTCTTCCAGGCAACCAGCACCAGAACAAGAGGACACAGTCTCCAGCTGCACCAGGGAGGTTTAGGCTGGATGTTAAGAAGAAGTTCTTCACAGAAAGAGAGATTGGCCATTGGGATGTGCTGCCCAGGGAGGTGGTGGAGTCACCATCACTGGAGGTGTTTGTGAAGAGACTGGATGGGGTGCTTGGTTCCATGGTTTAGTTGATTAGATGGTGTTGGGTCATAGGTTGAACTCGATGATCTTGAAGGTCTTTTCCAACCCGGTTAATTCTATTCTATTCTATTCTATTCTATTCTATTCTATTCTATTCTATTCTATTCTATTCTATTCTATTCTATTCTATTCTATAACACATTTATTTACTACCAGGGAAACTACCTATTTTGGCCCAGGGAATGCTTCAAACTCGTGTCACCATCCAAAGCATGATCCCAGTGTCTGGTTGCAGCCCATTGATTGCACAATGCAAATTTGCCAGAGTGCACTGTAGAGGAGTGCAGCACTTGTTAAATGAATGATCTTCAAAAAGAGTTAGTCACTGGTAAATCATCATCAAATGGAAGGGATCCTAGGAGGCTCCTTGGGGAGCAACATTAGCCTCAGCACTGTTCAACTTTTTCACCCATGAGTTGAATCACAAACGTAAATCATTCCTAGAGAATTTGTGGGTGGCAGAAAGATTGCAGAATCAGTAAATAATAATGAGGACAACAGAGCCATGCATGGCACTTCTGATTGCTGCTAAAATGAGATCACTGTGGGGGGAAGGAAAAATATGTAGAAAAACCCAACAACAACCTATGTTGTAACTCAGTCAAACACAAAAGCATGCACAGAAGAAAAAGTTCTGGGCTAGTCCAGCAGGGCTGGACATCTCTGAGTCGGACATCTCTGAGTCATACATCAACCCAGGAAGCTCTAAGTATCATGGTGGAGAGGTAAACACAGGCAAAAATTTGAAAAGTAGCTATTAGAATCGTGTAAATAACCAACTGGTAAACACAGGACTTGGAATTCTTGTCTCCTAATTTGGCAATGGGACGGATAAAATATACATTGTCCAGTGCAGTGACAGGACAAAAGGCAATGGCTTGAAGCTTGAGAAGGGGGAATTTAGACTGGAGATTAGGAAGGAATTCTTCACAGTGAGGGTGGGGAGACACTGGACCAGGTTCCCCAGGGAGGCTGTGGATGCTCCTTCCCTGGAGGTGTTCAAGGCCAGGCTGGGTGAGGCCTTGAGCAACCTGGGTTGGTGGGAGGTGTCCCTGCCCATGGCAGGGGGTTTGGAGCTGGATGATCTAGAAGGTCCAACCCATTCTGTGAAACCATGATTTCTGTAGTCCTCAGTTTGAAGTGTTTTAGTTTGTTCTTTGTTTGTTTTCAGATCTGGAGATGTTGCAGGGGGGAAAAAAAGCCACCAAATGATTTAAGGTTGGTTAAAATGCCTACAGTAAGAGCCTTTAAAAGCTTGATTTGTTTAGTCTATCGAAAAGAAGATTGAGTGGTGACTTGACTGAGAGGTAACTGTGAAAGTATAAGTACCCTCACAACAAGAAAACACAGAACACTAAAGTGCACTTTAATCAGGGGGGAACAAAAAGGAACAAGAAAGAAAACAAAACACAAAAATCAAGGATAACAAGAAGTAATGGCTGGAAGATGAACTAAGCCACATGTTAACCATGAGTGGTTAACCACTGGAACGAGTTATAAAACAGTTTGATCACTTCCTTATCTTTTAATGTCAAGAGATTAAGAATGGTTCTCTTTCTGGAAGAGATCACAGAATCTGAATGGTAGTGGTTGGAAGGGACCTTTGGAGATCATCCAGTCCAACCACCCCTGCCAAAGCAGGATCACCCAGAGCAGGTGACACAGGAACATGTCCAGATAGGTCTCCAAAAAAAAGAGACTCCACAACCTTTCCTTTTCTCCTTTCTCCCTTTTCCCTCTTTCTCCCTTTTTCTCCCTTTTCCCTTTCACCCTCCCTGCAAGCAGCACCTGCTCCACATAATGACAGAATGGTTGGAGTTGGAAGGATCTTCACCCGGGTTCCTGGGGTTCAAAGAGCCCCAAGTGCTGATTATTGACAATTAACACCATTAATTGCCATGGGGGAATCTTCCCTCCAGAAGTGCTGGAGGGAACTCTTATCAGGGAGTAGTTCTGCTGCTGTGGAAGGGTGAGGATTTTGTTTCTGCTTGCAGTACACGTCTGTGGGGCCTTCAGAATGTCATTTTGGGCTCCCTTTGCAGGTAAACTGCATTTGAAGGGTAAGAAGCTGCTGCCACTGCTGCGTTTGAGGGGTAAGAAGCTGCTGCCGCTGCTGCTGCACTTGGGGAGGTGCAACCTGCAATGTTTGCATGGAAACCTGCAGAGAGCAGTGGCTGTGGCATGTGAGATGGGTTTATGTTTTATCTCCCCAGCACTGATGCTTTACCCTAAGCAAGGCTCAGATCAGAGCAATGGATAAAAGAGTGAAGATCCAGAATGGAATGCCAACAGCATAGTAAAATGACCTCTCCTGGTGTTAACCTCTATGAAAATAAAATAAAAACAAAATGCCCAAGCAGTAACCCCATGGTGCATCTCTTGGATGTCCTTTGTTCTACCTGAGGCCAATCCTTGGACTGCTTCTGTCTGAGATGATCTTCATTTTCCAGGAAGTTTTAAGCAGTATGGTAGCCAAATGTCTTTGAAGGATGTTTTCTGGAGCAGATGTATTAGAAGGAAACAGGAACATGATGAAAAGAGCCTTTAAATTACAATCGTGTTTGCAGTGGCTTGTTGTAATAGGCGAGCAGTGAAGGTGTCATCACTCAGTCCATTCCCTGAGCAAGTCAGTTAGTACCAGGGCTTCTTTTGTTTAACTAAACCCCTCAGCCTGGTTCTGTATTTCCTTGCCTTTTCTGTTCAGTGAAGGAGTCACCTCCCTCTAAGGCAGCTGTTGACAGGCTCCATAGTGTGTCATAGTATCATAGTAGTATCATAGTATCAGTCAGAGTTGGAAGGGACCACAAGGATCATCTAGTTCCAACCCCCCTGCCATGGGAAGGGACACCCCACACTAGATCAGGCTGGCCACAGCCTCATCCAGCCTGGTCTTAAACACCTCCAGGGGACGGGGCCTCAACCACCTCCCTGGACAACCCATTCCAGGGCTTCACCACCCTCATGGTGAAGAACTTCTTCCTCACATCTAGCCTGAATCTCCCCACCTCCAGCTTCATTCCATTCCCCTAGTCCTATCACTACGTGATATCCTGAGAAGTCCCTCCCCAGCCTTCTTGTAGGCCCCCTTCAGATACTGGAAGGCCACAATGAGGTCACCTCGGTGTCTTCAGGGTATCATCTTCTCCAATGACAAAGCAAGCATACCAGGATGAATGATGAAGAGTTTGGGATCATCTTCCACAGCTAATCAGAACTCTCTGTCTGGGATTGGGGAGTGGGGGGAAATAAAAAGAGAGAGAGAACAAACAAACAAACAAAAGTGAAGTCCAGACACTAATACTAAATACTAAGAGCAAAGAGAGGAGACCTGCAGCAAAATGTGTGGCATAAACCAATATGTAGATGCAATTAGCAAGAAGCACACAATGTCTGGTACAAAATATACCGTCCAGTGTTTAACTCAGCCTCAGGTACTGATTCCCTTTACCTTCCAAGAATCACAGAAACATTCAGGTTGGAAAAGACCCTCAGGATCACCAAGTCCAACCATTAATCCTAATCTACAAGCTTCACCCCTAAATCATACCCCCAAGCACCACATCCAAACCACCTTTGAACACATCCAGGGTTGGTGACTCCACCACCTCCGTGGGCAGCACATTCCAGTGCCTGACCACTTGCTGTGAAAAAATTTTACTACTGTCCAGTCTAAACCTGCCCTAGTGCAGCTTGAGGCCACTCCCTCTTGTTCTATCACTAATTATGTGTAAGAGGAGACCGGCACCAACCTCTCCACAATGTCCTTTCAGGGAGTTGTAGACAGCAATGAGGTCTCTCTAACTGCACTCAAGTGGAATCTAAACATTGTCACTGGATCTTCAGGCTGAACTGCAGACCTAGACACCTTTTCTCCTGGTTTTCTTTGTTCTTCACATCACTATTGAGTGGACTTTTTCCAGACTAACAAAAAATTTCTAAGCTTTGAGTTACTTGTGGATGAAAACCCCAGAGCTTCACCCAGCTAAGGTCTCTCTGTCCAGCCCTTTCTGGCCAAAGTGATGGAAGAATATGTAAGCTGCCCTCTGCACCATGGATTTTTTTCTAAAAACAACTGAGGAACAGTTCTGAGATTTTACAGCCCACTCCTCTGCATTTAGTTTTCTTCTCAACTATCCAGACACCACAAGCACATCAGAGGAGTGAGCTTCTTCACTGGTGCTCTCTTCTCTGAGTTCTTCACACCTGTGGCACTCTTTTTCAGCAGCTATGGGTTGCATGAACCATAGAACTGTCAGGGTTGGAAGGGATCTCAAAGATCATCCAGTTCCAACTCCCCTGCCTCACACAGCATCAGTTTGGTCAGAGCCATATCCAGCCTGGCCTTAAAAAACTCCAGAGATGAGGCTTCCACCACCTCCTGGGCAACGTCTTCCAGTCTCTCAACACCCTCATTGGGAAGAACTTCTTCCTGACATCCAATCTGAATCTACACATTTCTAGTTTTGCTCAGTTCCCTCCAGTCCTATCACTACCTGATGCCCTAAAAGTCCCTCCCCAGCTTTCTTGTATCCCACTTCAGACACTGGAAGGCCACAATAAGGTCTTCTTGGAGCCTTCTTTTCTGCAGACTGAACTACCCCAACCCTCTCAGTCTGTCTCCACAGCAGAGGAGCTCCAGCCCTCTGATCATCCTTGTGGCCCTTCTCTGGACACCCAGGTTACCCATATTTACAGAAGTGGTCCTGCACAATTCTTTCTGGAGTGGTGGAAGAGGAAAGGAGAGCAAACCAGAGTGATTCTCTCCCGCTTCAGGTCTGAGATTCCATCTTCCCCTAACATCATGCGCTGCCACTTCAGTTGGGTAGAGATACTGCTGCTTTTGAGGCGGTGGTCTGAGCCAAACCAGTGAAGTCATCCTAATTATTGAAATCGACCTGAACAATTTATTCAGATATAAGTAGAAAGACTCCTAGTGAAGGGTTTGCATCTTTGGGATTAATAAGTAAGACTTCTTCGGGCAACAAACGTAACTGCTGATAATATGAGTGTGTTCTGGTGGAATAAAATACTCTGTGCAATAGAGGAGTGTCACTTATTAAACCTAGGCAGGGAATGAACTGCACTTGTCAGATGACAGCAGACACCACTTCTTTTGTGATAGAAACTTATTCCCAGATAGAGCTGTCAATTCAGTAGCTGCTGAATTGGTGTCACGATCAAGATGAATGCTTGTTTCTTCATAAAGCCTTCTGTTGGGCAAGGAAAGCAGTGGCCTTCACCTCAGGCACTTCATTAACTGAACAGCCAACTGATAATGGCCCGTTGCATCATTATTGCTTAAGGAATGAGGTTATCCTGAATGCATGCAAAGCAGCGTTGTTGGGCTGTAGGAATACACCCACGGCCAGGAGCGCCTTGGTTGCCGTTTGCTGTGTGCGCACAGGGTTTGTCATCTGCAAGCTACCCTTTCAGGGAGACTTCTTCTTCTTGCTGATTTTTCTAGTTTCCATTAGATGTTTCTCAGTAGATTTAATGCTTGTATAATCAGTTAGACTTGATCTTCTCCTGCTCAACATTCCAAACAGCTTGGGTGATATGCAGCTTGGTTTGATTGAATCTCCTTCCCTAGGCCGCACTTTCACATATTACAGGATCACAGGATGTTAGGGGTTGGAAGGGACCTCTGGAGATCTTTGAGTCCAAACCCCCTGCCAGAGTAGGTCCATAGAATCCAGCACAGGTTGCACAGGAACACATCCAGACAGGGATAGAAAGGCTCCAGAGAAAGAGACTCCACAATCTCTCTGGGCAGCCTGTTCCAGTGCTCTGTGACCCTCACAGTGAAGACATTCCTCCTTGTGTTGAGGTGGAACCTCCTGTATTGTAGTTTATATCCATTGCCACTTGTTCTATCATAGGGCACAAGTAAGCAGAGCCTGTCTCTGTCCCTTCCTTCCTGACCCCCAGCCCTCAGGTATTTATAGACATTGATCAGATCCCCTCTCAGTCTTCTCCTCTCCAGACTAGTATTGTTGATAATTCTTTTACTGCAAGGCTCTAATCTGTCTTCACTGCATAGCACATGGGGAGCTACCAGTTAGATCAGATAATGAGCACAAGAATGGTAACACTGAAAAAAACCCAGGGTAAACAAGAGACCAATATGTGTTGAAAGGAAGTCTATCAGCTTGGAGACTCACCGGTGGAGTTCCTCAGGGATTGCTCTTAGGACCAGCATTATTTGATATCTTCAGAATGGCTTTGATACGAATACTGGGAGTGTGCTAATGAAATTTTTCTGATGGCAAAAACTTTGGTGGAGTTGCCAATACCAAGAAGAATTAGATGACCTTGACAACTGTAGAAATAGAAGCAAGATGAGATTTAATAGTTCAAAGTGTAAGGTCATGCACTTGGAGACTAATAACGAGAATTTCTGCTATAAGCTGGGAGCTCATCAGTTGGAAATAGTACAGGAGGAGGAAGACTCAGGCTTAATCAGTCAATCACATGATGATTATCGCTGCCAGTGTGAAGCTGCCATGACAAAGGGAAATGCAATCCTAGGATGTGCTGGGATGCTTTGTAGCACTAGTAGAGAACACCACTTGCACGAGGTCGTGGCAAGACCACCCCTGGAGTAGAGCACAACACTTGCAGGACAGTTGTGTTCAAACCAGCAGTGCTTCAAGGAAACAGGAGGGAGATGTTAAGAGGCAGCACCTGAAATGCACCTTAACATCTTTAACTTATCAAAATGAAAGCTGAGAGAACACAGATGGGTTTTGTGAATACAGAGTGAGCAGAGCTAGTTAAGCTAAAGAACAGGAACTAAGCAATCATTTAAGGAATGGAAGCAGAAATTTGAAGAATTATTATAGATAGGAGTGTGAAGTTCTCCAACAGAACTAATGAGAACTAAAACTACCTGCATTTGACTTCCAGCTCGAGAAAATTACAGATTACATGTTGAATTTGCCTCTGATAGTTGGGGATTTCTTCCTCCCCTACTGCTCTGAATGTTAAATGGCTATTGCCAGAAGTGTTTGCTGCTAGCAGCTCCTTTTCAACTGAAGCTAAGAAAGGCTCAGATCCATTGTTAATCAAATCATGTTCTGCTGATTGGCTTCAGCCAAACTTTTTAGACCATAGTTCAGAGAGAATGGTTGATGGTGACAGGCATGTTCACAGAATCAGAATGGTTTGGGTTGGAAGGGACCTTAAAGATCATATAATTCCAACACCATGGGAGGGGACACCTTCCACTAGACCAGGTTGCTCAAGGCCCATCTGAACTGCCTTGGATCATTACCAGGCTTGGAGCCTCCACAACTTCTCAGGGCAATGTGGTCCAGTGTCTGACTACCATCATGGGGCAAAATTTCTGTCTAATGTCTCATCTCAATGGAACTTATTCCACTCTGAAGCCATTAGTCCTCATCCTGACACTTCATGCCTTTATCAAAAGTCCCTCTCCAGCTCTCCCATATCCCCTTTCATGTACTGGAAAGCTGGTCTGCTATCTCATTGGAGCCTTCTCTTCTCCATGCTGAACAAGTCCAACTCCCTCCACATGTTTCTACAGGAGAGGTGTTCCAACCCTTGAATAAGGGTCATATCCCTTCTCTGGACCTGCTCAAAGAGTTTCAGTATCCTGGAATATCCAACCAATATCCTGCAGTATAAAATTATCTTCAGCCAAAGGAGGAGCACTTTAATAACTACGTAAGTAACATTTTAAGCATGAACCTACACAAAGTACAATTTCAAGGTGCACAGTAACCACAAAAGGAGCTTCACATGTAGACTGTTAGTGAGACTATCCCACAGTAATTCCCTCTGTTTTTAACTGTGCCTGAATGATGTCTTTGAAAAGGTTTTGCCCAGTGGACCTAGCTGGACTCACATTAAGAGGCAGAAAAACAGTGACATGTTTGTGCTGTTGCTTTAGGCACGTTCAAACAACCTAATTTATTGGAATCAGATGTATTCAATTCTGGCCTTAAAAAAGAAAGAAAAAGAAAAAAACAACAGCCTGACAGTTTGATATCTTGGATGCAGAGATTTCATTGACACAGAAAAGATCTGGGCTTGGAAGCAGCACAGAATTCTTGCTCCTGGGACAGTGCCTCGATGCTATGTGAGAAATGAAGTGTTCAAACTAGCGGGATTCAGGGCTTTCAGTACTATTATAAGAACATTCTGTGTTCTTACAGCTATAGGAATATAGGGTGTGGAACATCAAGTGAGCCAACAAAAGGCAAAATACATGCAACAGCAGAGCTAAATTTCAATCCAGCATAAAGGAACAATGGCATCCTAAGCTGCACAACAGCAGCGTTGCCAGCAGAACCAGAGAGGTGGTTCTGCCACTTCGCTCTGCTCTGGTAAGACCTCACCTGGAGTACTATGTCCAGCTCTGGAGCCCTCAATACAGGATGGACATGGACCTGATGGAGCAGCCCCAGAGGAGGACCATGAAAATGATCATGAGGTTGGAGCACCTCTGCTATGAAGACAGGCTGAGGGAGCTGGGGGTGCTCAGCCTGGAGAGGAAAAGGCTCCAGGGAGACCTAATAGCAGCTTGCCAGTACCTGAAGGGGGCTACAAGAAGGCTGCAGAGAGACTGTTTGCAAAGGCCTGCAGGGACAGGACAAGCATCAATGGCTTCAAACTAGAGCAGAGCAGATTTAGATTGGATGTTAAGAGACAAATTCTTTACTATGAGGGTGGTGGAACACTGGAACAGCTTGCCCAGGAAGATGGCTGGGGCTCCATTCCTGAGGCTTGACAGGGCTCTGGGCAATCTGATCTAGTTGAGGACATCCCTGCTGACTGCAGGGAGGTTGGACTGGATAACCTTCATAGGTCCCTTCCAATCCAGACCATTTCATGATTCCATAACAATAAAAATTCAGGGGTCATGGTTTGATGGGGGAAGATTCTGTTTGAGCATCCTCTGTTTAAAAACAGTAGCTGTCTTGGCTGCCTCGACATAACAAACCTGGCACAATGACAACAGGGAATCACAGAATTGTTTCAGCTGGAAAAGACCTCTAAGATCATCAAGTCCAATCTTGATGACCTAACACCACCATGGCCTGAAGTGCCATTCTACACATTTATTTTTTTCAACACCCAGGGACACATTATGTAGGTCTTGTGTATTTCAGAACATAAACTTGAAGAGAACATTTTGGATTATAGCTGCTACTAAATGTATGGAGACAAAATAAAAGTGCCAGCATCCATGGGATGTCATGAAGAGCAGATCTGATGTTTCCAGGAGATATTAGGCCTCCTGTTTTTAGTCACAGAGTATCATTCCAAGTTCTGGTTCACATAAAGCACAAAGATAGGCCAGCATTAGGCAAAATAAATTGTTAGGATGAAAAATAAGCCCTAAAACCCAAGAATGGCACCCAAATAGGTAGAGTAAATAGAACAGATAGACTATAAAGAGTTAATACAGCCAGGCAGGTCCATGGCTATCACACCAGAGCTGGGTGGAAGAGATGTTTACAGTAAAACCAGCCAAAATGGCACTAAAAGAAGAGAAGTTCATGTAGGAATAAGGTTGCAACCTTTGAAACAGGCAAACAAAAAACAAGCAATGACCAAAAGGCCACCTCAAAGCTGTCTCAGTCAGACAGCCCAGAGGCATGCCCACTGCTGCCAATAGCACCCCAAGCCAAGGGTTAAATTGGTCAAACTGCCAGAGATCAGCCAGGCGGGAGCCCTGTATGCCACCAGTGACAAAAGTGACAACAGAAGTAGGCTAGAAGTTTGCTTATTGCAAAGTAAATGAAGAACAGAGTAGTTCTGGGGGAAGTTAAGAGACTGATCACAAATATTTGGAAATAACAGGGAGACTTGCTCCAAACAAAATGGACAGCAAACAGAGCCACACTCTTGGAGTAGAGAGGCTAGGAAAGAAAGACAATTAAGGAAGCTTCTGAAGCATAAAATCAGAAATCTGTAGAATCCTTTTGGTTGGGAAACCCCTTTAAGCTCATCCAGTCCAACCATCTCTAACTGTACCAAGGCTGGAGCTAAACCATGGCCCTCAACATCTGCCTCCTTGAACGTGTCCAGAGAAGGGCAACGAGGTTGGAGAGAGGCCTTGAGCACAAGCCCTACGAGGAGAGGCTGAGGGAGCTGGAATGGTTTAGCCTGGAGAAGAGGAGGCTCAGGGAGACCTTATTGCTGTCTACAACTACCTGAAGGGTGGTTGTAGCCAGAAGGGAGTTGGCCTCTTCTCCCAGGCAACCAGCACCAGAACAAGAGGACACCAGAACAAGAGGACAACAAGAGGAGAAAGTTCTTCACTGAGAGAGTTGTTAGCCATTGAAATGTGCTGCCCAGGGAGGTGGTGGAGTCACCATCTCTGGAGGTGTTAAAAAAGGGATTGGATGTGGCAGTTGGTGCCATGGTTTAGAATAGATTAGAATAGAATAGATTAAACCGGGTTGGAAAAGACCTTTGAGATCATCAAGTCCAACCTATCATCCAACACTATAAAATCAGCTAAACCATGGCACCAAGCACCCCATCCAGTCTCTTCCTAAACACCTCCATTGATGGTGACTCCACACCCTCCCTGGGCAGCCCATTCCAATGGCCAGTCACGCTTTCTGTGAAGACCTTCGGCAGACAGCCTATCGAGACAGATTAAAGAGATGCAAAAGAAACCGGACAGGAGTACGCTGTGACTGACCAGGGCAGGGGCAGCCAGGCGGGCAGCGAAGGTCTGTGGTGACAGGTTGGACTTGATGATCTTTGAGGTCTCTTCCAACCTTGGTGATACTGTGATTCTGTGTGATCTCCAGGGATGGGCATTCAACCACCTCCCCAGGCATCCTGTGCCAACAGCTGAGAACTCTTTCAATCGAGAACTTTCTTCTTGTGTGCAAGCTAATACTCTCCTGGTGCAACTTCAGGCCATTCCCTCTCATCCTATCACTTGTTACTAGGGAGAAGAGGTTCTTACAAACAGGAATTTTATTCTAAAAGGAATTTTGTTCTAATATCCGATCTAAACATCTCATGGTGCAACTTCAGGCTATAAAATGGAACATACAGAGATTGTATTTTTTTTGAGAGAGAGAACAGTAATCTGGCCAAGAGAGCACTCAAGACACCAGTACTCAAGAGCACCAGTACTGTGTCCAGTTCTGGAGCCCCTATTACAAGAGGGATATGGACGTACTGGAAGGTGTTCAGAGAAGGGCCACGAGGATGATCAGAGGGCTGGAGCACCTCTCCTATGAGGACAGACTGAAGGAGTTGGGGCTGTTCAGTTTGGAGAAGAGAAGGCTCCGAGGTGACCTCATTGTGGCCTTCCAGTATCTGAAGGGGGCCTACAGGAAGGCTGGGGAGGGACTTTTCAGGGTATCACGTAGTGATAGGACTAGGGGGAATGGAATGAAGCTGGAGGTGGGGAGATTCAGGCTGGATGTGAGGATGAAGTTCTTCCCCATGAGAGTGGTGAAGCCATGGAATGGGTTATCCAGGGAGGTGGTTGAGGCCCTGTCCCTGGAGGTGTTTGAGACCAGACTGGACAAGGCTCTGGCCAGCCTGATCTAGTGCAGGGTGTCCCTGCCCATGGCAGGGGGTTGGAACTAGGTGATCCTTGTGGTCCCTTCCAACCCTGACTGATACTCTGATACTATGATACTATGAAGACACAGAGTAAGGTGCAAGACAGTGGGGGGAGGGGGAAATGTGAAGAAGTTGAAGAATTCTCAGGGGGGATGAATAAATAAATAAATTGATCTATATAAAAGAATCATTTGTCAGTCTTGTCTAATCCTAAGGACAGAGATGTCTATGTTCTAGGCTGACAGATAATCAGTTTTTTCGCATCCTGGATCTTAGCAGGTTAACAATAAAATCATTTTTTTTTCCAAGCAGAAGTACTGCTGTCTGTGACCAGAAGCTCAAATCTGACTCTGGCTTCAGTGTTTTCCCAGATCACAGTGATGCAGCTTAAAATTGTAATTTATTTGTAATAAGTGCTTTGGGAAGTTTGTATTATTTGTTGCATTGACATCTCCACGTGAAATCAATGACCATGTTAGCAGCTTTGCAGCAGAGTCAGAATGGATAAATCTTTTATGAACTGGGTTGCTAAAGTTAAGTCCCCAGTGGAAAAGGGGATGGTTCTTTGACTTTACAATGTTTTGTAGTGATTGCTCTAAACTGCTACATTAATTTGCTGGCATTGTGTAATAAACTGTGCTCCACAGCTGGGGTTTTATGATAATCTAAGAACACATCCATGCAATACTGCAGAGCAGTTCATCCTACACAACCCTTACAAATGTCTTCTGGCAACCAGTGGAAATGGTTTTGATGGCATCATAGAACCAGAGAGCAACTCAGGTTGGAAGTAATCTCAGAGATCAGCCCCTCCTGCCATGGGCTGGGACACCTCTCAACTAGACTCAGCTGCTCAAGATTCCATCCAACTTGGCCTTGAACACTTCCAGGGAGGATGCATCCACAGCCTCCCTGGACAGCCTGTAACAGAGTCTCACCACCCTTGCATTGAAGAACTTCTTCCTCAGCTCCAGTCTAACCCTGCTTTCCCTCAGCTTCAAACCATTCCCCCTTGTCCCTGTATGAAAAGTCCTCTGCAACCTTCCTGTAAGATCCCTTCAGCTGTCGGAAGGCAGCTCTAAGGACCCCCTGGAGTCTTCTCTTCTCCAAGCTGAACACCCCCAGCTCTCTCAGTCTATTGAAGTTCCTTTTTCTCCCTCATTCTGGTGCTATCCTGTTACATGACTTTGACTAAGGCATATAAATCTACTTTATAAAGATATACGGGGTGCAATACAACAATGCCTGCTGGCAAGAAAAGAAGGCAGGCAGGAAGGCAGGCAGGAAGGAAGGGAAAGAAAGGAAGAAAGAAAGGAAGGAAGAAAGAAAGGAAGGAAGAAAGGAAGGAAGGAAGGAAGAAAGGAAGGAAGGAAGGAAGAAAGGAAGGAAGGAAGGAAGAAAGGAAGGAAGGAAGAAAGGAAGGAAGGAAGAAAGGAAGGAAGAAAGGAAGGAAGGAAGAAAGGAAGGAAGGAAGAAAGGAAGGAAGAAAGAAAGGAAGGAAGAAAGAAAGGAAGAAAGGAAGAAAGAAAGGAAGGAAGAAAGGAAGGAAGAAAGAAAGGAAGAAAGGAAGGAAGAAAGGAAGGAAGAAAGGAAGGAAGAAAGGAAGGAAGAAAGGAAGGAAGAAAGGAAGAAAGAAAGGAAGAAAGAAAGGAAGAAAGAAAGGAAGAAAGAAAGGAAGAAAGAAAGAAAGAAAGAAAGAAAGAAAGAAAGAAAGAAAGAAAGAAAGAAAGAAAGAAAGAAAGAAAGAAAGAAAGAAAGAAAGAAAGAAAGAAAGAAAGAAAGAAAGAAAGAAAGAAAGAAAGAAAGAAAGAAAGAAAGAAAGAAAGAAAGAAAGAAAGAAAGAAAGAAAGAAAGAAAGAAAGAAAGAAAGAAAGAAAGAAAGAAAGAAAGAAAGAAAGAAGCATATCTCAAAACCAAAGGCATTAGTGTCTCTTTCTTTCCAAAGAGGAATTACGCTGTTTGCTTTTTCTTTCTAAGCTGAAGCTCCAGAGTGTTGTAAATGCACAAAGCAATATGCAAGTTCTCCAAAGTTATTCATTTTCCCCAATCTCTTTTTTTTATTATTATTTTGCTTTTGTAGAGTTTATTGGTTTCCACTGGTTGCCAAACCAGCTGTAGACAGTGATTTGATTGATGTTGCTGTAAAAAGGCTGGATCTGGGCTCCCCTTCCGAAAGTGTTATCTCTACACGAAGCGAACTGAGCAAATATCACAATGACCAACTTCTTGCCAGACACTGGCTCCCACCTAATCAAACAGCAAAAGAAAGACATTTCAGTGCAGCATTTCAAAACATCCAGAGGGATGTCTCCCGGAATTGCAGATCTTTTCAACCCATTAACATTGTACTAAGCTTGACCTTGTGAAAGAAGAATTTCGGGTGCATTCTAAGGATCCGGCCTTTGTTTCTTAGGGATGTTAATATGCATTACTAAGGTTGCTGTGGTAACTTGTCAGTTTTTCCTTAATGGTCACATAAAGCCTTCATTAATGGCCAGCATGAATTAGACCTTCCCGTGGGCAACTTGAACTCCATCACAGACTTTTATTAAGGGGTTTTTAATTGAATGAACAATTTTAATCTTTTCTCAAGAGCAGCAGTTGTTTTTCTTCACGTTCCTTCCCCTGTTTAGCTTCTCCTATCCTGAGGTGTTACTTAAGGGCATAATTAGTAAACATTTGGGGCTAATGCCCAAATATTAGATTCAAAACCCTGATTATCTTTTCCTTTTTATCTCGTTTTTAATTTTGCCTTCATGGCCAGGAAGACTGTGAGAGACTTTTAGATCTTGAACTTCTTCAGGAAAAAAAGTATTCTTCTGTTTTAGCAACCAAACTTGAAGGCACGCTAGTATGGAGCTCAGAACTGTCCTTTATGGCACATCAGTAAGATTGGGTTGTACTTTGCTGTCATGGGAGTAATTAACCGACTTGCAAAGCATCTCAAGCTGATGAGTAAAATCTGTTTCTGATTTCGGTAATAATCATAGAATCACCGAATGGTTTGGGTTGGAAGGGACCTTAAAAATCATCTAGATCCAAGGCAGGGACACCTCCTGCTAGACCAGGTTGATCAAGGCCCTGGCTTGGAATATTTCCAGGCTTGGAGCCTCCACAACTTCTCTGGGCAGCCTGTTCCAGTGCCTCACCTTTTTGCCTCACCATTCTCAGAGAGTTGGCATTCCTAATGACAAATCTAAATCCATTTTTCTCCAGTTTGAAGCCATCACCCCTTGTCACATCATTCCAAACCTTTGTCCCTCTCCAGCTCTCCTGTAATCCCCTTCAAATACTGGAAGGCTCCTCTAAGGTCTCTTAGAGCCTTTTCTTCTCCAGGCTGAACAACCCCAACTTTCTCAGAGAGAGGTGCTCCAGCCTTTGGTTCATCTTCATGGCCCTCCTCTGGCTCCACTCCAATAGTTCTGTGTCTGTCTTGTGCCGGGGGCATCAGAGTTGGCCACAGGACTCCAGGTGGAATCTCAGCAGAGCAGAGGGGCAGAATTCCCTCCCTCCCCGCCTGCTGCCCACGTTGCTGGGGATGCAGCCCAGCACAGGGTTGGTTTCTGGACTGCAAGCACACTTTGCTGGCTTATGTTGAGCTTCTCCTCACCCAGCACACCCAAGCCCTTCTCCTCAGCACTGCTCTCTTTCTGTTCTCCCTGCCTGTTCTTGGGATTACCCTGTCCCAGGTGAGGACCTTGCAAATGGCTTTAAAACCTTATACTGGCATCTCTTCTGATTGTGACAAATCACAAGATGTAGC
Organism: Picus viridis; assembly: GCA_033816785.1. Classification (NCBI taxonomy): domain Eukaryota; kingdom Metazoa; phylum Chordata; class Aves; order Piciformes; family Picidae; genus Picus; species Picus viridis. The sequence goes on along the minus strand of CM066572.1, from coordinate 6,569,417 downwards.
ACAGGATCTGGGAATCAGTAGGAGAAAAAAGTGCATTCAGGAAAAGGATATCTAACAGGTAAACCACCCAAAGTATATCTTGTATTTCCATGTAATTTCAAGAGTAGCAAAACCAAGTAAGTCCATTCATCTGTGCATGTTCATGGAACAGGCTGCCCAGGGAGGTCATGGATGCCCCCTCCCTGGAGGAGTTCAAAGCGAGGTTGAATGAGGCCTTGAGCAACCTGTGCTGGTGGGAGTTGCCCCTGCCCATGGCAGGGGTTGGAACTGGATAGTCTATAAGGTCCCTTCCTACCCAACCCATTCTGTGATTCTGTGAATCTCAAAGCAGAGAACCCGTTCAGTGGCTTCAGTGGCAACTTTGGCACTGAAAGCAATCATAGCAAATATTTGTATTGTGCTGATCTAGTCAAAGTCCTCTGAACACATCAGCTGCATCAGCTCCCTCTCAGCACCTGCTGCTCAGAGTCATGATGACACAGGGGTGAAGCTGAAATAGCCAAGGGTATATATGAGTGATGGAAACAGCAGAAGTTCATAGCAGTAGATCCTATATTCAGCCTATTAAACTATGGGGGAATACAAAACTGCTGCTGAAATGATAGCATTTCCTGAGTCAAAAATCAACTAACCAGTTTGGTTTAGCAAGGTCTGCACAGTTGATGCTGTTATTTGTTAAATGAGACAAAAATTGAATTGGGGGGTTTATGACTAATATGGAAAAGTGTTTTGTGAAAGAGATTTGATGGCCAGGACACATCACAACTCTGATTTAATGTAAATTGCTCTCCACAAGTGCCTGAAAGGAGGTTGGAGTGAGGGGGAACTTGGTCACTTTTCCCTAGTAACAAGCGATAGGAGGAGAGGAAATGGCCTCAAGTTGCACCAGAGAAAGTTTAGGTTGTATATTAAGAAATATTTCTTTGCTGCAAGAGTGGTCAGGGATTGGAACAGGCTGCCCAGGGAAGTGGTGGAGTCCCCATGCCTGAAGGTGGTGGAGGTGTTCAAGAAACCTGTGGCCATGGCACTTGGGGACATGGTTTTGTGGCGGTGTTGGGCTGACAGTTGGACTTGAAGATCTTAAGGGTCTCTTGCAAATGAAGTGCTTCTGTGAGTGTGTAGTTGTGCAGAAGTTCCCCCATAAGTTTCTGCTGAATGCAGTAGCTTTGACTTCCTGCAGTCAGACACAGTACATGGCTCCTGTGCACCCCTAAGAGGGCTGGGACACTTCTTTCTGCTGTGCCACCCACACCAAATCCAGAGAAAATGGTTACAGGGGAAGTCAAATGGTTCCTGTATATCTGGCTACTTACCTGGTTTTGCCACACAAGAGGACTGCAGTTGGGTAATTAATATCTGCCAGGGCTTTTGAGGAACTTGAATTCAGGCCTTCTAATAAATATTCTTATTTTTATCAGGCAACTGCAGCCCCTAAGGACAAGCTAATATACCCTTTGTGAGGAGGGTACACAACCTGGCTCTGGTGGGCACTAATCCTTCCCAGCTTCTTTATACTCAGTGACATGTTGTATGAGCAAAAATGAAGGCACTAAATTTAAATTTCCCAAAGGTAAATACTGCAGCTCTTAGACCTTGGCTGGAAAAGTGTCGCTTATCTTTTTCAGCCTGTGTTGTAGCATAAATTTAAGCAGCATAATTCCTTACTTCTCCCTAATAAATAAAAAGACAGCTCTCCTGGAGAGGATTTAACTGGAGAGCTTTCCTGCAGGTCAGTGACACGTGAGGAAATTCACCACTTCACAAGGGTTAGCTGTGAGCGGTGCGTAAAGGCAACAAGCACCCGGCATGAGGGGGAGGAGAAAAGGGCCTTAAGGAAATGGGATATTCTACAGATCCAGAGGCTGTTTTGGACATCTAGAGAGTTTCTGTGTGCCACTTGCACCATTAGATGATGGTTGGACTCACTGATCTTATAGATCTTTCCCAACCCAAATGATTCTACGATTCTCTCCAGCTCAGAAGAACATCCATTTATTCCGCTATATTATCTGCACACGTCCTCATGCTTCTATAGCTTCCCATTAAGTCAGGGGACTTTTATATATTGGCACAGAAATATATATAGATATCATTTAAAGGTAAATTATAGCCCTTGTTTTCAAATTGCTTGGGCATCAAATCATAAATACTGTTTATAGCATTATTTCTTTGCAAGGCAGCTCAGCAGCTTCTGCTGCTTCTCACCATAGCTTACTCAAACCTGACCTTTCCCTGAGGGTTCATTTTCAAATCATGTTTGTATTAATGGTCTAGTAATAGACTTAGACACTCACAGTATGGGTTGGGTTGGAAGGGACCTCAAAGATCATCCAGTTCCAACCCCCTGCCACCGGCAGGGACACCTCCCACCAGCCCAGGTTGCTCAAGGTCTCATTCAGCCTGGCCTTGAACACTTCCTGGGATAAGGCTTCCACCACCTCCCTGGGCAACCTGTCCCAGTGTCTCACCACCGTCATGGTGAAAAATTTCTTCCTAATATCCAATCTGAATCTACCCAATTCTAGTTTTGCTCCATTCCCCCAAGTCCTGACACCTTCAAAAGTCCCTCACCAGCTTTCTTGTAACCCCCTTCAGACACTGGAAGGCCACAATAAGGTCTCAGAGCCCTTACTTGGAGTCCTCACTCTCAGCCCTTGTCAAAAGTCCCTCCCCAGTTCTCCCGTAGCCCCTTCAGGTACCACAAAGCTGCTCCAAGGTCTCCCTGAAATCTTCTCTTCTCCAGGCTGAACAGCCTCAACTCTCTCAGCCTGTCCCCATAGGGGAGGTGCTCCAGCCCTCTGATCATCTTTGTGGCCCTTCTCTGAACCCTTATACTGGAGACACCAAGTTATGAATAACAAAGCAAGACCAAGCTTAAACCATTGTTCTGAGAAATGTTTCATGTGTCTCGTTTAGCTAAAAAGTCTGTAGTTTGAGGGTAAATTGCCAGCACAGTTATCTGTTCAATCATTAGAATGAAAACAGCACCAACATTTGCCACATAAATTAAGCTTTCCTTGAGCTTTATGATGTAAAAGTTGCTTTCAGAGATGTTTCTTCAGAGCTCTATCACACACCAGATGGATGTGACATGTTACGTGATGTATTGACACCGCACATTCATTGGTTTGTTTAGGGACTCAGCAACCAGCCACAGACTCTTCATGACACTAAGAAAGCTGCTTAATGTGCAGGGGTTTGAGTTGCATGGTTCCCATTAATTGGGAATCATGGCTACAGAAATGGGAGTTACATGGGAGTACTGAAACTGTTGAGAAGTTACTGTGAGTAGCATCCACTCCTCCTGACCCTGCTCTCTGAACCTTTGTGGCTGGCTACATGTACCTCTGTGTAGGTGACTGGTGGGGTGTATTGGGTTGGACTGAGCTGGAGTTGATTTTTCTCCCAGCATCATTCTCGTGCTGTGTTTTTGCAGCAGTAGTTGATAACACAGCAGTGTTTTGGCTACTGTTGAATAAGTATCCAGGCTGTGTCCTTTCAGCATTTCCCTGCCCCAAGAGTTCATTGAGGGGTGGGCAAAATCTTGGGAGGGGACACAGCTGAGCCAGCTGACTCAGACTGGCCAAAGAGGGATTCCATACCATATGATGTCAGCTGAGGTATAAGGATGAAGGGTAAGAAGGAAATGTGGGGATTCATCCATGGCATCTGTCCTCCCAAGTAACCACCAAGCTTAGAGAGCCCTGCTTCCTGAGACAGACCATCATCCTGCTGATGGGAAGTAGAGACTGACATCTCTCTCTGCTTTTTGCTTCCACATGGTCAATTGCTGTTTGCTTATTAGTGTTATTAGAATTGCTCCTATCCTATTCCTGGCTTCTGTTATAATTTTTTTCCCTTCTTCCCCTGCTCACTTAAGAGAGGGAGTGATAGAGTGGCTTTGGTGGCCGTCTGGCCTCCAGGCCAGGGCCAAACCACCACATGAGGGAAGGAGAGGATGGAGCAATAGAAACTGATTAAAGCAAAGACATTCAGAATTTAAGAGGTCTGTGCTATGTTTTCAAAGGTAGGAAATAAGCAATCAAGGTGAAATGGGAGAAAAAAGTAGTTTTGAAATTGCACTCTCCTTAAAATCCTCTTTGGAAGCATCATCTCCTGAAGTGTAGTGTGTTTTGCCCGTGATAGATAATGATCCTTTGTTTTAATCATGTAAGGAGTATCTATTGATGCTGAAGGCTGACACTTCAGTGAAGTGTATGAAATGGATGCTCATTTATATGATAAACAAGACAAAAATGCTTGGATGTGGTGCTTAGCAGTTCAGCATACATGGATAAATAGGCTGCCCGGGGAGGTGGTTGAATCCCCTTCCCTGGAAGTGTTTGAAAGAGGCAGAGATGTGGTGCTGAGGGCCATGGCTTAGCCCCAGCCTTGGTAGAGTTAGAGAATGGTTGAACTGGATGATCTGAAAGTGCTTTTCCAACCCAAACAATTCTGTGAGTCTATGGCTATATAGCTGTGGGATTCCTGTGAATCAAAGGGAGACCTTAGAGCAGCTTTACAGTATTTGAAGGAGGCTGCAGGAGAGCTGGAGAGGGACTTGTTACAAAGGCATGGAGTGACAGGATGAGGGCTGATGGCTTCAAACTGGAAGAATCTGGACTGAGATCAGACGTTAGGAAGAAATTCTTCCCCATAAAGGTGGTGAGGCACTGGAACAGGTTGCCCAGAGAGGCTCCAAGCCTGGCGGTGTTCCAAGGCAGGCTGGTTGAGACCTTGAGCAAACTGGTGCAGCAGGAGGTGTCCCTGCCCATGGCAGTGGGGTTGGAGCTAGATGATCCTCAAGGTCCCTTCCAACCCACACCATCTACGAGATAAAAGAGCAAATCAATTTTTTTTTATCTCACTCAGATCTTCGCCCTTTGATTTAAACAGCAAACATCTAATAAGCCTTGAGAGTTGTCCAGCACTGCCAAGCACATCATCCAAGTGCACTGGTTTTGGCAGGATTGTGTGCAGCTTGTGTTTATTAGACAGGCAGCTATTTGAGTTGATTAGCTACAAACATTTCACGAAAAGGAAATAATTGCTCCCTCCCCATAAATACATGCAGTTTGCTTCACCACTTGCTGACTCAGCTTCACTTGTGGTCTGAAGGATGAAGTCATATGGGGTTTTCATACTCCTGCTTTCATTTGTAACGCTGGGAGAAAGAGGAGCAGCACTCTCTCAGAGCTTGCCCTTGTTCTGTTGCACTGCTCCTGAAGGCAGGGGCCAGAGAAGCCCTCTGCCATTTAGTGGAGGGATGAAGTACACAGCAGAATCACTTGGGGAGAGTTAGGGAAGGAGAAGAGAGCAAGAATACCCAATACAGCCGGCAAACAAGGACTTCTCCCAGCATGTACAAGGAAACCTGGACTTGGTCAGGGCTTAGGAGATACTGAGAAGTAGGCTGGCTCCTTGAATGACTATCCCCAAGCAACCCATGGAAACTGAGCTCCTCAGAGCTTATCTCCAATTTTTTTCAATCCAGCAGAACTGAATGTGAACTTATGGAGAGCTCTTTGATTGCTGGGCACCCCCAAGAAGCAGAAATTGCAAGGACAGCTTTTTACTGGAGCAGTTAAGAGATCATGGTCCTGATTTTCATACTGACATTGGGACTGTAACTGGTTTACTGGTTTCTTTTTCAGGTCACTAATATTCCCAGGTAGTGTTCTGATCTGGGCTCGAGTTAGAGCACAGCCATGGCCTGGAAGTAATGAGAAGGAAACAGAGAATGACTTGGCCCCTGGAACCTAGCTAATGAGTCCATCCCTGCAACAATCTCTCCTTTTCCAGAGGGAAGTACAGTTTTATTACTGACCTTTTTATTTCTGCAGGATATATTCTTGGAAGGGTTCCTACTTCAGTTCTCCTGGCTGCCCTCCATGCTTCTTAAAAATAATAATTGCAGACCTTGTCCTCCTCTGGATTCTGAATACCACTTGAGTGTGAATAGCTTGAGGTACAGATTGCTTGCTTGAAGATCCTGCCTGATTTCTGACACAACAGCTCATAGGAACACTAATTCCTCTGAAAGGCTGTGGGAAACAACCGGCAGAGACCTGGGGAGACAAGATCTATGAACTGGGGGAAAATGCCAGCTACACAGATTTATGGGGATGGGCACTGCCACAGGACCAGTCACAGGATAAGGAAAACCTACTCTGCTCTGGTGAGACTCCACTTGAAGTATTGCATCCAGTTTTGGTGTCCCCAGAACAAGAGGGACATGGAGCTGCTGCCATGGGTTCAGAGGATGCCATGAAAATGGTCAGAGGGCTGGAGAACCTCCCTGTGAGGACAGGCTGGGAGAGTTGGGGCTGTTCAGCCTGGAGAAGAGAAGGCTTCAGGGAGACCTTAGAGCAACCTTCCAGTACCTGAAGAGGACTACAGGAGAGCTGGGGAAGAACTTTTTACAAGGGCTTGTAGTGACAGGATGGGAGGGAGTGGATTGAATCTTGAGGAGGGCAGATTGGGACTGGAGATTAGGAAGAAATTCTTTCCAGTGAGGGTGGTGAGACACTGGAACAGGCTGCCCAGGGAGGTTGTGGATGCCCCCTCCCTGGAGGTGTTCAGGCTGGATGAGGACTTGAGCAGCTTGAAGCAGTGGGAGGTATCCCTGCCCATGGGAGCAGGGCTGGAACTGGATGATCTTCAAGGTCCTTTCCAACCCAAACCATTCTATGACTCTCTGACTCTATGGGTTGCAATTCACTTGTGAAGAAAGAACAGTACTAGAGTTACAGGTGTGACAGAGTGCATCAGACATGTAGGAGAAAACCAAGCACAGCAGACTCTGCAGCTGCCTAACATCCCATGAAAAATGTGGCTTGGGATAAAGCTTGTCCTCATGTGGCAACACACAGCTACTTAGGAAGCTCTCCTCGAAAGCTCTCCTCACTTCTCCACTTCCAGAGAAGCCCTCGCAGATAAATATTTCATAGCACGGACTTTGCTGTAATTAACAGAATAAAACCTGGAGGATTTGCTGAGGAGAGTTTGGTGGCATAAGATCACATAGCAGCAAATGCAAACAGGTGTCACCCATGGGCCTGCCTCGCCTGGCAGCTGGGGAGGGAAAGGCGCACGCAGGGAGCAAGGCAAAGCACCCTCCAGACGCAACCCTTGGGCTGCTGACAGCAGGGGGCTTGGAAGGTAGCAGGAGCAGCTCCTAACACTGAATAGGATTTTGCAAGTAAAGAGAGCTCTGAAAAAATGTGCATATGTGCATGTGGTCATAAAGCTGTGGGAGGCAGTATCTGGCTTCCCCTCAGGGACCAGGGAGCACAACAGGGCTGGCAGATCTTCAGGGATGTTTTACAAGGAGTGCAGGACCTCTTGATCCCCAGAGGAAAGAGATCAGGCAAGGAAGGGAAGAGACCAGCATGGCTGAGTTGGGATCTACTGGTGAAAATCAAGAGGGAACTTCAGAGGCAGTGGAAGCAGGAACAGGTATCCTGGCAAGAGCACAGGGACACAGACTGGTTGTGTAGGGTTCAGGTCAGGAAGGCAAAGGCAGAGCTGGAGCTGAACTTGGTAAGGAAGGTGAAGATTAATGTTTATAAATATACAGATGTGCAGGGCAGTGTCAGGAGGATGGAGCCAGGCTCTGCTTAGGGATGTCCAAGGACAGGACAAGGGGCAAGGGGGGCAAGCTGGAGCAGAGGAGGTTCCACAGGAACAGAAGAGTGTGGTGGGTTAAAGTTTCCCATTCACATTTACTAAGCACAACTGACTCAGTTGGAAGCAAATGGAAGCAAAACAGAAGGGAATTGGCTGATTCAGTTGCCAAGCCACTCTCCTTGATACTTGGAAAGTCCTGGTAGTCAGGTGAAGCCCCTGGGGACTGGAAGAAGGGAAACAACACAGCCACTCTTTAAAAAGGTGGAAGGGAGGACCCTGCAAACTACTGACCTGCCAGCCTTGCCTCTGTCCTTGGAAGATCATGGAACAGATCCTCCTAGAAGCTCTGCTGAGGCACATGGGGGACAGGGCAGTGATTGAGACAGCCAGCATGGCTTCACCAAGTGCAAGTCCTGTCTGACCAATCAAGTGGTTTTGTGTGATGGAATGGATCAGTGGAGAAGAGCAGAGCTATGGATGACATCTGTCTGGACTTCCATAAGGCCTTTGACACAGTCTTCAACAACATCCTTCTCTCCAAACTGGTGAGATATGGATTTGATGGGTGGACTGCTTGGTGGATAAAGAATCATTTGGATGGTCACATCCAGAGGGTAGTGGTCAATGGCTCAATGTCCAGATGGAGATCAGTGACAAGTGGTGTCCTCAGGGGTCCATACAAGGATCAGTGGATCTGACTTTTGACAACAGAGTTTGAAACTAACAGAAACTAACTATTTACACTAGAGAGAAGGAAGAAATGTATTTTTGCCCTGAGGGTGGTGAGACCCTGGCCCAGGTTGCCCAGAGAGGTGGTAGTTACCCCATCCCTGGAAATATTCAAGGTCAAACTATATTTGGGGGTCTGAGCAACCTGATCTAGTTGTAGATGTCCCTGCTGACTGCAGGGAGGTTGGACTAGGTGACCTTCAAAGGCCCCTTCCAACACAAAACACTGTAGCCTTCAAGCATACAGAAGCAACTAGGGTGCAAAGACAATTGAAGATACAAACGGGGGGGGGGGGAAAGGGGGGGAAGGAGAGAGTACAAACATTAGAAAGGACTGGGATCTCTTTACAAGAGAATACAGAGGTCAGCCTCTGTTGATGTGCCACAGGACAGGCTGACCTGAACAAGCATGGTTAGGTTTTAAAAGAACAGTTTTTATGAATGAGTCAGAATGGATCTCAGGAAATATTTCTTCACTGGAAGGTTTCTCAAACGTTGGAATGTTCTGCCCAGGGCAGTGTTGGAGTCAGCATCCCTGGAGGTGTTTAAGCAGCTTGTGGACCTGGCACTTAGACACATGGTTTAGTGATGACCTTGCAGCTTGGGCCAAGAGCTGCACTGGATGAGCTTGGAGTCCCTTCCAACCAAAGATATTCTGTGATTCTGGGGAAACAGCTCCTCTAAAGTGAGGTAGAACATCTCAGCACAAAGCTTATCTGCCAGTGGCTGCTTTCTCTTCCACTGCCTCGTGGAAACTGTTGCATCTCTTCCTCCCCAGCGACACAGAGCAACAATGCAGACTTCCAGGACTTGAAAGGGACCTACAAGAAAGCTGGGGAGGGACTTTTGACATGGGCTTGGAGTGATAGGATGAGGGGCAATGGATTAAAGCTTGAGGAGAGCAGATTGAGACTGGAGATGAGAAACTAATTCTTTCCAGTGAGGGTGGGGAGACACTGGAACAGGTTGCCCAGCGAGGTGGTGGCAGCCCCATCCCAGGAGGTTTTTAAGGCCAGGTTGGCTGTGGCTCTGAGCAACCTGATGTAGTGTAAGATGTCCCTGTCCCTGGCACGAGTTTGGAACTGGATGATCTTCGAGGTCCCTTCCAAACCAACCCATTCCATGAATCTATGAACTGGGGAGTGCTTGTGCCCAGGCAGTCAGATCCTGTGGCCAGGACTGTGGAAGTGGAACAGCTCAGCTCACATGGCAGCTGATAGGAGACCCAGCTACCGCACAAGCAAGCCATTAGTACTGCATTTAAACCAAATGAGATTGTAATTAGATGTCTCTGAATCTCCACGCTAGAATGAGTTGCACATTTCTGGCTGCCATCCCCAAAGCGTGACATCAGAGTAATCAGCCATAGACTGTCATCCTCTGCTCACCCCACAGTTTTACTCCAGTAGTAGCCTGCTCCTAATTCCTGGGCATGACAACATTCTCAGTCATTGGTGAGCAACAATCGTCCCAGGGTTGAGAAGATTTCTCAGACAGGTATAGTGATTTTGGGCTTGCTCCTGGTGTTCAGTGTCACAGACTGTGTTGAAGTTTGGACTGGATCACCATTGAGTTGGCTTTGGTGCCTTAGTAGGAATTAACAGTGTTCCTTTGTGCTGGCTTGAATGGAAAAGGACCATCAGAACAGCTTTCTCTCACTCCACAATGTGAGAAGACTGTCCAGAATATCCTGTGAATCCCAATTCCCACCTCTTGCAGTGACCCAGTGGGTCACTGATTGCAGACAAATAGAATCACAGAATGGTGAGAGTTGGAAGGGACATGTGGAGATCATCTGGTCCCATACCCCTGCTAAAGGAGAGTCACCCACAGCAGGATCACAATGGCCAGGCAGGTTTGGAATGTCTCCAGAGAAGAAGACCTCACAACCTCTCTGGGCAGCCTGCTCCAGGGCTCAGACAGCCCCACAGCAAAGTTTTTCTTCATGTTTCAGTGAAACCTCCTGGGTTCCAGTTTGTATCCATTGCCCCTTGTCCAATCATTGGGCACCACTGATAAGAGCCCAGCCCAAACCTTTTGCCCCCCACCCTTTAGCTCTTGCTGAGCATTGATCAGATCCCTGCTGGGGCTGCTCTTCTCCAGGCTCAACAGGCTGAGGCCTTTCTTCCTCATAGAGATGCTCCAGGTCCCTCAGCAGCTTTGTACCCTCCTCTGGACTGTCTCCAGTTGTTCCCTATCTTTCTTGATCTGGGGAACCCAGAACTGGGCACAGTACTCCAGGTGTGGCCTTATCAGGGCAGAGCAGAGGGGGAGGAGAACCATCCTTGACCTGTTGGCCACACTTTTCTTTGTGCCCCCCAGGAGACCATTGGCCTTCTGGGCCACAAGGGCACATTGCTGGCTCAGAATACTTTGATTCCCTGTGCTGGGCTGTGGCCAGTGCAGCACAACTGTGGGACTGGGAAATCCCAGAGCCCTGTAGTTTGGTCTGAAGTTCCCTGTGCTCTTTCTCATGGGGCATGAGCTTAGTCTTGCCAGCCTGTTGACTTCACCAAAACTCTGCACTTAGAATAATCACAGAATAAGGTCCAGGATCTGGAACTCCACATCTCAAAATGGAGATTAATGACTGCATTCAGCAGCTATTCCCCCAAATCCTCAGCACAACCCTGGGACGGCACAAACGATGTGTGAAATGAGACACCTTTGCCGACTGGCAGGGCACAAAGAGGATAAAGAGAGTGACATGTAATTATTATGGTGCTATTAGCTGTGATACTCAAACTATACAAAGGCAGGAAAGTCCAACATGGCCAAAAGCTTTAGATCTGTTAAAAAAAAAAAAAAAAAGGCAAAGACAAGAATAAGCTGCTTGGAAGCTTCTTTTTAACAAAGGTCATCAGAACTTTCTTCTGGAAGTGACAAAAGTCAGAATCAGAAATGATTCTCCCCCTCTGATCTGACCTGGAGAGACCCCATCGGGAGCACTGGGTCTGTGTTCTGGTGCCTCCAGCATAAGAGGGACATGGAGCTGCTGGAGCAGGTCCGAAGGAGGCCACAATGATGATCACAGGGCTGGAGAACCTCCTCTATGGGACACGTTCCACTAGATCAGATTGCTCAAGGACTCATCCCACCTAGCCTTGAACACCTCCAGGGAGGGGGCACCCACAACCTCCCTGGGCAGCCTGTTCTAGTGTCTCATCACCCTAACTGGAATGAAATTCTTCCTAATGTGATATGTCAGGCAAATCACAGACCTTCCATAACATAAGCAGCATTATTTACATGTTAAATAGTTCATGAATTAAATACTTTGAAAGGCTGAAATGAAGTTACACGTGCAGAGAAAGCACAGAAATGCTTGGGGCTGGAAGGGAATAGAAGAATATTAATTATAGAATCACATCATCATTAAGGTTGAAAAAGACCTCTGAGATCATCAACCATCAATCCAACACCACTGTGTCCCTAAGCTCCATGTCCCCACACTTTTTGAACAAATTCAGGGATGGTGACTCCATCACTTCCCCAGGCAGCTTATTCCAACCCTGGGTGCTTTGTTTGCTACATGGTCAGATGACTTTTTTTTTTTTCACCTGCCTATGAAGTGCTTATCTCACAGCTTCACAGATTGTATTGGCTTGGAAGGGACCAAAAAACTCATCTTGTCCAACCCCTGTACTCAGCAGGGACACCTCCAACTAGATCAGGCTGCCCAGAGCAACATAAAGCCTGATCTTGAATGTCTGTGGGGATGGGGCCTCAACCACATCCCTGGGCAACCTCTTCTAGTATTTCACCACTCTCATTGAGGAGAACTTCCTTCTGATGTCCAACCTAAATCTGCCCTGCTCCAGATTCAAACCATTGCCCCTCATCCTATCACTCCAAGCCCTTCTGAAGATACTCTCCCTAGCCTTCCTGCAGGTCCCCTTCAGATCATGGCGTTATGGGTTTAAGTCTGGGATGTCTTAACCGTAGAGACAGAAGTTGTCCAAGGGGCTAGACAGTCCAGAAGCTGCACAGAAAACGGTAACTTTGTTATCCCAATCTCATAACTCCACAACCTCTCTACAACTCTGTTCTTGACCTTTTCAGCCCCTTCTCTCCAGGGCTGCTCCCATCTTCGGTTTGCATGGGAGTGGGGCCTTGAGCTGGCAAGCTAATTTCTTGCTACACAATGGGGCCTGGGGAAGGAGGCCTTGAGACATTTGGCCCTGCTGCATTTAGTGGGGGGGAGCAGTTGTCAGCCTGCTCGAGCAGCCATTGAGGCTTGGGATTTGGCCTGGCTGAGGGAAAGGTTTTGGAAGGTGTTGGTCTGCTGAGGTTTTGGTAAGCCTAGGATGGAGAACTGGGATGAGGCTGAATATGAATTTGTGTATTTTGTATTGTTGTGCACAGTTGTGAATAGCATTTCCACTTAACTTTCCAATTCTGTGTGGAGGGGTTTTATTTTACTCCTTTGGGGAGGGTTAAAATAGCTTCTGTCTGTTCAGCCTAAGACAACTGAAATGCAGCTCTAAGGTCTGCCTGGAGCCTTCTCTTCTCCAGGCTGAACAGCCCCAAGTCTCTCAACCTCTCCCCATAGCAGAGGTGCTGCAGCTCTCCTTTGTTTCTTTATCTGATAAACACAGACTGAAAGTTTGTAAACGCTGCATGATGTTTTTATTGAGGAAGAAAACCATCTATTACATCACATCAATGTTCACAATTAAGAGCTGGCCAGCAGATCAGCAAAAGGTATATTACAAGGAATATTAATAGTGAGTTGTTTCTGGTGGTATCCAACAGGCATCCAGCAGCAGTTTCAGTGCTATTCACTATCCCAGCAGCAACCTGGAAGTAGAAATAGAAATCTCCATGTCAAGGACCTGAGGATGGCAGAGAGATTGCTTGAGTAGGACATAATGATGAGATGCAGGAAAATGAGACCTCTTGACAGGCTGGAGGCACGACAAAAACAAGTGTTTGAGGAGCCGAATGTGGAGTTACACATAAAGACAAAGGAATTTCACCCTTAAAAGTGGGGGACAGTGCCTTGGAATGCCCTGACTCTGTGAGGATTTATGGGCCATAGTGGACCAGCAACTCAGCATGAGTTCCCACTGTGAAGCTGCATGAACGGAGCTAATGTAATCCTTGCATCCTGATGCAATTGTTGGAATCATTCCCACAGATCTGCTGTCCATATTTTAATGAGAACGATGGAAAAAGCGGAGAGTTCACATGCTGCATTCAAAGTTCATTGGAGAGCAGCAGCAAATTCCTTGCCATGAAAGGGTAAACTCAATCTGTTTGATATAGCAAGGAGGGATGAAGGTGACTTGATTGAAAAAAAAAGCTGGTGAGGGACTTTTTAGGGTATCAGGTAGTGATAGGACTGGGGGGAATGGAGCAAAACAAGAAATGGGTAGATTCAGCTTGGATGTTAGGAAGAAGTTCTTCCCCATGAGGATGGTGAGACACTGGCACAGATTGCCCAGGGAGGTGGTAGAAGCCTCATCCCTGGAGGTGTTTGCAGCCAGGCTGGATGTGGCTGTGAGTGACCTGCTGTAGTGTGAGGTGTCCCTGGCCATGGCAGGGGGATTGGAACTGGCTGATCCTTGTGGTCCCTTCCAACCCTGACAGTTCTGTGATTCTATGATTCCATGATTAAAGGTTACAGGAAAAAGGAAAAAGGGAAAAAGAAAAAAGACAAAGGAAAAAAGAAAAAAGACAAAGGAAAAAAGAAAAAAAAAAAAAAAGAAGAAAAAAAGAAAAAAGAAAAAAAGAGGAAAAAAAGGAAAAAAGGGGGAAAAGTAAATATAATAATATAATGATACTAATAATAATTCTGAAAGCTGAACACTAATAAATCAGGAACTGTTTTCTACTAATGAAAATAAACTGCCCCCAAATTATGAATTTTTCCTATTGGCACATCTTCAGATCATGGTGCAAGGTAGAATTTCACCAGATATCAGCTGCGCTTGGGTTAAATAATAACTGCATTGCACTCAACACCCAATAAATCAACTAGATAAAGCTGAGGGCTCTTTGACATCCCAGCAAATCAGCTGAGGGTGGATTGCAGAAACCCAAACCAGAACAGAAAAAGGAAGAAACAGAGGAGAGCGAAATGGGAACAACCTCTCCAAAACTGCACTGTCTGAAGATCTGAGGCCTTACTTGGGGCTTTTGTTGTGTGTCTAAGTGAGGCTCTCTGACTCTGGCCCATGTGCTGTGCCGTGGTATGTCCTGCATAACTATGGAAAATGTCTTAATGTAGGGCTTTTTCGTTCACATAAAGTTGTCTGTAAGGATTTATACCCCAGCTGCTGTGATGTTCTACAGAAACACCATCATCTGTTGTTCTGCAAGCCGTGCATGTGTTTGCTTGCGGAGGCCAAGAAGCAGGATGTGGTTTGAGGAAAAGTGGGAGGAGTCAACTAGTAAAAGTGTTATACTGTATGACAACCTCAAAAAAAAACCCAAAACAAGAGTGTATCAGTTGGGAGAACATGGAGCAGAAGCAGAGGTTGCCTTCAGTGGAACAAGCAGTGATCTGCCGTGCACATGTGTGCACTGGCGTAGCGTTACAGCTTGCAAGAGAGGGCATGGCAGCCTCTTGTCTCCACAGACTAAATCATACAGTCACAGGATGCTAGAGGCTGGAAAGGACCCCCAGAGTTCATCCAGTCTAACCCCCCTGCCAAAGCGGGATCGCCCAGGACAGGTCACACAAGAACACATCCTGGTGGGTTTTGAAGGTCTGCAGTGAAGGAGACTCCACAACCTTTCTGGGCAGCCTGCTCCAGGGCTCTGGCACCTTTCAGTGAAGAAGTTTCTCCTCGTGATGAGATGGAAATTCCTGAGATTGAGTTTATATTCATTGCCCCATGTCATATGCTGATGACAAGGGGGTACTGATCGACAGCCACCTGAACATGAGCCAGCAGTGTGCCCAGGTGGCCAAGAAGGCCAATGGCATCCTGGCCTGCATTAGGAATAGTGTGGCCAGCAGGAGCAGGGAGGTCATTGTGCCCCTGTACTCTGCTTTGGTTAGGCCACACCTTGAGTACTGTGTCCAGTTCTGGGCCCCTCAGTTTAAGAAGGACATGGAGACACTTGAACGTGTCCAGAGAAGGGCAACAAGGCTGGTGAGAGGCCTTGAGCACAAGCCCTATGAAGAGAGGCTGAGGGAGCTGGGATTGTTTAGCCTGGAGAAGAGGAGGCTCAGGGGCGACCTCATTGCTCTCTACAACTACCTGAAGGGTGGTTGTAGCCAGGAAGGGGTTGGCCTCTTCTCTCTAGCAGCCAGCACCAGAACAAGGGGACACAGTCTCAAGCTGTGCCAGGGGAAGTTTAGGCTGGAGGTGAGGAGAAAGTTCTTCACTGAGAGAGTGATTCGTCATTGGAATGGGCTGCCTGGGGAGGTGGTTGAGTCTCCGTCCCTGGAGGCGTTCAAGAGGGGATTGGACATGGCACTTGGTGCCATGGTCTAGTCATGGGGTCTGTGGTGACAGGTTGGACTCGATGATCTTCGAGGTCTCTTCCAACCTTGGCGATACTGTGATTCTGTGATATACCTGGGTATCACTAGCTGCATCCTCCTGACAGCCACCCTTCAGAGAGTTGTAGATATTGATAAGGTCCTCTCCCAGCCTTCTCTCCTCCAGACTAACTAGCCCCAGGTCTCTCTCCTAGTAAGAGAAATGCTCCAGTCCCTTCATCGTCCTCACAGCCTCCACTGAATCCTTTCCAATAGTTCCCTGCCCCTCTTGAACTGGGCACAGTGTTCTAGGTATTGTCCAACTAGTGCTGAATAGAGGGAAAGGAGAACCTCCCTGGGCCTGCTGGCTGCACTCTTCTGAATGCACTGAGTTTACCATTGGCCTTCTTGGCCACTGGGGTACATTGCTGTTCCATGGGTAACTTACTTCCCACCAGCACTCCAAGGTGCTTCTCTGCAGAGAGACTCTCCAGCAGGTCAACTCCTAACCTGTCCTGGTGCATGGTGCCGTTCCTTCCCAGGTGCAGGGCTCTACACTTATCCTTGTTGAATCTCCTTAGTGTCCCCTCTGCCCAGCTTTCCAGCCTGTCCAGGTCTCACTGAATGGCAGCACAGCCTGATGAGGTGTCAGCCACTACTCCAAATGTCTTTAGTGATACAGCAAAAACACTTTTGTTGTGCCATCTGATATCTTGTGCCAGTATATATCACCCTGCATTTGAGGATATTTGAGGTAAACTAAATTAAGAGCACAGAATGGCTTCCAATTCCAGACAATGGAGAAGAGAAGGTTCTGGGGAGACCTTAGAGCTGTGTTTCAACATCTGAAGGGGACCTACAGGAAGGCTGGGGAGGGACTATTCAGAAGGTCTTGGAGTGATAAGACAAGGGACAATGGTTTGAAACTTGAGTAAGGGTGACTTAGATTGGACATCAGGAGGAAGTTCTGCGCAATGCTGGAACAGGCTGCTCAGAGATGTGGTGAGGCCCTGCCCGTGGAGATATTCCAGAACAAACTTGATGTGACCCTGGGCAGCCTGATCTAGTTGGAGGTGTCCCTGCTGAGTGCAGGGGGCTTGGACAAGATGACCTTTGAGGATCCCTTCCAAGCCAATGCAATCTGTGACTGTTGTGTCACACACTGTATAGAGACTCCATCGTAGACTTGCTGTTGATTTAGGAGAGTCTCCTGAGTAATTATCTGCTGGAAGCTAATGGTCTGTAGGTGTAGGTCACCTTAGTGGATTTTAAAGATAGCAGAATGATAGGACTCATGATCTGGAAAGTGTCCAATTTCCAAATGGTTTAACATATTTCTTCCTTAGGTGAGTCATGCATTTGCTTAAGTCTGTACATATTTTATTGCCAGACCTACTACAACCAAGTGGAAGCATATTTCTGGATCTCTGGGTTAAGGCACCATCTCTCCCTGAGCATTGAACCCAGGTTGAAGGTTCAGAGTGGAGTGATAGCAAACAGCCTCAGCCTCAGTGAGTACCAACAGCTCCTGAATCCAGAGGAATAACAGAAAGGAAACAGCTTCAGAAGCAGTGTTGTGCACACCTATCCTGGGGCTGTTTAGTCTGGAGAAGAGAAGGCTGAGAGGAGATCCGATTAAGGTCTATCAATATCTGAGGGGTGGCTCTTAGGTGGAGGGGGCCAAGCTTTTTGGTGGTGCACAGTAATAAGCCAATTAACAATGGATACAAACTTGAACATAGAAGGTTTCACCTCAACATGAGGAGAAACTTCTTTACAGTGAGGGTGACAGAGCCCTGGATCAGGCTGCCCAGAGAAGTTGTAGAGTCTCCTTCTCTGGACACATTCCAAACCCACCTGGATGCATTTCTGTGCAGACCACCTTGGATGATATTGCTCTGGCAGGGGGGTTGGACTGAATGATCTCTGGAGGTCCCTTCCAACCTCTAATGTACTGTGATCCTGCAATAGCTAAGGCAGCTGAAATTGTAGGGTAAAGAGGATTCTTGGGGAAAGCACAACATTTGTAGCTCTCTGTTTGTTTCCCACATGAAATTCTCGAAGCCTGTTGAAATGTTCAGGCTCCATATGGACACATTTAGTCACATTAATCTCTTGAGTATGTTCAATCAAGTTTTCAGTAGGTTTTTTTTTTTTTTTTTTTTTTTTTAATTCTGTGTTTTCTGACTGTATGATTAATGGAAGTAAATAAGGAATCACCAGATGGAATGAAGTTCTGCTTCCTGAACTTACGTCAGTACTGCAGTTAAAGGAACCTGAAATAGCCACATGAGCAAACTCTACACAAATTAGCCATTTTCACCATTATAAGCCCCAAAGATGCCCCTACATATTTAAACTACTCTGGATTTCATTAAAGACAGAGAATAAATGAAAGGAAATCCTGAAGGCTAAATCTCTACCTTAAGATTTAAGGTATCTGCAACCCTAACACAACACGTTGACATCAGCAGGGCAAGAGAGGGGATTCTGCCCCTTGACGCTGCTCTGCTGAGACCCCACCTCCAATCCTTCCTCCAGTTCTAGTGTCCCCAGCACAAGAAGGACACAGAGCTGCTGGAGTGAGACCAGAGAAGGCCACTAAGATGATCCAAGGGCTAGAGCACCTCCACTGTGAGGATAGGCTGAGGGAGCTGGGGATGTTCAGCCTGGAGAAGAGAAGGCTCTGGGGCACCTTACAGCTGCCTTACAGTACCTGAAGGGATCCTGCAGGAAGGCTGCAGAGAGAATTCTCATGAGGGTATCTAGAGACAGGACAAGGGGGAAGGGTTTGAAGCTGAGGGAGAGCAAGGTTAGACTGGAGCTGAGGAAGAAGTTCTTCAGTACAAGGGTGGTGAGACTCTGGAACAGGTTGCCCAGGGAGGCTGTGGAGGCCTCTAGTTGAGAGGTCCCTGCCCATGGTGGGGAGGTTGGAGTAGATGAGCTCTGAGGTCCTTTTCAACCTGAGCCAGTCTGTGATTCTATGAATTATTGGTAGGGACCAATATCTTTGGTGGCATCTGATGAGCACGTGCCAGTGCTATGGTAGAACTTGCACACCAGCTTTTTAGCTGTGAGTTGGTGCCCACCACTAGCAAAGCAGCAGAGAAGAGACACCATCGACACTGCACTGATAATCTAAACAGCAAAATGCTGCTTTTCTAATGTTGATGTTCTGATAAAACATTTTGGTGCTGTATTTGGTACCTTAATTGCCTTTCCTACACTAAATGCTGGAAGTTTTATCAGCAACAGCATGGCCAGTAGCACCAGGGCAGTGATTGTTCCCCTGTATTCAGCACCGGCGAGGCCACACCTTGACCCCTGGGGTCACTTTTGAGGCTCACACTCCATGAAGGACATTGAGGTTCCTGGAGCAGGTCCAGAGAAGGGCAGCAAAGCTGTGGAAGGGTCTGGAGAACAGGGCTGGTGAGGAGCATCTGAGGAACCTGTGGTTGTTTAATCTGGAGAAGAGGAGGCTGAGGGGAGACTTTCTCATTCACTATGGATATGTGAAAGGAGTTTGTAATGAGCAATGTGGGGTTTGGTCTCTTCTCCTTAGTAACAAGTGATAGGATGAGAGGAAATGGCCTCAAGTTGCACCAGGAGAGTATTAGGTTGCACACAAGAAGAAAGTTCTCAGCTGAAACAGTTCTCAACTCTTGGCACAGGCTGCAGAGGGAGGTGGCTGAATCTCCATCCCTGGAGGTGTTTCAAGGAGGCAGAGATGAGGTGCTGAGGGCCGTGCTTTAGCCCCAGCCTTGGTAGAGTTGGACTGGATGATCTGAAAGTTTTGACTTTTCCAGTCAAAACTACTCCATGATCCTAAGTTCAAACATGAATGACTTTGTTTTTTTCAGTGTCTCTAACCCTGGAAAGTGGAAGCTGTGTTCCAGACCAGAACACTTTTCAGGTCTGCTTACAAAAGCATGAAGTTACACTGAGGGTCAAGCCTAGGGCACAGTTTAGGATGTGCAAGAGAAGAAGTCTCAGGTGCTTCCATGCCCTTGCCTGGCTCTGCAGGGACAGCTAGCCACTGCCCTGTCTGGTAGTACCATGCAGCCTAAGACAGTCCTGAGGTCACCTGCTGCTATGACAGGTCAGGAGCCATGCTACTGAGCGTACTTCATGCCTGTTGTTAGAGCAGGCACCACCAGCACTGCCAGTTTGATCTGTGGAGAGGCTGCTTGCTGGGTCTAAGTTGCTTTTGTACAGGTGTGCCACAGGGCCCCCAAATTTCCTGATGATTTCCTTTCACGGAGCACCAAATCTGTACAGCCATATGGCAAAATTCTCAACAGGAGATTCACAACAACTCAGGGCTTGTTTTCAGTTGTTCTTGCAAGAAATAGCAATGAGAGCAGCCTGCTTATTCCGTGGGAAAAGCCATGGCATTTCATTATTATTTTATTCTTTCCCTGCTCGCAGTCCCACCCTAAGCATGCCTTTGATCAGGTCAGTCCTTATCAGGTAATTAAGTGACTGAAGTTAGGAATTACTGGGCAGTGGGGGGCAGTGGGGGGTTGAAGTTGGGTCTATTCAGTCTGGAGAAGAGAATGCTCCAGGGAAACCTCGGAACAGCCATCTAGTACCTGAAAGAAGCCTAGAAGAGAGCTAGGGAAGGACTTTTTACAAGGGTTTGTAGTGTCAGGAAGAAGGAGATTGAGACTGGAGATCAGGAAGAAATTCTTGACAGTGAGGGTGGGCAGACACTGGAACAGGTTGCCCAGGGAGGCTGTGGATGTCCCCTCCCTGGATGTGTTCAAGGCCAGGTTGGATGAGGCCTTGAGCAGCCTGGGCTGGTGGGAGGTGTCCCCACCCTTGGCAGGGGGCTTGGAACTGGATGATCTTGAAGGTCCCTTCCAACCCAAACCATTCTAGGATTCTATGATATTACCATTTCATGCCACATGCCCCAAGATGAATTGGTCTAGGGGCAAGGGGTCTTCAGTGAGCATGTTTTTCTGAGGATGCCATTGTTCTGCAGACCATGGGATCTCCCCAAAGGAGATTTCCTTATTCACAGTCACCCTCCCTTCTATCCTTCTCCAGGGGCCTGCATATTGCAGACATGATACCAAAAATCAGTCCACCACATGGCTTACAAAATGGAAAAGGAAAAGCCAAACACAGCCCACAAAACCTTAAAGTTGCCATCAGCACCTTATGAAACTGGGTCCTTCAGAATGTGTATCCCAAACTGTCTTTTATCTCAAAAGCATGAGGTCCAACAGGTAATTTTTAGTTACGCTGTGAAACACTTTTCTGAAACCTCTAAAGACTACACCAGAGTAGACTGAAGTGGGCATAACCATCTTCTCCTTACAGAGAGGGCAACTAAGAAGAAATTCACAGATTGCACTGTCTCTGGAGGGACCCTCAAAGCTCATTTTGTCCAAGCACCCTGCACTCAGCAGGAACACCTCCAACTAGATCAGGCTGCATGGGGCCAGAGCCTGAATATCTCCAGGGATGGTGCCTCAACCACATCCCTGGGCAACCTGTTCCAGTATTTCACCACTCTCATTGTGCAGAACTTGCTCCTGGTGTCCAACCTAAATCTGCCCTGCTCCAGTTTCAAACCATTGCCCCTTGTCCCACCACTACAAGGCCTTGTCAAAAGTTCCTCCCCAGGTCTCCTGTAGCCCCCTTCAGGTACTGAAAGTCTTCTATAAGTTGTCCCCAGAGCCTTCTCTTCTCCAGGCTGAACAGCTCTAACTCTCTCAGTACGCCCCCATAGGGGAGGTTCTCCAGCCCTCTGATCATCTTCATGGCCTCCTCTGGACCCTCTCCATCAGGTCCATGTGTCTCTTGTGTTGGGAGCCCCAGAGCTGGACACAGCACTGCAGGTGATGTCTCAGCAGAGCAGAGCAGTGGGGCAGAATCCCCTCTTAATCTGCTGGCCAAAATGCTTTGGACGCAGCCTAGGATGGGATTTACCCAGCACATTTCTGCAATAGTAGCCAAGAAGAGTCCCCAGAAAGATTTCTTCTATCTACCTTAAGCATCATGCCACACAATTCTTTTACTCCCTAACTGAAGACTTTCTTCATTATTAAATATAGGGGGGGTTCCTTTTGGCTTTTGTTTGTTTGTTTGTTTCAGTTTCAATTATTTTGGAAGAAAATTAAGCCATTTCTTGAGACCTTTATGTCACCCTTACTGCTTCTGTAATCTTGCAATTTGGAAAATAAAGGCCTCTCCAGTTTGCATTTCTAGTGAATAACATTGGCTTCTTAGTCCTTCCTCTGTGAATGGACACCAAAAAAAAGGTCATTCCCAGTGTGCTCCCCCTTACCATCTACAGTCTCACATCAAGATGGTGCCACACTCCTGCTGGTGACAACACCTTTCTAGAAATTGTACCAATGTCACTAAGTGCAAGGGTCTGACTGAGTAAAACATCTCTGAGCCAGGAAAATATCAACTGTGCAGCATTAAAACACAGAGGTAAATATTTGCTTAAATCCATAACCAAAAGAATGATCAAATATAGAGTTGGAAGTCAGGGAGCAGCCACTGCAAGAACCAACAGCTTTCCTGACAAAATAAACTCTGAAGTCCCAGCAAATCAAAAGACACTCTCCTGCAGTTTATAACAACCTTAAGGGGAGGGAGAAAGATTTGTCTTGCAACCTCTGACAGTCCCTTGAAGCAGTCACTCACTGTAAGCAATGGCAGCAATGTCCCCTCTTCCATGTTCCGATGGACAAAAATCAGGTGATACAACCAACAAAACCAAAGCAAGACAAACAAACAAACAAAAATAAACACAATTAAAATGAGGACATTTTTCTGCCCCAAACTGTGCCCTGTTTCTTCACAGAGCTTTCGGAAACCCTCCCGGTTTCAAGCAGTGGGTTACAAAGAGTGACCTCAGAACAGCAGGTTCTGGGATTTAGACATGTAAATAATTTTTTTTTCTCTTTGAACTTGAAAATGAAGGCTACAGTTTGCTCTGCCACCACTCATGGGGTTTTGTCTGATGACACAGATGTAGAGGCTTTGAGTGAAATGGAAATGTCAGTTGCCAGCAGCATAACCGTGAGCAAATCCTGGAAAGCGCGGCCTCTCGCCCCGCCGCGGGTCACCAGCTCCTCTCTGTACCTTGCCTAATGGCAGGGGCTGCCAAACCCCGAGCTGGCAATGTGGCTTGCAAAGTCCCTTCATGTGGGTACAGGCAGGAGAAGCTTCCCAGTGCACAGGCTGTTTGATCCCAGTCAATCCGTGTTGGAGAAGGTGCTCCCTCACTGCGTCGCTCACAATGAGCATGCCCGTCTCAGTGCTAAAAAGGGACCTAGGAACAGAAAATGTGTCTGTAAGTACCAGAAATATCAGAACACAGCACTTAGGCTGAATAATTAATACCAGTTCACGTTATGCAACCCTGTATTTTAACTGTCAGAGATGACTAAGGCTACAAATTGACAGGGACGCCTTTCTTAAGCCACCATTTAAAATGGATTTTTATGGCAGGTCTTAATAACCAAGAGGCAAAAATGTGTTGCACTGCATGGACATGCTGAAGAGAGGAGTTAAATGGCCAAGGCTTCTCTCTAACTCCCTAGGCAAAAAGGCAACAGAACTGTTTGTGGAGCCGAACAAAGAAAGAATTTTCCTGCTCTCTCTCTTTAAATCTGAATAGAAGCTCCAGTTAGTCTAAAAGAACAAAGTTAACACTTTGCCGGGCTCACAACACACCGCCAGTGTGCAAGGGACCTTCTGCAAGGGCTTGGAGTGATAGGATAAGGGGCAATGAGTTCGAGCTGGAAGAGGGCAGATTGAGACTGGAGATGAGGAAGAAATTCTTGAGAGTGAGGGTGGGGAGACACTGGAACAGGTTACCCAGGGAAGCTGTGGATGCCCCCTCCCTGGAGGTGTTCAAGGCCAGGTTGGATAAGGCCTTGAGCAACCCAGGCTGGTGGGAGGTGTCCCTGCCCTTGGCCGGGGAATTGGAACCGGATGATCTTTAAAGTCCTTTTCCGATCCAAACCATTCTGTGAATCTATGAGACACTCCATGATAATCTATTTATTCCCAAACGGACCGATCAGGAACAAGCAAGTTTACAGTGAATCCACTTTTTTTTCTTTCTTTTTTATTTTGTTAACCCTTCCTTAAGTTGTGCTGCACACTGCTCTCTGTCTGCAGCAGGCAGACTTTTCTTCAGCACTCTCTATACCTTACTCACATCTGTCAACAAAAACCTGCACATCGCAGTCACACACCAAGGCACAAGTCACAAAACTTTTTTCAAAAAAAAAAAAAAAAAAAAAAAAAAGTAGGAGAAATTGCATTTATATGTCATTTTGATAGTCAGGGCAGAAAAAGTGTCCCAGCCCCTCTTTCTAAAAATAATTCTTCATGCAGGTGTCACTTCTGCATTTCCCTGGAGTTAGCAAAAGAATAAAAACAAATAAGTTGATGGAAGGAAGTTGCTTCATGGTCTTGGAATACAATACAATACAATAAACCTGGTTGAAAGAGACCTTCAAGATCATTGCATCCAACCCATCAACCAATCCAACCCACCTAAACAACTAGACCATGGCACCAAGCACCCCATCAAGTCTCCTCCTGAACACCTCCAATGATGGTGACTCCACCACCTCCACGGGCAGCCCATTCCAATGGGCAATCACGCTCTGTGTGTAGAACTTCTTCCTAACATCCAGCCTAAACCTGCCCTGGCGCAGCCTGAGACTGTGCCCTCTTGTTCTGGTGCTGGCTGCCTGGGAGAAGAGACCAACCTCTGCCTGGCTACAACCTCCCTTCAGGTAGTTGTAGAGAGCAATAAGGTCTCCCCTGAGCCTCCTCTTCTCCAGGCTAAGCAACCCCAGCTCCCTCAGCCTCTCTTCATAGGGCTTGTGTTCCAAACCCCTCACCAACTTTGTTGCCCTTCTCTGGACACGTTCCAGCAAGTCAACATCCTTCCTAAACTGAGGGGCCCAGAACTGGACACAGTACTCAAGGTGTGGCCTAACCAGTGCAGTGTACAGGGGCAGAATGACCTCCCTGTTCCTGCTGGCCACACTGCTCCTGAATGTGGTGTGCTTTAAAGCAGAGCTGAGTTCTTCCATAGCTTCCCTCCACGAACATCACTCTTACTTGTAGGCAAATGATTCTATGATTCTATGAAAACTGTTAGATGATATTATTAGCCCACTGCTAGATGATACTAACCCACTGCCAGCCTGTCTGGTGCCCACGAAGGACACATGCAAACCCTCTTCTGGTCATCCATCCCTATTGAAAATGGATGGGAAGTTTTTATTAGCTCCTAGGAAAGAAACAAAATTCAAAAGAACAAACCCTGCCCCTCTGCCACCCATAGCAAGGATGAGCTGTTAAATAACCTTCCCATATTGTCTCATCAGGCATATCTAATAGAGATGAAGAAGTCTCTAATTAGGGCATTAATTCCACACTGCACTGCAGTTGCAATGCAGCCTCCCTTTCCCTGACAGGTGCAATACGTGGGTGCAAATTTCTTGGCATCAGCAATCTCCTCTGCTGCATTTACATTGCTAAGCAACATCATTACGTTGATTGACTTCTATACAGTACCACACTTTCACCTCTTAGGCACAGAAAGGGAAGATTGATCCTGACTCCAGCACACCGGTTCTCCACAGACATAGTTCCAAGGAATTAAGTGCACCTACTCTTAATTTGCAGTCAGGGAAGAAAAAAAATCATTTTCTTGATTACCCTCTTATTTAGAAAGCTCTACCTCTTCTGAGCAGAATAAAGTTCCACTGGGCTAAAATTCAGATGACAGCTGGGGGCATAATTACATGTATTTTTTTCCACATGAAGATGGCAGCTGTCCTCAAAGTGTAATGTGAGTTAACTAGGAAAAGGTGATTGACTGATGCTGAGGTTAATTGCTTGTTGGTACGCTAGAAAGCCTATGCTAACAAGTGCTGCTTAGAACTAACAAGTGCCAATTATTTCCTTGTATTCTAGTACACATTATATTATGCTAGGCACTATCCAAACATCCAGCAAGATCCAGGCATCTCTGCCCTGTTCTGATGAGTTAATGGTTTAAGAAAGCTGGGCTAAGGTACTGATCAAACAGGCTCAGTGCAGGGCCAGGGTGTCAGGTAGGCTGAACATGAGCCTGCAGTGTGCCCAGGCAGCCAAGAAGGCCAATGGCATCCTGGCCTGCATCAGGAACAGTGTGGCCAGCAGGAACAGGGAGGTCATTCTGCCCCTGTACATTGCACTGGTTAGGCTGCACCTTGAGTTCTGTGTCCAGTTCTGGGCCCCTCAGTTTAGGAAGGATGTTGTCTTGCTGGAGCGTGTCCAGAGGAGGGCAACAAAGCTGGTGAGGGGTTTGGAACACAAGCCCTATGAAGAGAGGCTGAGGGAGCTGGGGTTGTTTAGCCTGGAGAAGAGGAGGCTCAGGGGAGACCTTATTGCTCTCTACAACTACCTGAAGGGAGGTTGTAGCCAGGCAGAGGTTGTTCTCTTCTCCCAGGCAGCCAGCACCAGAACAAGAGGACACAGTCTCAGGCTGCGCCAGGGCAGGTTTAGGCTGGATGTTAGGAAGAAGTTCTACACGGAGAGAGTGATTGCCCATTGGAATGGGCTACCTGTGGAGGTGGTGGAGTCACCTTCATTGGAGGTGTTCAGGAGAAGACTTGATGTGGTGCTTGGCTGCATGTTTTAGTTGTTGGGTGGGTTGGATTGGTTGATGGGTTGGACACGATGATCTTGAAGGTCTCTTCCAACCTGGTGTATTGTATTGTATTGTATTGTATTGTATTGTATTGTATTGTATTGTAGTGATAGGACTGGGGGGAATGGATCCAAACTAGAGAAGGGGAGATTTAGGTTAGATGTTATGAAGGAGTTTTTCACCATGAGGTGAGACACTGGAACAGGCTGCCCGGAGACGTGGTGGAAGCCCCAGCCCTGGAAGCTTTAAAGGCCAGGCTGGATGGGGCTTTGAGCAACCTGACCTAGTGGAAAGTGACCCTGCCCATGGCAGGGGTGTTGGAACTGCATGATCCTTGAGGTCACTTCCAACCCTGGCAATTCTGTGATTCTGCTGATCACAGCCATAGCACTCTTGGTACCCTATGGTGGACACAGAAAGGATCTGTTAATGTTATCAGTGCACTGAACAAATCAAGTGGAAACAGTTGTTGGATCATAAATTTTGTTTGCCCTCTTGCCAACCAAAAGCTTACACTGAGAGGTTATTTATCATTAGAAGCCAGTGAACTCTTTAAAAGTACTGATAATCTACAAGTGCATTCAGAAGAGTGCAGCCAGCAGGCCCAGGGAGGTTCTCCTCCCCCTCTACTCTGCCCTAGTTACACCACACCTGGAATATTGTGTCCACTTCTGGGCTGCCCAGCTCAAGAGGAACAGGGAGCTGCTGAGTTCAATGGAGGCTACAAGGACGATAAAGAGCCTGGAGCATCTCCCTGATGAGGAAAGACTGAGAGACCTGGGGCTGTTTAGTCTGGAGAAGGATGAGAGGGAATCTGATCAATGTCTATAAATATCTGAAGGGTGGCTGTCAGGAGGATGCAACCAGGCTCTTTTCAGTGATACCCAGAGATAGGACAAGGGGCAATGGATGTGAACTCAATCACAGGAAATTCCATCTCAACGTGAGGAAAAAAATTTTCACTGTGAGGGTGCTGAAGCCCTGGAGCAGGCTGCCCAGACAGGATGTGAAGCCTCCTCTGGAGACACTCAAAACCCACCTGTGTGACCTGCCCTCAGTGGTCCTGTTTTGACAGGGTGGTTGGACTGGATGATCTCTGGAGGTGCCTTCCAACCCCTTGCAGCCTGTGATTCTGTGATATTTTAATCCTGTCTCCACATCTACATGCACATGCAAGTGTACCTACGAGCCTGACAAAATTTCCCATCTAATTGGAAGATTATTATGTAAAATATTGCCTCATATTTGTCTAATGCATTCACCTGGCTTGAAAATGTGCTGACAGAACTCGAGTGTGCAGCATCATCCATTGTTGAATTGATGTTAAATCCGTAATTTTGTTCCTGAAGCATCAGTAAATACCAATTTTAATTGCATTAATAAAATGTGAATTATGGAAGTGGAATTGTACTGACTGATACAGATTTTCACTACCGTAATAACGATTCAAAATAAGATTAAAAGGTAACAGCTCCTAAAGAAAGAGGAAGTTAATGTGCCAGCAATAATAGTGCAAAGCCAGCCCCTTGTGTGCGTGTCCCCCTTCCAAAGACAAGTCATTTACCTTGGATCAGCTGGAATTAAACAAGCAAAATGCACCTGTGCAGGGAAATTGCCAGGCTTGCAGGCTTTCTTTGTGGGGAATCTTACTGTGCTTGCAGAGAACTGCAAGTCTTATCTGTTCCTCCCTGCCTAACTCCGACATAAACCAAAGCAATGGCATCATAACACAGTATCAAAGTGGAAAGCCTTTGGAAATACACTAATTGTGGAAGCTGGGAGTTATGACCATGCTCCTTCCCCTTTCCAGCTGCAGAATGGCCCTGGGCAGCCTGCTCTAGCCAGGGATGTCCCTGCTGACTGCAGGGAGGTCAGACTGGATGACCTTTGGAGGTCCCTTCCAGTCTGGACCGTTCTATGATTCTATGTGTGGTGCACATTGGTGATTCGTTGAAAAAGGTAAAAGCCACCTGAGCTACTTTGCTCTCTCCCAGTCCTGCAGCACAGCCTTGCCCCCAAAATGCCCAATGCTGCCACGAAAGTTCTCTAAGAGAAGGGCTCCTGCAGTAAGCACAGGTGTTTGGAGCAGGGGCGGATGGGGGGCCCAGGAAAATGAATTTTAGCTTGAAGAAAAGCTAAGAAGGTTGAAACTGTCTTTGCAAATACTGCCATCAGTATTCCTAGTCTGCTTTAGAATAGATATGTACATTCTGTACCCATCAAACACTTAATAAAATATAGCTCCTCCAGGCAATTTGCAAACTATAGTTTCATCTAGATATATGTCAGTGTAAATCAAGAATCTTCAGTTCTCAGTTTCTCTAAACAACTACGCCATCATCTTCCCCAGCCCTGCTTCACTCAGAGCCTTATAAATCTGCCCCGCTCCTCTGCCTTCTCAGAAGGCAGGCAGATTCACAAATATTTTAAAGGCACAGCACAAAACACATCCAGCAAGTCTATCATCCTAGCAGGAGTTAGTCATTGCCTTCGCCTGCAGTATATATTTCATCTTAACACATCTTTAATAGATACCAACTAATCATGTTTAAAGGCTCCCTCTTTATTATTGCCCTTTATCCTGAAACTGCTCCTTTCGCTGACCTTAATATACAAAGTGAAGGTAGGCAATTGTTCCATATAAATGCTCACATACCTGGTTTGGATTTCAGGGTATGCAAGGCAGCCCTGCTTTGGCTGGACATAGCTGATATTTCCTTCATTTCCAAGCGCTGTCGTTGAATATATATAATTTTTGTTGCTGTTGTTGTTGTTCTAAACCCTCTAATGCTCTCAGAAATAGCCATGCCCCTGTAATTCGGTGCCTCCCTTTCTGCTGTGTATCCTGGATTTTATATAAAGGAATTAAAAAAAAAAAAAAAAAACAACAAAAAACCAAAAACCTAATGGCAGTTTTAATTTCAGATCTTTTAAGACTAAAGCCCGACGTGAAATTCGTAATATAAAAATTCCCCCTTTCCTGGAATTACAGTTTTGTATTTATTGAATGCATTCACAGGCTCCCTCAGGATGTGAAATGTATGGAAATGTATGTGCATTGCTAAAGAAAGAACTAAATTTATTCTTTCCCCACATCATGCTCGCCTTTTGCAGTAGAGGTTTTTTTAATTCAACACAGAGCTAGAATGAGATGGAGCCAATTTCCTGGTCTATATCTGTGACAAATGCTGAAAGTGGCACAAGATTAGCAAATTAGTTGATGTATATATCTTGAAAGACTTTTTGACTATGTCCCAAATCAAAATGCATGCTTGCTTTGAAAGGAAGATCTCCTTAGAGTTAAGTATTAAGCAGGTATCCTCTGTGTTGCTGTGGTTTTAAGATGGAATGATGGCACAGATGACAACTGAAGAGCAGCAACGTGACCAAAAACACCCCCACCAAACACATAAGAAACCTTTTGTGGCGCATTGCTCTAAAACCAACAATTTGCAGTGCTGTAAACGGTGTGGGCAGTGATTAAATCTGATATTTTAAGGAGACATTTGCTGTGGAAAAGGGAAGCATTCCTGCAGATGAGGATTTCTCTTAGGTATGAATATCAGCGATGTGTTACCCACCAAAAGACGGCCTTCTCTCTGGTGAAGCCTTGTGGCAGAGAGAAGCTGGGCTTAAAATGAGCGTGGGGAGATCTACAGTAGAGACACGTGTGGCATTAGAGAAAGGTTCCTTTATGATGCTTGGAAATCAAAAGTATGGAACTTGACCTTTTTAGCTGACATAGTAATCACCTCCTTGATGTAATCCAGATATCTAACAGCAAACAATAAAAACATCTGTGACAACAGAACCATGTAAAGCCTGTGGCATTATTTCATTATTTCCTTTAAAGAACCCAGAGCAATATTTAATAATCAGATAAGCCTGGCTTGGTTCTTCTTGCACAAAAACTTTTGCACTTTGCAAATGCTGTTTTTAAAGGGCTATTAACTGAGGCGGGAAAGCTTTTTAAGCTCCCATGCATATGTTTTGGAGTTACCTCATTCATTCTGCTTTTTAGGGCCTTGTCATAGTCCACCTGTTTTGATTTTGCTTAAATTACAGCCAAATAATTGCTTTCTTTAGAGGAAAAAAAAATATTTTAAAACACAAACCAAAAAAATAAGGAAAAAAAGGGGTGGGGGGAGGAAAGAACAAAACCAAAACCAAACCACCACCAAACCCAAAGTCCTGCATTTCTACCAACCAGATCCCAAGGATGGAAATATGCTTAAAATTCAAGAGGAACCATATTCAGGTTGCATGTCTCAGCCACCCAATCTCCCTTTCACATATCTGTTCATGTTGACAGACTATGTCATAATACATCAACAGAAAAGATGAGCACAGAAGAACAAAAATCCATCGCCTGACAGCAAGAGGAAAACTGATTTCCACTATTAAATTAGCAAAAATACACCAATACTTCACTACCAATAAGCACACAATGGTTAAAAGCATTCACCACATTAGAATATTGAATGAGCACCAGGAATTTTTTGTTGTTGTTGTTGTTTCAATGATCTCTAAATGTACAAACACAAATAAAAGGAGGGGGGGAAAGTGGGAAAAATGGGGAGGGGAGGGAAGAGACTCAACAGTGTCTACATCTTTACAAGTAAAAGATTGATTTCTGCCCAACTCTGCCACTCCATTGTGGTTCTGTTTCATATTGCGAAGACTTGTTCTAAATAGACCTCAAATTCCTTTCATATAGCAAACATTCCAAATATTCCTTGAATTCCTTGCACATTGGGAAGATCCTAAATAGCCCTTAAATTTCTTTCTTATTGCAAATATTCCAAATATTCCTTGAATTCCTTTTACATGTTAAATATTCCTTGAATTCCTTTCAGATATAAATACTCCAAATATTCCCTGAATTCCTTTTATATATTAAGTAGTCCTTGAATTCCTTTCAGATTGTAAGTACTCCAAATATTCCTTGAATTCCTTTCGTGTTGTGAGTATCCTAAATTGTCCTTAAATGTCTTTCATATTGCAAATATTCCAAACATTCCTTGAATTCCTTTTACATGTTAAATATTCCTTGAATTCCTTTCATGTTATGAATATTCCAAATATTGCTTAAATTCTCTTCCTATTGCAAATACTCTAAATATCCCTTGAATTCCACTCATATTCTAAATATTCCATGAATACCTTTCATACTGTAAATATTCCCTGAATTCTTTTTATATAGTAAATATTCCTTGAGTTCCTTTCATATTGCAAACACTCCAAATATTCATTGAATTCCTTCCATATTGTAAATATTCTAAATATTCCTTGTATCCCTTTCCTATAATAAATATTCTAATATTCCTTGAATTCCTTTTGTATAGGAAATATTCCTTTAATTCCTTTTGTATAAGAAATATTCCTTGAATTCCTTTTGTATAGGAAATATTCCTTGAATTCCTTTCATGTTGTAAATATTTTGAATATTCCCTGAAATTCCTTTCATATTGCAAATATTCAAAGTATTCCCTGAATTCTTTTTATACAGTAAATATTTCCTTGAATCCCTTTCATATTGCAAATGCTTGTCTTAAATATTCCTTCAAGGAGAGAGCGCTGGGCAGTGCATTCCTGACAGAGGCTCTCTCCTATGAGGTCAAGGAGACGCTTGGAAAATGCTCAGTATCAATAAAGTGGAGCAGCTTCTTTATAGCTGAGGATTTCTCCTGGTGCAGGAAGCAACCTGGCTCTCTCCCAGTGCCAGATACCATTTTAATGCAGCATATTGAGCAGTGGTGTTTCACAGGAATTTAACAATACCTGGAATAAATAATGTCTTTTGCAGCCTGGGGCAACATCTGCCACTTATGCATTAATTCTGCCCCTGTTTGAACACTCTACAACATATGCACTCCTCTTTTGTCTGTTATCCTAGAGTTGTGTTATACCCAAATATTGACATCATCTACTTTTATCAGCACTAACTGCTCTGAAGCTTCCCGGGCTCATGCTCAGCTCTATTTCTTTCTATTGATTATCTTCCTCACTCCAGCAGGTAGCCAGCCAGCGAAGGCTGTCCTGAGAAATAGCTTCCAATGACTTTCCACGCACAATTTACAGGGAATTGTTTAAAGAAGATATTAGCCTCAATACAAATCAGTGAACCTCATTGAGTCGATACCACGCAGTTCAGCTGCTGGCACCCTCTCCCAGGCTGGCCCTCGGAGCCAGCTACCATGCCCAGCCTGCACATTAGGCTTGAGTTTCCCACGAAAATGAGGCTACTTTTTCACTTTGCTGTTTGAAACCTCTTCAATCTTTTTTTTTTTTTTTTCCTTCCTTTCTTTTACATCACCTCATTGAACCATATGATAGCAATATAATTTTAAGCATAAAAACCTGAGATTAAATGCTTGCTTTTTTTTTTTTATTTTATTTTATTATTATATTATATTTTTTTTTGACAGTGTCCTTAAATATAATAAATTCAAAGGGAAATACTGTTAGGTTAAAATGGAGTGTTTTTCATTAAGTCCAATCAAATGGTAGACAACAAAGGATCTTTTATTTGAGAATATGAAGTGAAAATGAAAACCAGAAAAGCTTTGCTAAGAAAAGGTCCAGCTAAATTATGTTGGAAGGAGGTCTCCAGATTGAACCTGGGTGTTTCTTTTGCTAAAATATATATATATATATATATATAATATATATATATGAATTAAACTAAGATGCACTAGGGGAGAATAGCTCACAGAGAAGGGAAAACCCAGCACTTTATAAAGATGAAAACAGGGCCTAAATACAGTCAGAATAAAAAGCTAGAAAGAAAGATCAATTTTTTTTTTTTTAAGCCCTACTGTAACACCTAAACTACTCTTTTATCATCAAGACAAGGAAATTTAGGGATTTTTATTTTATTCCATTTTTTTCACCCCTTTTGCATTCCACAGCAGGGCTATAAAACCCTGGTCGGACATTTACAGGAAAATGATCTTTTCCCTTTAGCTTACCAGACTATGACTTAAACTGTGATTTAGACTACATCTAAAAGACAGAAAGAAAAACAAAGTATATGTGCTCATCCCTGAATCTATTCCTTGAGAAATGAGATAGCTCTTCTGTTGTTTTCCAGCTGTATTAGACTCGGGGGTTTTTAATATGTATTTAGCATACCTGGGATGTTTAGTCTGCAATTTCCATGTCCAGGATAAAACTAGGTGTTGCTCTTAATTTCGGGGGAGGAAAAATACTTGGCTTTGCTGTATCTGGCAAAGAGTTTATGCACCCTTGCTGTAACATGTTGCTCTTACAGAGAAAAAAAAAAAAAAAAAAAAAAAAAAAAAAAAGAAAGAGAAAATACACAGACAACCTGCAAGGATTCGTGGCTAATATCTTTTGCAGGAGGCATAAAGGATTTTTAAAATAAATAAATAAAACCAAGAGGTCTGGGAGTATAAAGACAGAGACAGCGAAACAAAAATCCCTGCTAAATGCTGTGTGAATGCAGTGTCTTAGAAAATGCAAAAGGGGAAATGCAGACTCATTTTAAGTAAGTCCTGATGAGCAGTTGTCTGCACCTACCAATAACCATCTAAATGCTTCTGAGAGAAGGTAAACACTATGCAACCAATTAGCCACTGGAAATGCAGGTATTGGGCAATAGAACACAGAATCACAGGATCACAAAATGTTAGAGGTTGGAAGGGACTTCCAGAGAGCATCCAGTCCAGCCCCCCTGCCAGGGCAGGATCACCTAGAGCAGGTAACACAGGAAGGCATCCAGGTGGGTTTTGAATATCTCCAGAGATAGGCTTTATTCAAAATGTTGATAACTTGAATACAAAACCAGAAGCATTTTGCATGACCTCTGCTCCCTGTTCTTTTCCCTTTACAGCTCAGTAATTACTGATTCTTTTACTTATTTATTATGTAAATTACATCTTAGGAAATCTAACAAAATCTTTATGTGCGTTCAGTGCTTAAACAGGTACTAACAGCTCTACTGCGACAGTTTCTCTAGCAAGACAGCGTGAACCGATAGTATCAGGCTTCAGACTGACCTCAGCCACGTCTTGCAAGGATTGAGAGACAGAATTGCAGCTGGTAACACAGTGAATACAGCATTTATTTCTACAGATCCTAGTCTTTTAAAGTTAACTTTGCATCACATACTAACACACAATAATATTCTGGCTAGGCAGGTGTAGCCATGTAGCAAATAAGTACACAAAGCACAGGATGCAGCATGTAGAGCAAAACAACACATGCACGCTGAAAGGTCCCAAAGGCAGGCTGATGGAGCTGATTTCTTAAGGAATTAAAAATGAATTTCATGATTATCACCTGTGTCTGCTTTCAATGGGGGGGGGGGGAGAGAGAAGAGAGAGACAAAATTTCTTAACATTGCTCATCTTGTTTGCGCTCATCATTAGAACTACACAGATTTAAGTCTGTGCTTAAATTGAGCCAGGCTGCTCATGTTGCCATGCTGTCTTAAAATGGGCTTGAAAAAGCCCCTAAGAAGAAGATTAGTACTACTTCATATTTAGGAGAAAGAACAACTTTTCTGATTTAAACTTTAAAGTATTGTAGTCTATCTATCATTTTATTTCTTTAAAGTAGGTATTTATACTTCCAGAGCTGGGGTTTGCTTTAAAACCGGTCCTTACTCCACACAAAGGTGCACATGAGTTTATGTGGAGAATATACTATTAGAAATACCTAATGGGGGGCAGGAAACAATGCAATTAAATGGCATTGTCTTCTTCCCCACCTCCTCAAAAGAATCATTATTAAAACATGGTTGTGTTCTTTATCAATAGGCATTTTTAGTTTCTCTGCTTGATCAGCTTTCGATTAGTGCTCATAAATTTAAATGCAGGCACACTTAGCTTCTTGGATTTTAAGGCAGATGCCAGTCAGCATCAGCCTATCAATTTCTTATCAGAAAATAGAGATGCATGTTCAAATGATTTGGGAAAGAAAAGGGGGCTCTGCATGGGACTGCATTATCAAGTGTTAAACACGTCCCTAAGATGAGAACTAACTGGGAAAGAAAAACAAACCAAACAGTTTACAGAGCAGGTAAATCTCAACCAGAGGTAAACCTGCCTGCTTTGCTTCTTGCTTCTCTTTATTTTGGTCTTACAGTTGTTTATGCAGCACATGGAAAAATTCCACAACTATTAGGGATACTTTAATGAAATATATTCTGCTGGCATGAGTAGCTTGGGATCAGCATGTCAGCAGAACTCCCCAGGAAGCAGTGGCTGTGTACAGATTCATGCTGCAGAGGCTTGAAGGCGTGTGTGCAGCATGGCTTGTGTGTGTCTATGAGAGAGCCCTTCTCCTTGTATCTACCTCCTTCCATCACCACCCAGCACTGGTGTGGGTGTCTGTACAGCCTTGCAAGAGGAACAAGGTCTGAGGGTGGAAATGAACAGCACTGGGCTTCTGGAGGAGCCCTACTTGACCAAAGTTCTGCCCTCCAGTTCAAGAAAGGACGATAGGAAGGGGCACTACAGGAAGGGTACTTCAGAAAGGTCCAATACTGCATCCCACTGCAGTTACAGGGGTGTGAAAGGAAGGGTTTAGATACACAGTGCTCAAGTCCTTGGAGCCATATGAAAGGAGTCACAGCCCCACAAATCAGGCTTACTAATAAGACCACCTTTTGGGGGTTTAAAACTAAGTGGCAAACC
The DNA here is from genome assembly GCA_033816785.1 of Picus viridis. Lineage (NCBI taxonomy): Eukaryota > Metazoa > Chordata > Aves > Piciformes > Picidae > Picus > Picus viridis. The sequence goes on along the minus strand of CM066572.1, from coordinate 6,533,275 downwards.
AGATGCAACTGGAATTCTGAAGTCTAAGATGACACTCAGCTGGAGCAAAGTGTTATTCGGTGTTCGCCAGATGAAGTGGAATTTAGATTGTAAAAAAAGAAAAGGGAGAAAGATCCTGAAGAGTTCTAAGGGAGGCCTACTTAGCTCCCACCCAATTTAAAAATTAGTCCTGGCTGTCTTCTCACTCCAGCAGCCCTTGAATCAAAGGTCCAAATTAGAGTCTGTTATTTCCTTGCCCATGGTAAGCGGCGTTGAGTAAAAGGCTTTCATTTACATTAAGGAACCAATCCTACAGTTTTCACACAGGAAAAACCCCACCCTTTGGAGTCAATAGCAATTTGCACAATTTATCTTGGTATGTGCAAAGCTTAAAAGCTGTAAGCCACAATGTAAATTCAATACTTGCCATATTTCTAACACAAACCCCCACCCCCCAAAAAAAACCCAACACAAACTTTCATTTCTCAACATTACTGAATGCCTTTATTCCAATTAGATTCACACCAGAGCAGAGACACGACTTACAGTGTCAGGGTTCTTCCCCCCACCCCGTCCTTCTTCCTCCTTTTACCATTTTAATTTTACATTTGCTGGAGCCTATTTAGTTTATAAATAACCTTAAACTGTTGAACTGTTTGCTGGTTTATTTGAACAGGAGACAAGAACATTGAAACAAATTTGGTTAACAAGGTAATTAGCTCTTGGGAAGGCCGGGAAGCAGCAGTTGATCACTGGCACTGTACAAGCAGCAGGAATGTTAAGCCTGTGCTTCAGAGTGGTTCTAGCTGATCACATTAACCACCTAAAGTATTGTTTTTAAAAAGCATCCGAGGGCCACCTAAAATTGATTCATTCACTACAAGTGGAAGGATGAGAATATTTTCCAGCAGTAACCCAAGGTAAAAACTGTCGGCTGCTGCTGGGGGCTGGAATCAAGAAAATCCTTTTTTCTTGCCTTCCACAAAAGGCTTTGGGCCTAATTATTTTTAAGTATAATCCAGCCAACATCTTCTCATGCTTAGCTGCACTGAGTGACACTATTTGTGATGCCCAGTCTGCTGAAACTGAGCAGGTTGCTGTCAGTTTAAAAATGACTATAATAAAAGTGACCATGAAGATGGATCTTGTGATTTTGCGTTTCTAATCAGTCATCTGTGAAGAACACTTTTGCTTTGATTCAGCAGACTGGTGACAGCCATGATTGATAGTGCATGAGGATGAAAAAAGGTTATTAACTGTCTTCCTATTAAACTCAATGTATTACCCCTCTAGGTGCATCTCATACTTTTAACTTAAAGTACTTACTCAGGTAAGGTCACGACTGAACTCTATAACCACAGGATCCATCCTGTTGCAGACGATCCAGGAAGGAGAGGGTTTCATTTGGAAAGTTCTACATTAAACCCTGCCCCAGTCCTGCTTCATTATTGAGCCAGACCCCAAACCTGAGCAGACTTTTGTGAGCCTCTAAGCACACAGCTCCAGGGCAACGTTTTTGTGCGGAAAAGGGGCAGATCGGCTGTTCTGTGTGTGTTTGTGCAAGCACATGCACAACCCTGATTTGCCGACTACCCCACAGCCCCAAAATCAAAGTTTGCAGAAGGTTGTGTTAACGAAGAAACATGGAGCAGGAGCAGGAAGGGTCTGTGGGGCTGGGGTATAAATCTCACACAGAATGGACTGGCTGATCTTTAAGGGTGCCTTCCGACCCCTAACATCGGGCAAGGCTGTGATTATTTTACCTGCCGGTGACCAACTTGGTTATTAACCAGATCAGGTGAGATTTAATAGCTGATGAAGGCTGCCTATAAAAAGCAAACCCAAATGTTTTAGTCTAAGTGTAAAAATCCCTCTTTGCTGCTTTACGGCACACTTAGGTTTTAGGTTTTATTTCCTTCTGCCTGACGATCATCTTCTCAATCCACACTCACAACTACTGAAAAGGGAAGGGAAATGGACACATTTTTTCCCTCAGTTTAAAATTAATTATTTGGTGGAAATGTTGCTTCCCAGGGGTACTTCTCGTTTCTGAGGACGTCTCTGTGAAGAGATGATTTTAAACAAGTTTAAAGACAAAAGAGTGGAACGCGTCTCCTCTCTTCATTGCCGTTACTGACACCAGAAACAACCTGAAATTGGGAAGCTGTCCCCGCTGTGCAGGCAGGTGGGCAGCTTTTAGATTCACAGCTTTATTTGGGAAGCCAGCATTAAAAAAAAAAAGAAGAAGAAAAAAAAAAAACAACAGGCATGCAATCAACCTTTCAGAATCAGGTGTTTTACAACCACTTCTTCGCAATCAGCACCAGCTTCGATCCTGAAATGGGTTTAATCTGTACGAATACATTGCAGGCGCTCTTTGGGTTGGTTTGTGCATAGCTCACATCACAAGCCTTTTTTCTGTTAAAAAGGAGCAGAGCAAAAGATCAAAAATCCCTTGTGTCTAACTGCAGAGTGCACACTGTCATCTGAAGGAATGTCCACACACACACACGCTCGCTGCAAACAAGCTCTTTCTCCGTGGCACACGAGACCTCCCTCCAAATACCTACATCCCATATTTGTCTTGCAGAGCATTAAAAAGTACTTTTAACTTTAGCTTTATAGCAGTCCATAATTTCCTCTTCTAAAATATTTTCTGCACTCATTCAAATAATTTCAGAGGGAAGTAGAACTATTGTTTGAAGTTAGAGTGTTTGGGAGAAAGAAGTCTCTCTCTCTCTCTCTCTCTGTCTTGACCAGTCCATACCATCACATAGAGCCTTCAACTTAAGGATCTATCTTAATGTTTTCAAGGTGGTGTTGAAATGCAGCTGGCCCTTTTGTTCTGAAACTTTTGCTTGTTTGTTTATTTGCTTTAAAAAGCATTCACAGCAGGTTAAAAGAATTCAGAATAAACATAATCTACTGAATAGGACGCTGCTGCCTCGCCAGAAATGCTAAACAATCCTCTGAGATCTTTATTTCTGGCAAGCATGCTCCTTTCAGGTGTGGGCTTGGGAATAGGCACCAATTTTCCTTTCAGTAACATTTCTGCTTCATAATAAATTGCAATCCTGTTGTACCCCCAGGTGGATTTACAACTGGCAGGCACTCTCTCCCCAATGATTTGGGGTCACTGTGGATATAGGTGAGCAATAATTTCAGGGGTGATGGAGATATTGACAGAATTTACCCAAAGTTCCTGGGTAAATATTTGGGAAACATACACTTCCACACTGGGTTTTAGTTAATAAGTCTTCTGGATGATAGTTTGCCTTGTGTGGGGATTGTATTTTGCCTGAATCCAGCTAAAATACTCATCTGTGCCTGCATCAGTACTGCAAAACGTTTAGACCAAAAGCTGCTCTTCTTCCCTGAAGCACATATATACAGCAGTGCAGAAAGTTGCAGCTATTAGAAACACAGAGCACGCTTTCAGCAAACCAGAATTAGATGAGCTCAGGTGACAACACTCTTTTTGGGTAGCCTTAGAGGTGCCTGCGACAGGTAAAGCCATTGTATCAGACTTGATGCCAAACAGAGGCATTATTGGCAGCTGAAGTTTCTGACCATGGGCCAGATCTCTGCTTACTCACTCAAGAAGGGACTGGCAGGATTGGGCCCATGCTCTTCAACTTTATGCATGTAACCTAGAGAGAAGTTGTCTAAGCAGTGGGACTCCAGCTGTATGTGAAACACTGGAATTATTTCAGTCCAGGTGGACGAATTTCACAAGTCACATTTCTTCCTCCAGCTTCTTAAAAGAGGTTTCCCCAAGAAGGAAAGAGAAGCAGCCAAGCAATGGCACCAAGGACAAGGGCAGGGCCGTTTAACCCATAACAAGCATTTCCCTGGGTGGAGGTTTATTTAGCAGCCAGAGAAAGCCTGAGACACCAACCCTTTAAAGGCATTTTTTATTCCAGCACTCACTACACACCCAAGAAGCAAATCCTGCAACAAACTGCAAGCTAAGTGCATGTGGCCCAAGCAGGGCTGTACGAAAGCAACACATGGAGCAGTGCCAGCAGCACCGGTGACTTTGCCAGCGGGGATCCCCTCAGCTAGACAGCACTCCAGCAAAATCAGGACACAACAGGGGAAAGGGCCCAAAAAAAGGCAAGAAAGGAAAAAAAAAAAAAAAAGGGGGGGATGGGAGTGAGAAGAATCACTTCGGGGTGGAAAGGACCTTAAAGATCATCTAGTTCTGAACCCCATGCCATGGGCAAGGACACCTCCTGCTAGAGCAGGTTGCTCAAGGCCCCATCCAACCTGGCTTGGAACCAGAACCCAAACCCCATATTCTATCCCCAAGACAAAGGAGGCACCTGCTGTGCCCGCAGAGCTGGCGGCCCCTTCCTGCCATCACCCTCGCACCACCCCCAGGCTTCTTCCCCCGGCCCTTCACCCTCACACCCTATTCCCGGGCTGCCCGCCCCTCCGCCCTCAGACACAAACTCCCGGGCTGCCAGCCCTGGCCGTCGCCCTCAGCCCACCCCCTCAGAGGCGCCGCTGCTCCTCCGCACTCAGAGCCCCGCGGGAGCGCAGCGCCTGCCGCCGGTGCCTCGGCGCAGGCCGGGGCTGGCTGCAGCGGCCGGTTGGGCGGCTCTGGGGCGCTGCCCGGCGGTAGCGGGAAGAGGCCTCTGCGCATGGCCGCGGCGCGCAGGTTCCGCGGGGCTCCGCGCAGCAGGTAATGAATTCCAGCAGAGAGAGATCGGGAGGAAGCGTTTAGGGGGTATCTGCCATATTTAACATTGACCACGCTAAAGACGTTATTATCGAGGGGGAGGAGAAGCAGGAGGGGGGATGCGATAAGGGAAAATAGATAATGACACATAATCCAAACCAGAAGTTGGAGACCAAGTTACTGCGAGGAAAAAAAAAAAAAAAAAAAAAAAAAAAAAAAAAAAAAAAAAAAAAACCCACCCCAAACAACCCAAAACCCCCCAAAACCAACCCACCAAAAACCAGCTACGAGCTCAACTTCCCACCCCCCCCTTTCTTTTCTTTTTTTCTTTTACAGGCTAGAAGGCAGGGAGATAAAGTAGTTAGGAGGAGAAATACCCACCTCTAGCAACAGCGTAAATAGAATATTTACCCCTATGAAGACATGGAGGCAGGGAAATGGGAAGGACATGCTGCTGTTTGGAAAAAACCCAAAGGAAATTGTAAAAAAGGGGAATGAAAAGGAGGAGGAGAAACAATCCTGTTGTAAATTAGAGGGAAGAAAGATTTGGGGGGGGAGGGGGGGGGGGGATAGGGAGGAAATAAAGCTTCAGTAAAGACTCGGCGATGCTGAAGAGATCCCAAGAGCAGGAGGAGAGTGGTGGGCTCCTCTCTTCAGCACGGGTGTGGGAAAGGGGAATCATCAGGGATCGTAACTGGTACAGCACATGTCCGGAGAAACCAAAATAAGGGAGCAGTTTGGCTGGTGAGGACAAATAGGAAAAAGGCTGGAAGAAAACTTGGGAATAGAGCTGGAGGGGGGGGGGGGGAGGAGGAATGGGGGAAGGGTAGGGAAGGAAGGCTGCGAGATTAGAGGGGGAAACTTAGAGGACCAGCTGGATAGTGAGAAAGCAGCTACGGCAGAGATGGGAAGGTAGAATGGAAATGAGGGGGACTGAGATTAAGGAGAGCGAATAAACCTGGGAGAAGGACTAGTTGGAACGGATGGGAAGGAGGAAAGCAAGAGCGGAAAAAAGTAGGAGAGAGGGAAGGAGGGACAGAGGGAGGGATGTGGGGAGAGAAGGAAGGAGACAGAGGGAGGAGACAAGGAGCGGAGTCTCCCAGTCCAGCCAAGGTGCAGCGCTGAGTGAGAGCTCCTTCACTCCCAGGGTTAGCTTAGATTTCCAGAGCTCTTAGAGCTCATCGACCAGCCCGCTGGAGTCACTATTCAGACCGAGTCCCAAACACACGCCTCACTAACTACTTTACAGCCACTTCCATTGATTTTCTTTATCAAATAAACATAATACCCGTTACAGCAACACTTCCTCTTCGCGCAGCCGGAATGCCACAAGCCCTGATTGCTGCCTTGCTCCGGCTCGCACTTCCCCACCCTCCACCCCTAAATAAATCGCCTTCTCTCACTTAAATGCTCAAATACTTTATTGCATGCAGAATTTGCCCGTAATCTGGAAGGGACGCTGCGAGCTAGGCAAATCGTTTAATTTATAAGGTAAAAGGTTCCCATTGCCCTGGCGTGAAGACAAAATTTCCACACACACGCCCCCCTTCCCCCCAATTTCAGGTGTAGCTTTGACATTTACATACTTATTTTCTGCTAATAAGTGGTAACTTAATTTAAAGGACGGCGTCAAACTGAACGCTCCCCCTGAAAAATGCAGGGAAAACCGAACGCAAGTTTCGCACTTGCACCTAAACTGCCACTTGATCTAAGCATTTCAGCCTCAAAATTCAATTTTCTTTAAAAAAAAGAAAGAAAGAAAACCACAACCAAAACGCCAACAAAACAACAACCCACAAAACCTAAAAGTAGCCCCCTTCAAAAGCTGTTTTTGAGTCAGGCTCTTCCATATATGTCAAAGGGCTGTTGAATTATTCATTATTATAATTACTATCATCATTGTCATTATCCCTTTCCATGTGGAAATAATTTTATTATCGTAATTTGATATCTGAAGAATTTCCTGTTAGTCGTTTGATAATCTCTCTTTTTTTTTTTTTTTTTCCCCTGGTCCTACTGAAAAGAAAAGTTTTGTTTCTAAATGAGAGGAAAATATTTTAAATGCTTTTACGTTTGCCATAGATTTCCGTTTATCTAATCGATCGGAATGCCAATAAATCGATTAAAGGTTTAGTGTTTTACAAACAACCATTTTGTGCTTTTTGATTTTACGTTCAGGATGATTTTAATAAAGCTAATGCCTTCCCTGAGCCTTTGCTCACCCCAAACCTAATATTCCATCATTCCTCTTATTTACAATTGCAATTTAAAGCGTTTTTAATGAGGAAAATAAACACAAATAAAAGGAGGGAACGACCTGATTAAATTACTTTGCGCCTGTGGTCAACACATTTAGGCAAAGCCCTTAAAAATCTGGGTGAATTATACGCGATCACACAGTGATTGCGGAATATTAAATTAAACTTAGATAAATCCGCATTGAAGGAGGCAGCACCCAATCCTGAATTTATTTCCCATTTTCTATAACAGCATCACTGCGCTCCTCTCTTTGCAATGACAATGTGCCAAATCTAGGCATTTTGAAAACATTTTCCATATGCTTTAACTGGAGACTGATAGACAAAGAAGAAAAGGAGATGGTCTTTTTTCTCTTGAGGTATATTTCCTTTAACTTTTCTCTCCGACCTTTTCTGATCCTCTTTATTTTAAAACTAAAGTTTGAAAATCATTAGGACCTTTTTTTTTTTTTTTTTTAATACCTTTTACATTGTGGTTTGGTTTGGGTTGATTTTTTTTTTTTCCTTCTTTTCCCTTTCCTTATCGCGTAATCAGTTCCTCAAGTGTGGAGTTTCAGTTACGCTTTAACGCAGGACTATAGAACTATCATTTCTATACCTTGGCGGACAGCTTTTTTGGGGAGAAAGCATTGATTCAGTTCGTTTTCGCTCGCTGTTCTAATAATTAAAGATGGTTTTAATTATACTTTTTTTTTTTTTTTTCCCTTTTGTAAGTCAGATCAGATGTGCTGCTTGCTGGCTGGAAGGTTGTTGGTTTGTTGGTTTGGGGTTTTTTGGGTTTTGCTTCTTTTTTTTAACGGTGCTTTTAATTTCTGCGTAGGTTTTTTTGTGGGTTTTGTGGGTTTTGTCTTTCGGTTTTCGGTGTGGGGTTTTTTTTTTTGGTGGTTTTTGGTTTGGGTTGTTTTGTTGGGGCTTTTTTTACGGATAGCACAGAGGTGGTGGCTTTTATTTAGCTGTAAAATCCACACGTTTTCTTTGAAAACTTGGCTCCTTGGGCGAAAATAACTTTTCCTGGTCGCGTTATAATTGCTGTTTGTCGCAGAGGTAGTTTAGCATATTGTCTACACGACAAAGATTCCTGCTTTATTAGCAGTGCGGATTGTTGGATTTCGGTATAAATATTTCATAACTTTCCTCTTTCTGCAGTAAGATCGGTACTTTTATTGCCTTTTTTAATGTTTTTTTTTTCCTTTTTTTTTTTTTTTTTTGTGATGTGCGTGTGTGTTTGTGTGTTTCTGTCTGTCTGTCTTTCGACCACAACCGTTTTATTTCCGAAGTGTCTTTTTGCTCTTTGCCAGGATAGAATGCAAAAAAATTTTTTCTTTTATTTGTTTTTTCCCTAGGATATATCACTGATGGAAATATGCTCTTGGGCTTTCTGGAGGGAATGCGGGGAGGGGTGGGGGGAGCGCTGGTAAGCGGTCGTTTTCCTTGATTTGCATAAGAGCTAGTGAAGTGCCTGTGAAGTTGGTGAATTGCTATTGTTTGGGGCTAGTCCTGACTGTTTTTGTTTATAAACACTGGGGTGGTTGCCGGGAGGGGAGGGAGGTCAGGGCACTGTCAAAGCGCTGACCTCTGAAAGCCCAGAGGGCGCCTGGCTCCTTCACCCTCTCCTTTCTCTCTATCCCTCTCCCTTTTTCTTCCCTTTCCCTATCCAAGGCCAGGAGCTCAGGTTCAGGGCATTTAATCCCCGCGATCTAGCCAAGAAAGGAGCTGGAAAAGGGCTGTTAAAGGCTCCGGAGGAAACGCCGGCAGCAGACTCAGACCTGGGAAGGCTTTTTATTGATAGTAAGGTCCGGGTGTGCCTTTCTGTGCGGCTCCAGCCAAAACCCCGACACCACCACCGCCAAAACCCAGTCGGAACCGGGACTGGTTTCGCTCCAAATCTCAGCGAGATGTCTGTGCTACTCGGCTGTGCTTTTCCTCCCAGGTCACTGCTCCTTAGATGCACTTTGAGAAGGTGAATGCACTGGGGCAGTGAGGGGCACGAATTGAAATGCAAGATCTTCGTACTGGCTTTAGTTCCTTTTCGACCCAAACTTTCCAGGAACCAGGTTGGGGATTCGGGGTTTCTTTCCTCTTCCCCCTTTTTTAATGTGTACTGGAATGTGTTTGATGGGAAGGGGGGTGGAGAAGAGGAACGGGGGAGCGTTGTAAATTAACAATAGATTCGTATATGTGGTACATGCAAAGAAAGAAATAATAATAGCCAAACGCTTTTGCTTCGGACTCAATTTCATCTCGAAGAAGGAAAAAAAAAAATAAAAAGCGGGGGGAGGAGAAGTACAAGAGATTGCTATCAGGTTTTAAGTATGTTTTGAAAAGAAGTTGCTGAGTTAAACAAAAATGTTAGTTAACACACTGCCTTTGTCAAATAGCCCCCGGGAGGAGAAGAGACAACAAAAAAAAAAAAAAAAAAAAAAAGGAGAGGAGGTTGGGGGCTGGGGATCTGAAAGTGTCTGTGGCTCAGATAAAGGGTCTGCAGCACTGAAATCTTGTAATACCTCGTTTCAAACTGGGCTCATCTATAGACTTAGGGAACGTAGGCAAAAGACACGGATCCCCTTTCCCTTGGGCTGGGGTCTGGGGAGAGGAGAAGGCGGAGGCGGGGAGGAGGGGACGTTTATTAGGGAATTAAGTCGGTTTATTAAAAGGGGAGCGGCTGGGGCTGTAATTATGCAGATCCTTGTGCCCCTGTGTGTGTCCGCAGAGCAGATTTCGGGAGTGAAATGAGCTCGGCGGAGGAGACGTGATGTAACCGAGCCCGGTTTGGGCTGGGATTTCTTTGTCTCCTCAAGAATGGTCACTCTCAGGCTCTGACCCCAACAGATCCATCTCGCCCAGGCCAATAAGTTTTCCTTGGGGTTGAGGCTGGATGATAGAAATAGATGAAGGGGGTTATTTAATTTATTTTTTCCCCCTTTTTGAAATGAAGCATCACTATCAAGAGGGGTTTGAGGTGTTTTTGTTTAGGATTTTTTTGTGATTTCATCGGGCTTTGGAAAAAAAAAGCAAACCAAACCAACCTCAAAACAAACAAATCCCCAAATGTCTAACGGTGCCCGCAGGAGAAGTTCGGAGGAGGTGGGCAAGGAGGGGGCTAAGGGGTGTCCACTGAGACCAGAAGAAGGGAACTCAGAGGTCAGGGGAGAGTCTTGGGGGGTGATCAGCTGAGAATGAGAGAGGGAGGAGAGAAGGAACCGGGAGCAGCCGAGCCGCCGGCTCGCCCCGCAGCCGCCCCGGCCGGCCCCGCATCCTCCTCTCCTGCCTCCCCCTCCAGCCCGCTCCGCGCTTAGCACATCCCACAGACCTGCTGCTGCCTCCCGGAATTAACCTCCTTCGATTTTTTCCTCGCTACGTGGCGATCCCCGGGTTCCTTCTAAACTGTTAACATCCCGTAGTGCCTTTTTGTTTGTTTGTTTGTTTGTTTGTTTCCCTGCACACACACAGACACCATCCCCATAGCTACCTTTTTTCCTTTTTTTTTTTTTTTTTTTTTTTTTTTTTCCTGGTTGTGGGGAGAGAGAGAAAAAGAGCGAGGAGATTTAAAACCTTAGGAAGGACAGTAAACAGTGGCAGAAGAAACCCTGAAAAAATGTGGACTCTCTTCTCCCAATTCTTGCCTATATCCCCCCACCCTCTTTGTTCCTTAAGCTGTAACTCAAGAACACCATAAACCCACATACACCACCCCCGCACCAAGAAAAGAGAGAAGGGGGGGGAGCAGGGGGGGAGGGGGAAAATGTACAGCCAAAAAAGAATTACTTGACTGTTGTGACGTTTGGTGTTTTGACATTAATGACATTAATGATATTGATGTTTCACCAGGAAAAAAAAAAAAAAAGGCAGCACTCGGAATAAAAGAGGTGGTGGGGGAGGTGCGAGGAGGGGGACACACGCACACACACACGACACGACAACTTTAAAACGAAATTATCTTCGTTTCCCTATTCTTCCGTGACATTAAGTGTACGTGTTTCTTTGCTTGAATCTGAAATAGATGTATTGTTCTCAGGTGTTGCTTCATCACGCTGTATTTAATTGTCTTCAGCCATAGGAAACGCGGCTCCATCCTCCAGCCACACACTGCAAGGGACAATGCATCTCAGCCTCCCGTCTCCCCTACAATTTCGCCTCCAAAAGCCCCTTTTCCATCCTTCCCTCTCCATCCGAGGGTTGCAAAAACGTGGCTGGGTTATTTCATTTTCACTCTGTTTGTGCGGGTTGGGTTGTTTTTCCCCACCGTATAAATAACGACACTGAATATCGCTGTTCCCCTCAGCACCCATGGTCACAGCACCCGTGGGGATCTGCTCACAGGCTTCTCACTGAGAAGCTGGTGCAGTGCTGAGGTGAGGTCTGAAGGATGTGTGAAGTTGCTCTCAGGAAGCCTCAAGCTGTTTCCTTAAGCTGGAGTCTTGGAGATGTTCCTGCAGTTGGAAGGTGTCTCTGGATTGGGGTAGGGCTCCTTCTATCTCCCCCACTTCATGGGCAGGCTTCAGACTTTGGGACAGCTGCATTTTCAGGCTGGAGATTTATTTTAGACTTGGTAGAGGTTTAGATTTGGTAGAGTTGGGCTCGATGTTCTAAAAGATCTGTTCCAACAAAAACGATTCTGTCATTCTATTTGCCTTTCCTCCCCCCTGCCCCCCTTCCTCTGTCCAAAAACTTTTTTGTTTTGTTGGTTTGTTTTTCTTTTTCTTCTCCTCCAAAACTGTCAGGACCTTCACTCTGACCTTAAACATCTGCTTTTAGCAGTTCAGTTCCCTGACACTGGCCTGTGCTTCCTTCAGGGCAGCCTTAATTTATCATCAGGTGGAGATTTTCCTACTGGCATTAGTTGCAGTGCTGGCGAACCCTTCTCCTGGACCAGAAGGTGCAGGGCCTAGAGAGGTGCAGGTTCTTTGCTGGTTTGATGCTGTTGATGCTGTGTAGCGTGCGTGCTTCTAATGGAAGGTCATGACAGACCCTTGCTGGTGGTTTTGGCTGTGTAAGGCCTCAGCCAACGTTTTGATGCATATGGCAGGAATCACAAGCTTCAAAGCCACATCAGCTGCAAGGCTGTGGTTCACCTGCACAGGGTCCTTGGTGCTGTAAATCTCTCTGGTGTGTGGCTGTGGCTGGGTGACCGTTTCTGGAGTCGCAGCGCCGAAAACCTGCATGTGCTGCTGCGGCGCACTCGCGTGCTCTTTGAAGAGTCATGTTTTTATCTCCAGTGGGGAGCATTTTAGAGTGCGTCCATTCCTAGTTTTAGTTAATTATCTTTTAATGAAAGTGTCAGTCATACCCACATCTGTGGCGCGGGGGTTAAGATAATTAGATTTTCAAATGAGAAGCAATCTTCTTTCAACCCCACGCAGGAAAATATTTGTAGGAGATCCCCCATTTCTAATGACATCTGTATCTTTCTACCCCGGCTTTCAGCGCAGTAATCCCCACCCCTCCCCACGGGTCAGATGCGCCTGGTAAAATATAGTCGATCAAATATTAATAAAATATCAATGCTGGTTGGGAGAGCAGAGGACGCCGCGTGTGCACGCACCGGGCATGTATGGTATGCAAAGAGACCCTTTCCTCTGATGTTTGCTTCCTTTGGAGGAGGTTGTTTATGGTTGATATTGGCTATCTATTCTGGAAGGCTTTGCTTTTTACTTTGTTGGCATCTCCGAGCAATTCCAGGGTGGGTACCAATTAAGGTGCGGGGTGCCGCGGGTGGCGGGGCGCAGGCGGGGCGCGGGTGCCACGCATGTGCCCGGCGTGCAGGACGGGGAGCGCACACGCGTGTGCACACCGAGCCAGCCTGGTCCCTGCCTGGGCAGCGATTGCCTCTCTTGGATAGATCATCTCTGCTCTAACAGCAGTGCCGTGCATCCATTATCCCCCTGCAAACATCTATTTTTCATTAAACCCCCATTAATAGAGAAGGGGCAAGTGAAAGCAAGGCGAGGGAGACAGACAGAAATATCTCCTTCATGGAATAATTAATTTGGACCCATTCCTTTTTTTTCCGCCTCTAAGTTTGCAAACACTTAAAAGAGCAAGTCTGCCCCCTCCCTCCCCCTTTTTTTTTTTTTTTTTTTTTTTTTTTTTTTTTCTTTCTTCATTTTTAATTTTCCCTAGCCTGTGTGCCTGGTGCGTGTGTGTCTGTGTTACTAATGAAGTTTGCAGACTTGTGTTTGTATCCATGAGCTCCTTTCCCGCTGCCCCTTCTCCTCCTCCTCCTCCTCCTCCTCCTCCGGGCTGGCTCGGTGGCTTCCCGCAAAGTCCCCGGTAGCTCCCGGTAGCTCCCTCTTCTCCCAGCTCCGGGGCTTGCGCGTCATTTGCAGCCTGGAGAATGTTGATCACCTCACTAAT
>CM066572.1:6502500-6515000 GCA_033816785.1 Picus viridis | reverse complement strand
GTTTTTTTGGTTGTTGTTGCTGTTTATTTTTTCCTTGAAGCATATTTAAAGGCAGGCATTTTTGACCTCTGTAAGCCAACAGTTTGTTGGTAGAGGGAGAACCAGGGCACTGCTTGGATTCTGCATTGTTTTAATGAAGCTATAGGGGTGTTTGGTAAATATTTTGTGATTCGTGCTCAGATGCTTACCAGCAAATGTCTATTGAGGGTTCCTGCTGAATATTCAGGATCAGTTAAAAATTGAATAGATATATGTATATATACAAAGGAACTATCTGATCTGGAAGGAAACAATACATGACAGAGAATTTAGGTCAAAATGGGAGGTTGTGACTTTATCACACCATCTTGGGAAGGCCCTACTGTCTATCATTTAGTGTTGTTTTATAGTCTTAGACCATCTGGACCAAGTTCCGCACAGCTGCATGAATTTCATATGTGATAGAACATTTTTTCCATTCAGTGTGAAATGTTCCTTCCTAAAAACGTACACCAGACTCGCTTAATTTAGTCTGCTAAAAGAAATGCACATGAAAAAGGACAAAAGGCTCTTTAATCTCCACAAGCTGTTTGTTTTTCTTCAAGATTCCTGTCTGTTTGGGTTTGAAAAGTCATGTTTATTGAGCAGATGATTCTGAGGTGTGACATTAAAATAATATATGATTTTTTTTTAAGTGGGGTGTGTGTGTGTGTGTGTGTGCTGGTTTCTCTTCTCCCAGTTAATTTGCAGAACTACTTTTTATGCCTGTCAAAACACAGAGTTAATCTATTCTTATTTACAATTAATCTCAATAAAATTAATCTTAACTATGCCTTAGTCAGTAGCTTAAAATATCTAATTATATTCAATTAACTGCTGTCATAGTAATTAACACTGCTTAATTGCCTCTGCATATATTTATGTAAAGCTCATTAGTTACTGCTAGCTCTTTTTTTTTTTTTTTTTTTTTTTTTTTTTTTCCCTTTTCCCCCTGTTCTCTCTCCCATTTTTGTAGCTCTCAGAGAGCACTGGCATTAAACCCAGCCTAAGTGTGTGACAGCTTGGGTCTTGGAAAACCTCTGACAATGGCCAGACGTGTGCTGGGAACCTGTTAGGTGGGCAAAGAGTGGAGTTTTCCTCTGCAAAAGGGGTACTGGATCTGGGGTGCTGGAGAACTTCCAGTCCAGTTCCTCCCCACCCCTACCACTTTGCCCTTTCTCCTACCCCAACCCAGAGAAAAATGTTTTCTAGCCTTGTTGGAAGAAATCTGAGAGGCCAGGTTAAGCTTTGTGTTTATAAATGAAGAGCTTCTCTGCATCTGCCTTGGGGCTGTACCCAGAAGGCAGGGCTTTGCTGCTTCAGATTCAGCCAAAGGGTTAAAGACTTGGCCAAGGTTCAAACTGAGAAGCGCCCAGGGAAAGTGCATGTGAATATGTACAAGTTTCATGTAATTAGTGCTTAATTATATTAACATATGCAAATTGTCAACTTAGGAGCTTGTTGAGCTGGCAAAGATCAGCCCGGCACAATTGCTGTATTGTTCTGAAACAATAATGGATTTCAAGTTGGATTGTGAAAACACATAACTAGCTATCTAATTTAACTCATACCATGGTGAAATTTCATTAGTCTCCATGGAGACTGGTTTAATTGTGCTGACTAATGTTCTGGGCCGCAGAATGTCCTAAAAAAGAAAGCCTTGTTTGCCTAATCCACCTTACAATGACACTTGTTTGTACATGTTTCCCTTGTGTGAGAATTTGCATATGCAAATAAATAGTTTCTCTGCCCCATTTGTCATGGCTGTTCATTACCCATGAAGAGGACATTGTTACTAGGCTGTTACTGAGTCTCCCAAGACAGGATAGTGTCAACCAGTCCAGCCACATTCTTTCATAATTTGTTTCTGATTAATAGACCAGAGTGGGGCTCATTCTATTCAGGCCTCTGCAAAGGGAAGGTCAGTTCTGTCACTGAAAAGAGTTTCCGCAGCAACTGAAGTTTTTTTTTTCTCTTCCCTTCTTTTCTTTCTTTCCACCCCCCCCCCCTTGCTCCCTCCCCCTCCCCACCCTTGGCTTAAAATAATCATATTTTAAAATAATGTATTCTTGCTCTAAGGAATACCTCCACTAATAATCTCTGGTTTCCTAAAGCAAAAGATAGGAAAATAAAGGAGATTCTGGTATTGGAATATTAATCCTGTTTTTGACAGAAAGGTAAACTGATATAATTGCTTTTCAGTCGCAGGAATGGGGGTTTATACAAGTGTGAAAGCATCGGAAAAGGATTAGCATTTTTTTGCATAATGAAAAGCTCTGCTGAATAGGGCACTGAATGGTTGACTGAATGACTGAGATGAAAGGAAGATGAAAATGCAGGCTCCTCTTTCTTTCTGCCTCTGTTCAGCTCTCCCTAAAGTTATGTTTGTCCAAGACTTGAGAAAACAAGCAGAAGCGCCGATTTTGGGAGCTCTAAGCGGGCTGCTATCGTCATGTGAGGTAATATCTGAGAGCAGCGGGGCCAGGGGATGAGCAAAGGCAGCTTTGCGAGGAGGGGAGCTCCAGCAGCATGACAGGGAAACCAAATATTGACTATTGGGTATCGAGGATTCCCAGCACTTTGCTGGGGGGGGTGGCGGTGGTGTGGAAGGAGAGAGAGGGAGGAGCGGGGCTGGCAGGGAGGGAAGGAGCTATTTTGGAAATTGCCAATGGAAATTACGCATCAAGGCATAATAATCTAATGAAGTTTGGTATTCAGGGAAGTGGGGTTTAGTCAATATCTGCTTTAATTATTAAACTCTTGCTCTTTTGGAAAAAGTTACCAATTCTGACTCAGTGCAGAGGCTTTTCGGTGGTGTCAGTGCCTGGTGGAGGAAAAAAAAAGCGACTTGTGGGTTCTGCTCTGAGCATGGGGAAAGCTTCCCCAGCTGGAAACCCAGAACATGCAGCACAGGAGTGGGGTTCTCAGTCTGACCCCAGCAGCATGCTTGGCCTGCTGAAAGCATTTGGATCCCGCTAGATCCAGGTGGCGAGAAGGGCCCCCAGCCTCCTCCTGCAGCCGGCTTTAGCCCCCACTGCCTTCAACTGGAGCAGGATCAGGCCCCCAGACAGGGCTGCAACTGGTTAGCTGTTGACAATGTGATCAGTGCTTCTAATTATGTTCTCTCAACAGTAATTAAGGCAGTTAAAATACCATGAGTGTTGAGCCACTTTTGAAAGTGGGAAGTGGTTCTTTTGTACGTATGTAAATCAAATGCAGTGTGAATAATTATTTGTCTGGGTGCATATTAAATAGGCTCCCTTTCCCCCTTTTTTTTTTTTGTCAGGTCAACATAATTACTGATTTAGAGCTGCTGTGGAAAAGTGTTGGTAGTTAGGCTAAATATTAACTTACTTGGTGGATTTTTTTTTTTTTTGGTGGGGGGAGGCTGGATTTTTGGTTTGCAGGATGTTTATTTGTTAAATGCTTGTTAGTTCGGTCCTGAGCTTGAGCTGATGGTATTTAAACAGCTAGAGATGCCTCTAAGAAATGAGGATTGTTTGTGGCTAAACAGAGTAAGACTTCTCAATGCAGAAAGAGCTGGCTAAGAATAAAGTCACAAAAATTCTCTCTTCTTAGGCAAAGTTAAAGACCTTCTGTGGGGTTAGAGAATGTTTTACTGCGAACTTTATGAAATTCCTTCAACCTCCTTTTAAAGGAAGGGGACTGGGGGATATTCTTTCATTCTGGGAACAGCTTATTAGTCTATTGCCATAAGAAAAATGTGTTAATTTAAAAAATAAATTCATTTGTATTTTAAAATATTGTTAACCAAGCACCATGTGTTGTCTCTGGCAGCGTTCCAGCCACTGTAGGACTGGATAACACATGGGTTAATAATAACTTATGTGATGTCTGCATTCTTACTGAATGGGCAGGAACCCAGCACACAGAGATGCTGGGATTCAGGATTTTACTGAATAAGGTGTAAACCAGAATGTATTTATGTGAACCGACTGAGGAAACAGAAAGACATGTGTTGCTTGCTTGTAGTTGGTGGCTGTAGTAGGTGAAACGTGCCTGGGAGGTTCTGTTGTTGAGATTTGTTGTTGTCTTTGATAGGGGTGAGAAACACATTTATTGACAGCAGAGTTCAGCAGACCTGTAGAGAGGAACTTGAAGGGCAGCAGGTTTAGTCTTTCCTGTGTAAGACTGTTCCTTTTCAATAGCCACTCCATGGCACTTTTGTGCCAGTGTTTTCCTTATTACTGCAGCTGAGTTCCAAACTAAGCCAGGAAAGCTGGGACCAGATTGAAATGTGGCAGTCATGCTGAGGAATGACTTTTTCTCCCTTAAACAAAATATTCTGAGGAATGGCTTAACGAAGTTATGTGATCAAAAGAAAAGATGCTCTCCTACATGTTCACACTACTTATAATCAGCTTTCAATTAAGAGAAGGAAGAAGAAATATGAAGAGAGATGTGAAGTGAAGGCAGTTTGTCCAAATTACATTTTATTTGCTTTTGGTACTTTTGAGAACAGTTTCAAAGATGCTCAGGAACTGGGATCTCTGTACAGACAAAGCTGGCAGACCTTTAGTACTCGTGGGGATGTGACAAACTCTGCCAGCTCCCAAGAAGTTGTTGTAGGCCTTCAGGTCAAGAGTTCACAAAGTAAAGGCTGCATAGACAGGCTAGACCAGGATGACTCTGAAAACAATCATTTGCCACATAGATTGCAGCAGAACCAAGGGATCCCCACGTTAGAGGTACCTATAAAACTGTGCTTAAATAGACAAACATTCTGCTTCTGAAACAAATCCTTACAAAATGCCTGGATTCTTCCCATTCACCCCAAACCAAATAAGGTCTTCTCTGAACCTGGAGGAGTGATATAGGTGTAAAATTGGCCAGATGTGCAGGTTTGATATCAGCAGAACTAGAATCAGACCTTTAGTGGGTTGAGAATGGTCCTCTAAAGTGAAATGTGTAAGTTTTCATCTCCTTTGGTGCTACTGTTTCATTCTTAGGGGTGATGTGCTTAGTGCAGAAGACACCAAGAGGGCCTGTGTGAAAGAGGTTTTCCAGAGGGGCTGCTGGTGGGGGGTCGGTTCTGTTCCTTTTCCCAGGTAGCAGCAAAGCTGAAGGTCTGGGAGCAGCAGCTGCTGAAGGCTTGCTCCTCCCCATTTTGACACCGAAGCTGCCTTATAAATTCACCTAATCTGAGCTGACAGGGCACCTGTCACTGGTGGTGCTCCACTGTTTGGGGCTCTGATGGAAACCTGGAGTAATCCCAGTTATTTCCACACTTGTTCCAGAAGATGGTAATGTAATAGATCAGCATAATCCCTTTCTGAGGAATAACAAAAACATAACTACCTCCGCTCCCTTCGCTGGTCGGGGTGGGATCCTCTGATTTTAGCATTGAGGAACCAGAGGTTTTATAAGAACAAAAGGGGGTGGGGTGGGGGAGGGAGGGAAAGTTCCTTGAATTTGCCAAGTGTTACACGAGGATTTCAAATGCCAGTGGTTTTCTTGTGTGAGAAACCATGGCTGTCCACTTTCAAATGAGAGTTTCTCCCTCTTTGATGCCTAGCTTTCCACGTGCCTTCCCTATTCCAGAAAATAAGGATCGGAGTGAAAAGTAGCTCCTTAAATGAGCAACCTATTCCTGTGGGTTTCATTCTGGTCCTTGTATTTATTTTATATATATATTGAAATATGGTTATTGATTTTGTTTACAGCACCAAGGGTTTAAATTAAAGAAAATGTAACACATCTAAAGTAAATTATTTTGCTGTATGGCAAATGCCACTCCTCAATCCTTCAGTTCCTTTGAGTTTTATAAACCTCTCACCAAAAAAAAACCCCCAAAACCCAACAAAGCCCCTTTTTCTGCCACTGTCACCACTGTGCATCAACAACCAGGGACCACCACTCTGCTGCAGCACAGCAGTGTGCTTGGGACTTTATCCAGCAGGTGCAACCCATGGCTGGAGGGAGGCAAAATGTGATTTTTCACTGGTTTGTCAGCCAGCACGCACTGGGACAGGCATTCCAGCTCCAGTGAAAAGCATCACTGGAGTTTTTAAGTCCCAACTGGTCTGACCCGTGGATTTCTCTTCTCGCCTGACGGATGGTTTTCCCAGCGCTGCTGCTGCTGCTGCTGCTGCTGTTTCCAGTTTTGACCCAGGGCCTCTTCCAAAGTCCAGCGCTGCCTCATTGATTTCTCCGGGCTTGGATCAGGTCCTCGCAAAGAGGAGTGTCAGCCACTGAGGCACCCGCCGCCATTCAGGCAGCAGCAGGTCAGGGCTGCCGGGCAGCCACCGCCACACTGCCCTGGCTCCAGGCCCAGCCCTGCTCCCCAGCCCAGGCCTGGCCCCTGCTCCGACCCGACTTGGCCCTGTGGTGGGAAGCTCTTGCTGAAATCTCAGGGCAGATCAGTGTGGTCACTACTTTCTCTTCTTTCCTAAGCGGGTGGAAAAGCAACGAGAGACAATGGAGTAAAAAATGTTAATTTTTAGGTATAGCAGAACCCGGGAGCCTGAGAATAATTGAGCTACTACAGAGCCAATTCGGCCATCTGGAGACTTTGACGTGTCCAGAAAAAAAAGGGGGGGGTGGGGGAGGGAGTAAGGGGGAGGAGAGAGAGACCTTAAAAATGAAGGAATTCATTCCCTGTTGTTGGAATGTATTCTCCAGGCAGCACAGGTCTCCCAGTGGCTTGTCCATCAAAGCTGTGCAGACTGGAACAACTGGTGTCTTGCCACAGTCGGATGCGAAGGTTCCTATGGCCCAGCACTGAGCTTACTACTTGGTATCAGTTTGTTTTTCAGTGCTCTGCCACTACTTAAAAATAGATTTTGAAGCCGTTTGAATATATTGGGTTTTTTTTTTTTAATCTCTTCCCCCAACACAAAGGCAGTGATTTATAAATGCTCCTGGTTTTGCCTGTCAGCTGTACAGGAAGGGTTGAATCTGCTTTTGGCTTATTGCTTCTTTGTTTGTTTGTTTGTTTTTACCTGATTTTAGTCATTGAAGGCAAAGGCGTCAGAAATCTTTTAGGTTCGTTTTAAGGGGTGGGGGAAAATATCTCTGGAATTTAAACAAACGCTGAATTGTGTAATGGTTTGTCTGGGAACGACTTAGGCTGCACGGTGTAATGATATTTTATTAGCTGTCATTTGTTTTCGGGGAAGAAACTGGTGATTATGTTTTTTTGACGTCGTGTGCTATGTGAAAACTTGGCACCGAAATGGGACGGACCCCAAACGTGAATTTCTCACAAAACGTGGGACAGGAGTTGCCCAAAAAGTGAAGACTTGAGAAAAAAATTGGGGTGGGTCGTTTCTTTTCCTGAAATGAAGCAGGGTACAGATTAGGAGCCATTAAGGTCTGCCAGGAGTTGCTGGTCATAGAAGCCTGTTTAAGTGCTCACTGTCAACAAGGAAATCATGGGCAGCACTTAAAGTGGCTCACCTCTGATTTATTCATAAACCTCACACGAGCACTTGGCTTTGTTCTTGCTCTGGTAAGGGGGAGCTGATGCCAATAAGAACAGGAATAAAGAGCTTCTTGCATGGTCCAAAAGTGAATAGCACTTTATCTCAAAGCATGACCTCCATTCCCAAGATCTGTTGTGTTACAGTTGACTCTGCTGGATGTGTATTCTCAGATGAATTGCTAGAAGAGGTTACAACAAATATATACTTTGTAAGCCCTCTAGATGTAACAAGAACTGTGTAACTGGAACTTAGGTTCTAACTTGACAGCAAGGTTGTGGTATTCATCGTGAACTGGGAGATTTCCGCTTCAGACAGCGCTTCGTGTCGGTGGTTTTTTACCCTGAGTCAGAAAACACTGCGATTGTGTGGCTGGGAGTCAAGAGGAAAATTTTATATCCTTTAAGGGATTCACTTGAGAAACAGTCTGATAAAAGTCAGCGTGGAGAAACGTGAAGCCAAAAAAAGTGGAAAAGCCAAAAAAAAAAAAAAAAAAAAAAAAAAAAAAGAAAAAAAAAAAAAAGGAAAGAGGAAAAAAAAAAAGCTGACTTGGTTTTTAGGCAGATTTGTTTTGCTGCTTCGCTGCTTTATTTTTGTTTCTCTAAAAAAAGGCAAAGCAGTGCTCCCAGTCCAGGATGGGGGAAGGGACCTTTCCAAGACGGTCAACTGCCATGTTTGCACTGGGGCAGAGGTTGAGTACAGTTACTTAAATCCCCAGAGAAACATTTAGTTAACGCCAGTCCCTTTCTGATCCCGTCTGAGTCTGCTCTCCCTCTCTGCTGGCTTTAAACGCAGTCCGTTGGTTGCTATGTTTAGGTTCCATTTTTAAACCGGCTTGCATTTTCACCACAGATTGGAGCAAAAGAGTCATAATGGAAGACAGCGCCCAGAGTTAATGATACGTCTTTGATAAAGCAGTCCTCGTGTGCAATCTGATCACAGCCATCAGCTCATTTGTCATGGCTGAAGTGAAAATGTCAGGACCAATGAGTGTATCAGTGCTGAAGGGGGCGAAAGGGCTTTTGGAGACACTTTTGTGCTGGGAGTGGGCCATAGCTTAGATGCAGCTCTAGGGAAATACTGGGATTAGCCAACTCTGTGCACAAATCCCTAGCATAACAGAATTAGTTGGGAAAATGAGGTTTGTTTGGGGGGGGGGGGAAGAGAAATAAATCTGTAGAACTGCTCTAGGCTGCAGCCCAGGAACTATGCAAAACGGCAAGGCATTTTATTACAATAATGTTAGCAATGTGAAGGTACACACGTTCCAGCGAAAAGGCACAACTGGTAGCCAGCATTGTAGCAAAACCCATCTTCATGCCTTTTGCACGTGGAAACAGGTTTGCTTCCAGCATGAAGAAGGTGCATTTAAAATACACACAGCCTCCACAGCCTTAAAAGGCTGGGACCCTGAAAAGATTTCTGAGTTGGGCACAGAGGGAATTAATGCAACATACTTAGAGACAGACTGATGCTGATGGTCTTTTTGCGTGGGTTAGTTCAATGAAAAGGTAAGGGCAGTCTTTTCCTCTTTACTGGGGAGGTGTAATTCGTGCTATAGGATTGTAGAACAGAATTGTGGAATTGTTTGCCACACTGGGGCTCTGGTATGGCTTAGCCTCTTCTCTTTTGGCCTGTCCAAGGTGCTTCTGAAGAATATCACAGCAGGCAGGTGAGGGCTAACCTGTTGTATGTGCCTGTCTCATCATGACTGCTAATCTTGTGGACCTCTGAAGAGCAAGGTTTAAATGTCCCTCATGTTTTGGATTTGTTTGGTTGGGTTTTTGTCCATGTTCATTGTGAGAACTCTGGATACTTTCAGCAGCCAGTTTCCATTCTGTTTTCCAACCTTGGTAGTCTCACGATCTCAGTGGTGTCCTGCCTAACCACTTTGCCTCTCTCTCAGCATTGGGTTTTCATTTGTCACCGCTTGGCTTTCTTGGAAACCTGCTACTTGTCCTTCGGTACTCCTCGTTTTGCATCTTGTTACGTGCCTAGGAAGAGCCGGGTGCTTTTGCCACTACAATGCCCATTAAAATGCTGAAGGAAATTGATTTCTTTGAGGTGAGGATCCTACTTGCCAGTCCTATTCTGCTGCTGTGGAGCTGTGTAGGTGTCTAAGCAGGTAATGCCATTGCCTGCACTGTGCCAGCCCAGGAGGGGTGAGCAGCAGTGAGTTATTCCATCGCCAGTGTGTGGAGTGGTTCCTGAGGACTCATCTGACTGCTGGACGTGTGTGGATAATTGTCTGTCTGTCTGCACCAGTTAATAATGGCTGTTTGCCCGTGGAGGGGATATTTACATGGTTTGCTCTACTTACCGCGTGGCTGACATTGCGGAATTGGGGTGTTCTACCTTCGCAGGGGTGCAGCAGGCTGCCAGCACTGGGGCTGAGAGCTTTGTGTGGTGTTGCTGCGGATCGATCATCTTTCCTTTGGATTAATGGAAGGCTGAGAAAGAAACAGGAAGTTTGGCGTTGGCTCCACACCGATCTGGTAGCTGCCACCAGTCCGCAAGGAGGCCTTGGAGAGGGAGCAGTGTGGTGGAGGAGGGCACTGGCCCTCGCTGTGTCCTGGGGTACCCCTGTGGCTGTGCCTGTCTGTGGCGGAGAGTTCTCCCTTCCTTTGTTGTTTGCCCAAAACTTGGATGTAAGTTTGGCAGCAGGCAGAAGGAGCAGGTATGCTGCTTAGGGCAGGGTGGAGAGCAGGGGCTGCCTGGCAGAGCCTTCAGCTAAGGCTCAGATGCCAGGGGATCGCCTCTGGTAAGCCTTGGCCTCCTTGCAGCAGGCTTGCAGCTAGCCTGTGAGGCTGCCTTTTATGGCCATGGGCTTCAGACCTGTGGTCATTCTGGGCTTTCTTGTGCTATGAACTAAAGATGCTAGGTAACCTGGAGTCTGGTGTAGAAACATGGCATAAAGCCACGCACAGCCTTTAGACCCCAAATGCTTCTCTGCTTCTGCATGTCAGAGTGAGTGGCAGCAGCAGAGTCATTTATTTAATCCAACTTAGTAGTTCTCTTTGTTAGCAGTCTGCAGATTCCTGCCATTTCACGTACAGTGAATTGTCCTCTTTCAGATAATGTGCTTGTACAACGTCTTTGTTGTTGTTTTGTTTCTTTAATTCTATTGATTTACAGTATGGAAGTGAAACATCTGATACCTGTTTCCTGCACTTTGACTGTACGTAGTTAAAGGAGCTGATGAGATTCTTCCCTCCGTTCCACAAGCCCTTTAGCTGTTTTAAATGTATAATTATCATTGCATGTCATTTGATAGCTGCGCTAATTGCTGCCAACCATTGTCTGTTTGCACTTAATGCTGAAACCTGATCAACATCCTGCTTTGGTTGATGTTTGGTGGTAAACTTTAATTAACTCTTATTGCATTGAAGAAGAGCTCAGTCTCTGTGCTAACTAATCATTTACCTTCATTATGTCCTGACAGCTCCACTTGTTCCTGGTACTAATAGATACACCAGTCAGTAAATAAACCTGCAAACCCTCATGCCTTGAAGTTGTTCCACATTGGTGTTTCGTTGCTTAAAGTATAAAGGCATACAGATAATTGTTTCAGTCCGCTCTGTACCCCTGCTTTGCCAGACACCAAGCCCAAATTGCCTTTTTTCATGCTAGACAATATAATTTTAATAGTAACTGTAGATTTCAGATAACATTATTCCTTCAGCATGGTTCCTATATACATGCATCTTTTGAATCAATACAATTAAGCTTGTCTCCTGTTGGAATTCTTGTAATTATTTTTCTTGAAATACTTTTCCTGTAATGATATTGAAGTTAAAGTAATCAGGTTACTGGCAGATCATGTAAAATTCAACTCAAAATTGCTGGCTGCTTGATTTTAATTTGTCTGACATCAAGTTTGTTTGAAAAGGGATAATATGTGGTTAAACCAAGGAGCTTATAATTATAGTTGACATTTGTTTGTTTATAATGAAATCTAATTAAAGTTCATACATTTTAAAACACAAAAGTTAATTACTGAATTGCTCACTTCACTTATGCACAGCAGTCAAATTAACTTGCGGAGCAGGGGGAAAAAAAAAAAGGAAGACAAAAGACTCTGCATAATAAAAACAAAATGCCCAGCTGATCTTGGCAATGCAAAACAAATTTGCCATGATAATATTCTAGAAAAAAAGCACAAAGGCTTTATTAATAACTAAACTGTTTCAAAAGCATCCTGTATTTCCACTGACCAGGCTGCTTTTAATCCAGAGTCATATTTAAATGTTTAACGTGATTTGCAGTACCCGCAGCTTGCCTTTTTTTCTTTCCCCCAGATGCATAATAGGAAGAGCCTTGCTCTCTTGTAGAATGTGCTCAAAAAGCTCCAGTCTTTTATTATTATTATTATTATTATTATTATTATTATTATTATTATTATTACTATTACTATTACTATTATTATTATTATTATTATTTGTCCTTTGGTTCCCTCAAGGCTCTTTCTGAAGTCATCTGGAGTTGTAGTTACAGCTCCCTGAGACCTGGAATGTTTGCTTGACTACCTGCCTTGTGCTCATTTCTAGACAGGTGATTGCAGAATTTTTAGCATGCAAGAAAATGAGTATCAGGCAAACAAAAAGAGTGCTTCACCATGTATTTCACACTGGGGTTTGAGACAGCAAAGGGGGAGGCAGGTGAATATTGTAGAGCCACTTTGCCTCCCTAGTCATGGTTTGTTAGCTTTGCAATGCAATCTTACCTTCCGCGTGTGCTGAGAGAGGACGCAGGCAGACTTTGGTGGAATCACAAAGTTTGTGATGATTCAGACTTGGAAAGGTGATGCTACTCTGCTTTACACCAGTGAAGTACTTAAAAACCACGCTTCCTTATGCTAACGTTGCATTGTTGCTCAATGAGATGTAAGTTGAAGGAAGCAAAGCCCTCCATCTCTGTAATGTTTCTCTCCAATGCTGTGAGTGCAAAGCATCTCTTTGATAGTGTTTGAGAACAGGTGACAGATCCAGGCAGGGGGATTTTTCACCAAGACAATTAGGATTAATTTTCTAGCTGCTTCTA
>CM066572.1:6430000-6492500 GCA_033816785.1 Picus viridis | reverse complement strand
GTCCTGTGCTGGATAAGAGCGGCAGGAGTGGTGGGAGCATTGCAGGCTCAAGCAGAGGGTGGCACAGGAGCTCCACTGGCCCTGGCGGGCTCTGCTGCAGCCCCTCTGGTTATGCCTGCATCCTTGCAATGCCATTTTCCTGTGCCTGCAGGTAGAGAGGGAAATTAATTGATTATGTAATGAGGTGCTATCAAATTAACAAACTAGCCAAAAGAAAGGCAGCTCTGTTTTCTGCAGGTTTTAATTATCTGGACAGGTCAACATTTCCAGGCAGGAATGCGATCTTTTCTTTCGTACCTGACAATGCCCCTTTATAGTTAGCAAATTGTCTGTGTGCCAAGTGTAAGAGGAGGGCAAATGGGAATCAACTGCTGGTGTGTGAGCAGCATGCTGTCAGTCTGCTCCCAAATGGTACAGGCTGGTGCTAGAAAGAGTCCTCAAACTTTGGTCGCTTCCAACGTTTCCTCGTCCACGTGCCTAAATCATCCTGGTGTTGTTTGCTTGGGTGAACATTGGGGATGCTGAGGTCTGGTACCAAAGGTAGCCAAATGAGTACAGCTATGCTTATCCTAATGACTATATTGTCGATATATATACATTGACCTACCTCCATCATCATTTAAAGGACGTAACAAAACTACAATTAGCGCTGTGTAAGTTAATCTGGGCTTTTAAGTTACAAAAGCATTGCTGTTTTGTTATTTTATTGATCAGCTTTCATGCCTTTGAAAATACAAATTCCAGAATGACATCATGCCCAGTAGGAGTAATTAAAGCTATCTGATGAGGGAATTTAGAAGTTGAAAGGGATGATTGTAATTGATCTTGATTCAATCCTATTATAGCTTTTTATAGTTTAAGCTCTAGAGAAAGCAAACTCCTTGTCAAGGCTTTATTTTACAGATTCCTTTGTGTGTGCTCTGCTTGCTGGTCTCTACTTTCCCTTTTAATTTTTTTATTTTTTTCCCCCCTGTAGTAAATAATGAGCTGCCGCCTGAAATCCGGCTTGCCAGTGGTCAGCTAATGGGTGATGACCTGTCCCTCCTTACTGCAGGAGAGCTGTCACCTTACATCAGTGACCCAACGCTGAAGCTTTTCCAGTGTGCTGTTTGCAACAAATTCACCTCTGACAGCCTGGAGGCCCTAAGTGTGCATGTGAGCAGCGAGCGCTCGCTCCCCGAAGAGGAGTGGAGAGCTGTAATTGGAGACATCTACCAGTGCAAGCTCTGTAACTACAACACTCAGCTCAAAGCCAACTTCCAGCTCCACTGCAAGACTGACAAACACATGCAGAAATACCAACTGGTGGCTCACATTAAAGAAGGGGGCAAAACAAACGAGTGGAGGCTGAAGTGCATTGCCATTGGCAACCCAGTTCACCTCAAGTGCAACGCCTGTGACTACTACACCAACAGCGTGGATAAATTGCGCTTGCACACCACCAACCACAGGCATGAGGCCGCCCTGAAGCTCTACAAGGTAAGCTACCGACAGCCACTGCAGAGCAAGAAAGGAAGTGTTTGGGTGCTAACTGAGCAAGCCTTTGGTTGTGTGGCCAGTGTGTGTAGAGCCGACCCAAAGCCATGCAGGTGTGGCAGGGAGCAGTGCTCCTGGGGAGCTGTGCTCCTGGGGAGCAGTGCTCCGGGGAGCCGTGCTGGTTACACCTGAGGGCCCCTTTCAGATGGGGGAACACAGAGAATGGCAGATTTTTTCTTTTTATTTATTTTTTTTTTCCAAAGAGGTTCACTCACAACAAATGACCAGAGGGGTTTTACGTCTCTTGGCATCTTCTCATTCCGTTTTGAATAGAAGCTTGCTGCAGGTGATGGGCAATGCTGATGTTTCCGTAGTGCGTAAGGGAAGGAGATCACTTTCTGGCACGTGTGTCTGTTTGCAGCCCTGATCTATCACAGCCAAGTTATTTCACATTGGTATTTTCAGTAAGCACATGGGATATTACCAGAGATATTCCAAAGTAAGCACTGTCATCCTTTTGTCTGCCCTTCTTTTCCAAGCCAGTAATGATTTTTTTCACAAGCATGAAAGAGTGTGGTGTAGATAAATATGTTAGCAGAATGGCAACTATATTTTTATCTTTCCTGGAAAAAACTCTGTGGCTATAATGAATATGTGGGAGTGATGAATACCGTTTATTACACAACTTGTCATGCCTTTTTCCAAACCTTAATTATGGGGCAACTTATTTTCTGCAGCGTGTTTACTGGATGGGCTTGATTGTCTTGGTTGGTGGACAAAATAGATTCATTTCCAAGATGAATAACTTCATAACTTATTAAAAAAAAAAAAAAACAAAAACCAAAAAATAACCCACCCCCCAAAGAAACCCCAACAACAACAACCACCAACAACTTCTTTTGTCTAGGGGATATAAAAATTCAGGAAATATTGCAAACCATTAGTCACTGTAACAAGCTCTAAATATGATTAGAAAATCCATTTTGCAAGTGTTACCTATTGATTTGTACTAGAAATCTGTGATAACTAAACTATCAGGAGTTATCTGTGGGTTGCAGCAACGATGCTGCAAATGTGCATGCAGAGCAAGTAGGGAAGAGCCTCCTCAGCACATCTCTAATTTAAGCACGAAATGCTTAAATTTCTTGTTGCTTCTTGTTGTTTCGTGGTGTTTGTCCACGTTCTGCTGGTTGTGCTGAGCTAGCACAGGGTGCACAGGCAATAAGAAGGGGTTTTTAGTTTACAGCCTGGTGGTTGTAAGCATTGGTGGATCTGCTGTGGACAAGAATGGCAGTGGCAGCAGGTTGAGTCTAAGTTTGTCCCAGTGCTGGCTGCTCTGCTCATTTCACCAGGTGCTTCACTGACATTTTCTTTAGCTCTAGGGGTGGGATTTTTTGTCCTTATTCATGGCTTGTGTTTGTTTGTTTTTTTCCTTAAGATCCAAAGTTCTGTTCTGAAAAGAGCTTAGAGTCTAGTGTCACAGCTAGCCTGCCTCAGCAGCAAAACTACTTTCAGAAGGGCCTGCTCCCTGGCATCCATGAAGCGGTTCTTGCTCCCTCCAGTTACCTTGGTTGTGGAACCACACTCCTAAGTCAGGTTTCTCCAGTGATGGAGGTTAAATATTCCTGGTCCCTACCTCTTTCTCTGGATCATTTCAATGATCTGGTTTGTAAGGCCACCATTCAGAGAGATGCTGCTGCAAACTGTGTGACAGAAAGGCAAGACAGAATGGCAAGGCAGAGGGCTTCTCTCAGATGGTTTCACTGCCAAAGTTTTGGAAGCTGTTCAGAATAAGATGCCAGTTGCTGATTTTTTAAAATAAAGCTATGGGCATAACACTGGAGTTCCAAAGTAGAAGCTATCTGCTCAGGACAGCACTGTCTCTTCACACACTCCACCCAGTCCTTAGAGAAATCTGTGTTGTGGGGAGATTCATACTGGATGTAAGGAAGAAGTTCTTCACCATGAGAGTGGTGAAGGCCTGGAATGGGTTGTCCAGGGAGGTGGTTGAGGCCCCGTCCCTGGAGGTGTTTAAGACCAGGCTGGATGAGGCTCTGGGCAGCCTGATCTAGTGTGAGGTGTCCCTGCCCATGGCAGAGGGGATTTGAACTAGATGATCCTTGTGGTCCCTTCCAACCCTGACTGATTCTAGTAGGTTTAGGGTTGCATCATGTCCTACAAAACATCCGATTCAGCACACTAAGGGTGCAAGTCTCAGCTCTTAGCTCTCATCACTGCAAGTGTCCTGCCACTGAACTTGATGCTTTGCCAGATTCTGGTTTGTTAGATTGAGCAGTTCCACAGTGTGTGTGGTGTAGCTGTCTCACGTGGTATATGACCACTGCTAACCTTTTAAGTTCAGCCTCTGAAGCTGTTAGGATGAAAGACATGCCAGGGGAGAAGAAAGGCATAAGCTCTTAAACACCCTCCTGCCCTACGGAAGGACAGTTGAAAGAGTACTGCTGGTAACTATTTGGGTGTTAGTTATAGAACCATAGAATGGTTTGGATTGGAAGGGACCTTAAAGATCATCTAGTTCCAACCCCTTCCATGGGCAAGAACACCTCCTAGAGCAGGTTGCTCAAGGCCCCATCCATCCTGACTCTGAGCGCTCCACAGCTGCTCTGAGCAATGTGTTCCAGGGCCTCACTACCCTCACAGGGAAGAATTTCTTCCTCATGACTACTTTAAATCCAGTTTCTTCCAGGTTGAAGCCATCACCCCTTATCCTGTCATTCCATGCCTTTGTTAAAAAGTCTCTCTTCAGCACTCCTTTAGCCCCCTTCAAATACTGGAAGACTGCTTGGAGGTCTCCCTGAACCTTCCCTTCTCCAGGCTGAATAGCCCCAACTCTCTTAGCCTGTCCCCAGAGGAGAGGTGCTCCAGCCCTCTGATTATCTTTGTGGCCTTCTCTGGGCCTGCTCCAACAGTTCCATGTCCTTCTGGTGTGGGAGGTGCAGAGCTGGACACAGGAGTCCTGGTGGGGTCTCAGCAGAGCAGAGGGGCAGAATCCCCTCCCTTGGCCTGCTGCCCACACTGCTGGGGATGCATCCCAGCACAGGGTTGGTCTCTGGGCTGCAGGTGCACATTGCTGGCTCATGTTGAGCTTCTTCTCATCCAGCACCCCCAAGTCCTTCTCCTCAGCTCTGCTCTCCATTCACACTCCATCCAGCCTGGATTTGTGCTTGGGATTGCCCCTAGGCAGGTGCAGGACCTTGCCCTTGGCTTTGCAGAATTGATATAGCAAGTAAAAAAGTCATGTCTCCTGATAGCTGGCATTTTAAAGACTTCTCCTTAGGGGTGCTAGTGAGAATCTCATCTTTTACAAGTTTCTGTCCCTCAGGACTGCCTAGAGAAGCTTGGAAATTGGAGCCTTGCTAGGTTTCACAGCTCTCAGAAAGCAGATAGAAGGCATGGACTGTTTTTACCTAATCTCATTTTAAGGCTAATTTGAAAGAGGGGAATGACATTTATACCAGCAGTTGGGGTATTGGCATTATTTTTGGCTAAGGTTTGGGGGAAGCAGTACGACGATGTGCACTGAGTCACCCCCAAGTTCTAGATGTGCACTTGCAGCCCAGAAAGCCAAGCAGAGCCTGGGCTGCAGCAAGAGAAGTGTGGCCAGCAGGGCGAGGGAGGGGATTCTCCCCCTCTGCTCCACTCTGGTGAGACCACACGTGGAGCACTGTGTCCAGCTCTAGAGCCCCTGTTACAGGAAAGATCTGGATGTGCTGGAACATGTCCAGAGAAGGGCCATGAAGATGATCAGAGGGCTGGAGCACCTCTGCTACGGAGAGAGACTGAGGGAGCTGGGGGGTTCAGTCTGGAGAAGACTCTGTGGAGACCTTCTTGTGGCCTTCCAGTATCTGAAGGGGGCTACAAGAAAGCTGTGGAGGGACTTTTTAGTGTGTCAGGTAGTGATAGGACTGGGGGGAATGAAGCAAAACTAGAAATGGGTAGATTCAGATTGGATGTTAGGAAGAAATTCTTCCCCATGAGGGAACTGGAACAGATTGCTCAGAGAGGCATCCTGGAAGTTTTTAAGGCCAGGCTGGATGAGGCATGTGGCTCCGGGCAACCTGATGTAGTGTAAGGTTTCCCTGCCCATGGCAGGGGGGTTGGAACTGGTTGATCCATGAGGTCCTGTCCAACCCTGAGAATTCTGTGATTCTATGTGCTTCAGAACAGAGTGTGACGCCTCTGCCTGTCACCCAGCAAACCTCCTTGCTGGTGTGCAGCCAGGCCTTGGGGTGGGAGTAAAGGAGATTTTGGAAGCCTCTAAAGTTAGCTGCTAGCAGACTTGATGGTTTTGTCAGCTCTTGGTGAAACTGTTGACACCAAGAGAGTCTTGAGGCATCAGATAAACTTTTGGAGCACCTAAGGAAGGGGAAAAAAAAAAGAACGAACATTAATTTACATGAATAATAGATAGATGCCTTGGGAGCCATATCCAATATTCATGAGTTGTGTTTATATTCAAGCAGCTCCTCCAACTCTTTTAAAATTAAGGTGCTGTGGATATGGTTTGGCAATAAAAACTTTAATACTAAAACCATCTGAAAGTGCAGAAAAAAAGAATCTGGGACTTTGTTCCTTCACTTTGTCAAGGACCTCAAAGTTTCTTCTTGAGTCCTTTATATTTATTTAAATGTTATTGTTTTGTGAGTTTTCCTTTTATAAATGTTGCCAGAGCAGCTTGATTTCTCTTCCTGTGCTTAACTAGTGATGGAATAAAAGCATGTCTTTTCATAACCAGAGCTTTTAAAGCCACCGTGAAGATCAGAGCTTCTCTTCTGATGCTGTATAATTTTAGGCAGCACTGAAATGTCACTTTTAGAGTTAGGTTCTAAATGTGGCAAAGCTGAAGGTTTCTTCAGCTGTTTTCCAAGTTATTTCAGAAAGAAAAGGCCTGATTGCTCCTTACAGAAGTGCAGTATTCCAGTGGTGGGGTAATACAGCTGGTAGGAACCAGAACAGAGATGATTTTACCTGGCGTGAACTCAGCTTGGCCCAAATGAATTTCCCAAAGAATTTGGAGTGTGGGGCTCAGTATTAGCAATTCAGACCACACAGGAGTTTGGTTGGTCCTTTGCAGCATCCATCCAGAAGCATTCAGTGATGCCACAAGCAAACAGAGAAGGCCTCTGTAGGAACAGTGTGTGTTTCATTCTGCAGGAGCAGGAGGATGAGTCTGGCTGCTGCAGGCTGGGGAAGCTGAGGCAGTACAGCCATCTGTCTCTGGGGACAGAATGTACAGGGAAATTGGTTTGGTTGGAAAAGCCCTCTAAGGTCACCAGTCCAACCATCAACCCAACACCACCACGTCCCAAAGTGCCATGGCCACATGTTTCTTGAACACCCCCAGGGATGGGGACTCCACCACCTCCCTGGGTAGCCTGTTCCAATCCCTGACCACTCTTGCAGCAAAGAAATTGTTCCTGATTTCCAACCTAAGGCTCCCTTGACACAATTTCAGGCCATTTCGTCTTCATCTATCACTCAATACTAGGGAAAAGAGACCAACCCCACCTCACTCCGATCTCCTTTCAGGCAGTTATACAGAGCAATGAGGTCTCCCCTCAACCTCCTCTTCTCCACACTAAACACCCCCAGGTCCCTCAGTTGCTCCTCACCAGCCCTGTTCTCCAGACTCTTCCCCAGCTTTGCTGCCCTTCTCAGGACCTGCTCAGCTGGAACTGCTCTTAAGGAAACCATTTTCTAGCTTAGTCAAACAGTTCTTGCTGCAGGGACCTGCAATAAATATCGTGTCCCGTGCTCATAACATAAGTTTCCAAAGAGTTCAAACAGATAAATAAATACAGGGTAGCCTTGTGTGAGGTAGACTGGATTGACTGGGAAGAAGCTTTAGTTAACCAAGCAGCTGAACGACACGATGGATTTCTACTCACAAATAAATATTTGAAGTTGGCCTGTCAATAAATATTAGCTGATGATAACTTTAAAAGACATTACTTTCTATATTGGATGTTTACTGCAGTTAACATCCTATCTGCAACTCTTGGGGAGCTCAGGGGAAGTGACAGGCAGCAGTTAGCAGATTAATACTCAGCTGTGTGAAAACTACCTTGGTTTCCCCCTTTATTGACAAAATATTGATCCATAACACTATTAATGCCTGGATTGTCAGCTCAATTTGGACAGATCACTTTGCCTCTCTGTTTTTCTCAAACGGCAAAGGTATGGCCCAAAAGGAGTGACCCGATTTCAGTTTGGGAAGGTGAAAGGTTAAAGGTTAGCTCAAAAGCATCATCTGCCTAGCTTCTTAACTTTAAACTGATCAATTTAATGAAAATCTGTTTTGCAGATGGTGTTTTAATGTTTTTGGCAGGATTTAGGCAGCTTGAACATTAGACGTATGCTAGTAAAAATTATTTCTTTATTTGACCAGAACAACACCTTTTCTTTTATGTTTTAAGGTAAAAAGCATGTGGGTTATGGTATTTTGGCAAAGGACCCAGAAGCAGAACGTGTTGATGATCTTTCCATATGGGCTCCAACCCAGAATGCCCTGATGTCTATTGCTAACGATGGCTGAAGAAACAAACAAAGCCGCATTCATTTTTTCACCAGAACGTTTCACTTTGAACCCATAAGGAAGAATTTCAGTCAGGGCTGTCCTTGTCTTCCTTGCCCAGGGTGGAATGCAGCAAGCATTAACATTTTCAACCTGGCAGAGCGGGCCGATTGTCTCCTTCAGACCTTGTGTTTGTAGATCAGCAGTATTCTTTTTCCTCCTCACAGTAATTGTGTTACTGAGCTGTAGGTACCACAAAGAACGGGGCAAATTAGTCAGCCCCAATGGTGAGCTTTATCTGATGGAGGCTGGCTGAATAAACAAAGACTCAGATGCTCAGAAGTGTACAGCAGAGCTTTATGTCTATGTGTTAGGAGAATCTGGCCCTCACAGTTTTTGCCAAGCTCATGAAGTTTCAGCACAAGTGTGTCTTTCTGTTTTCAGATGCATGCAACTGGGCAGGAATGTCTTGGGCTGCTAATGCAGTCCCCTTGTAGGTTAGCTTTGTAATTAGCTGGGACTCGAGCCCTCTGCTGACATGCATTGTAATATTGCACACACCAGCAGAGCCTGCATGTAGCAGTCATGAAAGTGGTGCCCTTTGTTTCATATTGACCTTCCAACTTATTTAAAAAAGACTTTTACAACGAGCCTTTGTTTCGGCCACAAATGATCATAAACAGCTTTCTAAAGAGCCCAATAAAATGAGATAATCACAAATGTGCAACATCACATATTGAAAGGGTGGGAGAACAAATGGGGCTTTTACCATATTTTATAGGATGGATTTATGGTCTGTCCTTGGGTCACTTAGGGCCAAGAATTTTCATGGTCAACTGCTTGGTCCTGCTAGCTAGCATCCTCTGCAGGAAATGCAAATACCATGCAGCACCTGCCCTTCAGCTGGGCTTAGGCATGGCTTTTGTAAAGTGAGATGTCCTCTTCTCTGCTGGTTCAAAGTCAAAAGCTTAATGAGACTAGGTTTGGTTTGTTTTATTTCCCCCCCTGCATCTGCCCTCAGTGAAGCAGAAGAGCCTGTCTGGATTCCGCAATGCTGTTTGCATATTTGGGTTTTAAATCAGCCAGGGAGATTGAACGCTTGGCTCTTCTTTATCACGTGCAGGAGGCACAAGTGGGATTTAGTCCTTAGGTAACTTTTAGTGTAACAGTTCCCCAGGGAGCACTGCTTGGGTTTTTCTCATTATCCTTGTTCTGGATGAAAGCATCGTTGTTAGGAATTAGCAACTGGAGGGGGTGGTGTGGGGGTGGTGTGTGAAGTGTATGCATAGGGACGCGAACGGACTAAGAGCCCCCATCACTCTGTTTGCTTTACTCTGTTTGGCATGAAATGTTGATACTCCATCAGCCCAGAATTAACAGAAAGCCACATTCTTTTCATTGCAATTGTCCTGCACTAACTTTTTAATTTAAAATCAAATATCCTAGATATGTGCCAGTCCAATTATTGAACTGTCATTGTCCCAGTATGATGGTAAAAGAGGTCAGGAGATTGTGCAGCATTGATTTGCATAAAAATCATTGTGGAAAGGAAATTGGAATATGTCTGCACATCTGAGGAGCCAAAACATGCTTTGCTTAATCTTATTCTTGTTTGGTTAGGTGAAGAAAGCTGTTTCCAGTGATAAACAAAAGTTATTCCTTTTGTTGCTGAGCACAAACCTCACAGTAGAGGATATTTCAGTTTTTATAGTACTTTCATTTAAGGCTTTAAATGTTTTATGAAATTTAATTTCCACTGCAAGTTTTACTTGCTGTAATTCAGAGTGTACTCTTGTGCTTGCACTCAGAAGGGGAAATGACTGTTGCAAGAACACGTTGTGTAGTCAACTGTACATCACCTACACCTATGCTGGGGGACCTGGACACTACAGACAACTATACTTCTTGGAACAAAACCAACTGTCAGCTGGCAGAAGAATATTTCCCTCTTTTTAAATAGTTTTAAAATATCATAGTAGAGAAAGAAATTCTCATGTGCTATTTTGTGTCTCCATAATTGGATATTCTCAGATAGCCCTACCCAGTGGTCCTTGGGAAAACCAGCACACTTTGTATTCAGCTTGTGGGACACTGCTAAAGCAAAAAGGTACCAGACTGTGCTTCAGGGAATTCCCATTGCCTGCACTGAAATGCCATCCGAGATCCCAGCCTGCATGCTATCCTGGAGGAGGAGTGTGAAAGGACACTCTCTAAAAGGACAGTTTGGACATGGCTTGCAGAGGCTTCTCTTTGGAAAGACAGTTTGGACATGGCTTGCAGAGGCTTCTCTTTGGAAAGACAGGTTGGACATGGTTTGCAGAGGCTTCTCTTTGGAAAGACAGGTTGGACATGGCTTGCAGAGGCTTCTCTTTGAAAGGACAGGTTGGATATGGCTTGCAGAGGCTCCTCTTTGAAAGGACAGTTTGGACATGACTTGCAGAGGCTCCTCTTTGAAAGGACAGTTTGGACATGGCTTGCAAAGGCTCCTCTTTGAAAGGACAGGTTGGACATGGCTTGAAGAGACTTCTCTTTGAAAGGACAGGTTGGACATGACTTCCAGAGGCTCCTCTTCGAAAGGACAGGCTTGACATGGCTTGCAGAGGCTCCTCTTTGAAAGGACAGGTTGGACATGGCTTGCACAGGTTTCTCTTTGAAAGGACAGTTTGGACATGGCTTGCAATGTGCAGCCTGACTGGTAGATCCAGAGCAGAAAGAGTGAGGAAAAGCAGTATTGAGCAGATCAGCCTCATTTATTCATCAGGCTCAACACAGAACATGGCTTGGTAACAGCTGGGGTTTGTGCCTGGAGTTCTTTCACTCTGGCATTAAGAGAAATGTGTAATTATTTCTGGCCGAGATGCAGAGTGGAGCTGCAGTGTGCAGCGTGTGTGAGCATTAGGGCGGTGGGAGTGCAGCTGCAGATGTGCATGAATAGATCTCAGCTCTGCATTTAGCAGCCACTCCCTCTCAGCCTTGCAGCACAGATTTTGTTGTTACCCTTAGGAGGTTGTAGCTATTCTTAGGTAACTCACCACAGGTGTTTTCTCCAGCATTGTGATTGCAGGTTACCAGACTCCCAGGTGGGGTTTTTCTCCTCTCTTTCATGTATTTAAGACTAGGCACTGAAACCTCCCCGTGAAATGTGATGGGGAAAGTTGGTGTTGGCATGCTCCTGAGTACTTCAGCTCTGCTTGTGCTTTTGCTAAGTGACTTAGGGGAAACTTCCCCTCAGTTTCTGCATTTCTCAGTCCTTGCAGACAAAATGCCAGAACTGGGGGAATTACTGGAGAGCCGATGGGAGTGGAACCTTCTAGAGACCTTGTGTGCTCAGGACTGGGCTCTGAGCAGTTTGATACATGAATCTCTGCTCTGGTGAGACCTCACCTGGAGTACTGTGTCCAGCTGCGGGACCCCCAACACAAGAGATACATGAACTTGAGAGTGGGTCCAGAGGAGGCCACAAAAATGATCAGAGGGCTGGAGCAGCTTTCCTGTCAGGACAGGGTGAGAGAGTTGGGGCTGTTCAGCCTTGAGAAGGCTCCAGGGACACCTTAGAGCTGTGTTTCAATATCTGAAGGGGACCTACAGGGAGGCTGGGGAGGGACTGTTCAGAAGGGCCTGTGGGGATAGGACAAGGGGTAATGGTTTGAAACTGGACACCAGGAGGAAGTTCTGCACAATGAGAATAGTGAAACACTGGAACAGGTTGCCCAGGGATATGGTTGAAGCCCTGTCCCTGGAAACATTCATGCTCAGACTGGATATGTCCCTGGACAGCCTGATCTAGTTGGAGTTTGTCCCTGCTGAGTACAGGGGTTTGGACATGGGCTGTGTATCTTGCTAGATAGACAAATTGATTTCTTGCATGTTTTTTTCTTTTCTCTCCACTGGAGCACCAGTGGAGCAATGCTCCAGCCAAGTTTTGTATGGAAGGGAGAACACTGGTGTGCATAGTAGCAATTCCAGTGGTTTTGGCAAGGATTGGGCACAATCCAGGAGACATTTTATTAGATAAACTTCCATGTCTGTGTTTGTGGGCAAAGCAATGGAAGTGCACCAGGAAGTAGGTAGCAGTTATGTAAGTGTGGGTATCACAGAATGTTAGGGGTTGGAAGGGACCTCCAGAGATCATTGAGTCCAACTTCCCTGCCAGAGCAGGAGCAGCCAGGGCAGGTCACACAGGAACACAGGTTGTGAAAGTCTCCAAGAAAGGAGACTCCACACCCTCTCTGGCAGCCTGCTCCAGGGCCCCAGCACGTTCACAGTAAAGAAGTTTCTCCTCATGTTGAGGTGGAACTTTCTGTGTTCCAGCTCGTATCTGTTGTTCCTTGTCCTATCACTGGGCACCACCAAAAAGAGCACACCACCACCTTCACACCCACCCCTCAGATATTCATAGACACCGATGAGGTCCCCTCTCAGCCTTCTTTTGTGTTAACAAAACATAAATTACAAGTGGTAGCTTGTGGTGGTGTGTGATCTTGGTGGTCTGCCTGCTGGGCTGGTGTACTTCATCCAGGCAGATCTGCAGAGTGATGGTCGCACATCCTTGTGCTGATCTGTAAAGTGAAGCTCTGCTAAGAGTCATAAGACCTTTGCTTTGTGGACAGCCCTGAAGGAGGATGTCATGGAAATGACCCCCATGGTCTGCAGCAGAAGGTGCCAGCCCTGCAGCTCCGTAGCAGGCAGACACAGGGAGGGTTTTGCAGCATAGCCTCAGGGGAAACTGTCCCCGTGGGGGGAAGGCATTAAGATAATCTTTAGCTTTTAAAGGCAGGGGGCATTGAAGGAAACAAGACTTGAGCAGAGGTAGTCCTTGAATGATGAAGTGTGCAGATTCCCATGCCTGGGGCAGCCTTGTGCAGCAGCAGTGACAAAAATAGGACAAAAAACCTGGATTTGTCATATAGGAGGAGTGTGAGCAATGCTCCTCTGTGTGAATAGGGAGCTACACACTGCGTGGTGATGTCAGCAGATACACCTCAGAGTAATGCAGCAAAAGGGGGTGTGTGACCATGTGAGCTGCCCAACAAACAAAACCAAACAGTGCCATTATTTCAGAGCTACTAGCCCAGGGCATTCGGCAAGCCAGGCTGTGACCCTGGCTCACACAGCTCAGATACAGCAGCTGGGTCAAGTGCAGGCAGCCCAGCATGTGGAATTGTTTGGGTTGGAAAAGGCCTTTCAGATCATCCAGTCCAACCATTCTCTGACTCTATCAAGACTGGGGTTACACCATGGCCCTCAGCACAGCATCTCTGCCTCTTTGAAACACCTCCAAGGATGGGGATTCAACCACCTCCCTGGGGAGCCTCTTCAGTAGCTGAGAGCCCTTGCAGTCAATTTTCTTTTAATATCCAATGTAAACTTTCCCTGGCACAAACTGAGGCCATTTCCTCCCATTCTGTCACTTGCTACTAGGTAGAAGAGACCAATCCCCCTCTGGCTCTGACCTCCTTGCAGAGACTTATAGAGAGCCAGAAGGTCTCCCCTCAGCCTCCTCTTCTCCAGACAACTCAACCCCAGTTCCCTCAGCTGCTCCTCACCAGCCCTGTTCTCCAGATCCTTCCCCAGCTTTGTTGTCCTTCTCTGGACCTGCTCCAGCCCCTCAACGTCCTTCTTGGAGTGAGGGCCCCAAAACTGATCCCAGGACTCAAAGTGTGGCCTCACCATTGCTGAGTAAAAGGGATCAATCTCTGCCCTGCTCCTGCTGGCCACACCATAGCTGATCCAGGCCAGGATGCTGGTGGCCTTCTTGGCCACCTGGGCACACCCTGGCTCATCTTCAGCCAGCTGCTGATCAACACCCCCAGGTCTTTCTCTGCTGGGCAGTTCCCAGCCACTCTGTCCCAAACCTGGAGCATTCATGGAGTTGTTGTGATCCAAGTGTAAGAGGTCAGTGTTCTGGAGTCTGCCCAAAGGAGGGTGTTTATTTGTAATCTCAGTTCTTCCTTAAAGCTCTCCCAAGGCAGGAGAACATATGCCACCTCCTTGCAGTGCTTCTGGAGAGAACCATGGAGCCACCTTTAGCCAGAGAGGCAGCACAAAAGCTGCTGTTGAGGAATATTTTTTGCCCAAAGGCTTTATAGAAAAATAGGTCACCCTTATTCAGAGGAAGCTGAAGACCAGTCCTGTTGTGGCAACCTGTTTAAAACAAGGGCTTGCAGTGGAAATTCTTAGCAGAACTTCAGCAGACATTTCCAATGATCCATGCCACCTTGTCCAACTCCCTGCCCCTCACCTGAAAATAAACTATAATCCTACGAATACTCCTTGAACTCTGGCAGGCTTGGTGCTGTGAGCACTTCCCTGGGGAGCTTGTTCCAGTGACTGAGCCTCTCAGTGAAGAACCTTTTCCTGCTGTCCGGTCTGCACTTCCCCCGACACGGCTTCATTCCATTCAAGCAACGATGTTCCTATCTTCCGTGCAACCTAGACAAAAACTGGCTGCCTGGGACATAGACTGAGGCCAAAGCACTGAAGTTTTCTAATTGAAGAAACATTTGGTGAATGATTAGAAGCTCGATATTTTTACAGCCAGAACAATGAAACAGAGTCTAAGGAGGACCTTGGTATTCTTGCTCTTTGTGTCTGCTGGTGATGAGAGCATGGAAAAAAGCTTGCTTTAATACTGCAATGAGACAGCTTTCAATATCTAGATGTTGCTATTTTGGAAACACCCTCTGGCATTTGCAGATATGTGTGCAGCTAATGAATGACTGGAAATCAGGAAGAGTGAAGCTGGTGGAATGAAAAAAAAAAAAGAAAAGAGGCCAAACTGCAAGTGTTTCTGAAAACCTTATGTCCTTATTTGTCCAGGAACTTCTGTGACTCAAAATCTTTGACCCAGGAGGAAGGCAGGGCCCTGCTGGGATATATCAGAGCAGGATCTTCTGGAGTCAGCTCTCAGATGACAAAGATAACAGGCCACGAAAAATAGTTTCAAACTAATTTTACCAGATCTGCGACCTGGAGTCATTGGGTAGGTTTGAAAACACTACTCTGGACCCCTGGGACTAATTCTGCTGCAGATGCATCTCAGAAATCATAGACACAAAGAATGGGTTGGTTTGGAAGGGACATCCAGTTCTGACACCTTCCATTAGCCCAGGTTGCTCAAAGCCTCATCCAACCTGGCCTTCAGCACTTCTAGGGAGAGGACTTCCACAGCTTCTCTGGGCAACCACTTCTGGTGTCTCACCACCTCCACACTAAAGAATTTCTTCCTAATCTGCAGTCTAAATCTGCCATCTTTCAGTTTAGAACCGTTACCCCTCATCCTGTCACTACACTGCCTGACAAAGAGCCTCTCTCCAGCTTTCCTGAAGGCTCCCTTTAAGCACTGGAAGGCCACTATAAGGTCAGCCTGCAGCCTTCTCTTCTCCAGGCTCAACAGCCAGGCTTCTTCAGGCTCCAGCTCCCCTAGTCTCTCCTCACAGAAGAGATGCTCCACCCCTCAGATTATCTCCCTGGCCCTCCTCTGGACTCACTCAAGCAGGTCTGTGTCTTCTCTTGTGTTGTGAGCCCCAAAGCTGAACAAGGTGCTTCAGGTGGGGTCTCAGAGCGCAAAGCAGAGAGGGAGAATCCCCTCCCTTGCCCTGCTGGTCACACTTCTCCTGATGCAGCCCAGGATAGGGTTGGCTCTCTGGGCTGGGAGCGATCATTGCCAGCTTGTACTCAGTTTCTCATCGACCAGCACTCCCAAGTCCTTCTCTACAGGGCTGCTCTTGATCCACTCCTCGCCCAGTCTGTGTTGTGCTTGGAATAGCCCTGATCCAGGTGCAGGACCCTGCATAGACTGACAGGCTGTACTCAAGCTGTGGATATCCCAGTTTTTTGGCTTGCTAAGGCAGCCTTGTAGCTGAAGGGAATATACTGTCAGTGTGCTTTGTCTCCATGGCCCTGTGCCCACTGGTATTTCTTGTAACACGGCAGGCTTCACCAGTATCTTCAAGAGACTTTGGATTGCTGTGATTGATAGAACTCAAGGGATGAAAGTCTTCAGAATTAGTCATTAGGACTCCTGATGGGTATTTCTGAGGAAGACCAGATCCTTTTTCAGTTCATCACTTTGAGGTCTCTTTGAGGTCTCTTTGAATTTTCTAATTTTTTTTTTTTCCATGCGTTGAAAAGCAAGAATAGGTTTGTGGGATCATCTATGACTCACATTACAGGTAGGATCCAGAAGTCTTGTTTGGGTGTTTCTTTGCTTTCATGAGTTCTCCACTGAAAAGTTCAAATTCTGTTACCTCAGCTACCTCAGAAGTATCAAACAGATGAGAAGGTTCACCTAAAGCATTTTGGGGTAGAGAAGGACCAGGAGATGTGCTGGGCTTGAGGAATCATGTGGCTGCAGTATTTGTTAGGATAAAGAAGAGAGCTGAGCTGGTGATCAATAAAAGGAGAACACTGAAATCTCATGGTCAGGCCTGGATCCCAGGTCACTCAGATGTTGTGCTCTGCAGATTTAAAAGCCTTGTGCCTCACTTGTTCACAATGGGAACTAAACAGATGTCTCTACTTCTAGTAGTTGTTTGCCCTAATAGATACAGAAAGTTTCGCTCGATGCTGTCTGGAGTGTGAAACAGAGCATGGCCTTGGGGAAAAAGGAAGTATGTCTCTAAGTGAGCAGGAGTAAGAGGTTGGACCCCAGTATGTTTGGCAGCCTAAATGGACTTTGTAGAAATGTCATTGGGCATACCACTTAATTTCTTCCCATATGTGAAGGAGTATCTGCCTTTCCCTCTGTCTGTATTTCTCTGTACATGCATTAACAGAGCATTTGGTACAGGCAGAAAGCAGTTAGAGATGGAGTCTGTTGACATTCCTGAGAGCCAGAGATTAGGGAGGAAGCCACAGGTGTTGGAGGCTGGATTTCCTGCACAGGGATGCATGGATGGAAGCAAAAAGGCAGGTGTGAGTGCTAATGAAAATGTACATTTCCAGGAGCATGAGGAGAGTGTAAAACTCTGGGTGCCCATACAGACCTGGGGCTGCTGCTGTCACCTGCACACAGCGCTCTATATGTTACTGTCTGATGGAGTCAAGCCTGGATTTTCATTCCTGTTCAAATTGCCCTCTCCCAGTTACTCGTAATCTTCTCAGAGACACTTTCAGGGCTGAAATGATCAGGACTTGGTCAGGGTGTAAAGAATATTTCTTTCTTCTTTGGACCTGTTTCTGATTTACACAATCAGGAGGTGTCTTTCCAACCTGTGCCAATGAAAAATACTTGTAAATAAAGTCAGCCAAGCACACCTCTTCCAGGAATTGCCCATAACAGGAGAGTGCTGGGTTAGAAGCCACAC
This sequence comes from Picus viridis, assembly GCA_033816785.1. Classification (NCBI taxonomy): domain Eukaryota; kingdom Metazoa; phylum Chordata; class Aves; order Piciformes; family Picidae; genus Picus; species Picus viridis. The sequence continues at coordinate 6,475,181 of CM066572.1, read as the reverse complement.
CGCATGAACAGGCCAAGTATGTAATCATTGTCCTATCACAGTAAATTAGACCATCACTCCACCTTATCTAATCTTTTCACCCCAGACTGGCTAACAACAACTGCTCCTCAGAGCAGAGCAAAGAAAAATTCTTTCATGGGCAACTATGAAATAATGTGGCTCATACTCATTGCAGCTTTCTAAATTGCTTTCATTCATCTAGGTTATTAAGTCTGGTTTGTTTACTCATCTGGTAACAGAGCAAGAAACGTCATAGAATCCTAGAATGGCTCAGGTTGGAAGGGACCCCAGAGATCATCTACTCCATCCTCCCCACCACAGGCAGGGGCACATCTTAACTAGACTCAGCTGCTCAAGGCCTCATCCAGCCTGGCCTTGAACACCTCCAGGGAGGAGGCATCCACAGCCTCCCTGGGCAGCCTGTTCCAGAGTCTCACCACCCTTAAACTGAAGAGCTTCTTCCTCAGATCCATCTAAGCCTGCTGTCCCTCAGCTTCAAACCATTCCTCCTCGTCCTGTCTCTAGACACCCTCAGGAAAAGTCCCTCTGTAACCTTCCTGGAGGATCGCTTCAGCTATTGGAAGGCAGCTCTAAGGTCCCCCAAGAATCTTCTGTTCTCTAGGCTGAACACCCCCAGCTCCCTCAGCTTCTCTTCATAGCAGAGGTGCTCCAGCCTCTGGATTATCTTTGTGGTCTCCTCTGGACTCACCCCAACAGCTCTGTGTCCTTCTTATGCTGGGGACGCCAGAACTGGAGGCAGTATTGGAGGTGAGGTCTCACAAGAGGTCTTGCTTGCTTTAGCATACTTCCAGAATCATTAGGACTTGAATCTTCAGGGGTCTCTTCCAACCTAAACCATTCTATGAACCGATGAATGAATCTTTAAGGTCCCTTCCAACCTGACTTGTGCTATGATTCTGTATCATCTACTTTAAAGAAATCCCATTGTGTTCTGTGCTGGGAAGATGTTGCCTTTCATTGCATGTGACTTCCCACACTCTCCATCATGGTGTGGTTAAGGTTAACTTAGACAACGGTAACAGGATTGTTTGATACACAGCTTCAAATGATTCCTCCTGACATGCATTTGCTTGGGTTCATTTGTCAACATTGGCTTTCACCTGCGTGTGTAGGTAGCTTCAGACCTCTCTGGTATTCCCGATGGTGTCCTTCATGGCACTTTGGGATGTGGTTTAATGGCCACGGTGGTGTTAGGTCAACAGTTGGATTTGATGATCTTGGAGGTCTTTTCCAACCAAAGCAATTCTATGATTCTGTGGTTCTTTGGCTGGTCTTGTCTGGTGTGAATTTGTTCATGCCCTCTGCAAGATGAGTCTGAGTTTGATGTTACAATCATAGAATGGTTTGGGCTGGAAGGGAATAATTAAGGTTGCAAAAGACCTCAAAGATGAAGATGTATTCTGTGATCGCTGAGTCCAGCTGTAATCCCCCTGCCATGGTCAGGGACACCCATGGTAACTTGTATTTCCAGAGGTAACTTTGGCTCTGTTCAGTGACCAGTTAGCTCCTCCAGTTTGCTGTCTGTCCCTGTCAGTTTTTGGTCCCTTGCTTTTTTTGCCTCTGTTAGGTGACTACATTAACTGGTTAGGCCACTTCCTGCTCAGTTATCCCAGAGGAAAAGACTCCAGCTCTGGATTACCCCATGGGAGTATTTATTTCCCCTCATACCAGGAGAGCAAAGGGAGGAAGCATCCAGCTTGTCTTGGTGTCACACTGCCTGTCTCTTCAGCCATCTGCCTCTTGTTGCTCTCACAGCTTTACTGCTCTGCACAGTGACTTGGGCTGCAGGAACCCGTGGGCAATTAACTCTGTGTTAACCCAAAGCACAGCCATGGCTCATCAGCCACCTACCTGCTAGTACCTACTCCAAGTGGTCATCTGCTGGTGCAGACTGGAGGTGTTGTTCCTGTGCACCTAGTGCGGGCTGCAAGGCGGAGGCGTAACTCAGATGGCCTCTTTGTAGTCTGCTCAGCGCTAACTTTAATGTCTTATTGATTGTTATTAAGGTGCACCATGAAATACAGATGGGATGTCTGTTGTGCTTGAACTCATACTGTGGGAGCTGTTCTGACTTCCGGATTGTTCTGACCTTCATGCTGCTTGGCATTAAAACCTTTCGCATTAGGGTTTGGAAGAGAAAGAAAGATGAAGTAACTAAATTACCCTGTAAGTAGTGTGAAGCAACGTGAAAATGTGATGCCAAATGCCCTCCCACCAAGTCAGCACAAAATTTGAAATGAAATACTAATTTGAGAGCAAGCCAGGGAGTTCCTGACTCCCTGGGTGGGGATATACAAACACTGGTTGAAGGCAGTCACCACCTGAATTTGAATTAGCTGTGCTACCTGCAGTGGTGAAGGAAGTGCTAAAAGTGGAGGGATTAGGGTCTGATTGCCAGAAATGCTGAGTGCTAGCAGCTCCTCTTCCTTGTGTGTGTTTAGCATCCTGGGTGCAAGGTAGTGACCATCTCCTCTGTACTGATTGCCAGCCTCTGTCATGGAATCATGAAGGCTGGAAAAAAAACATGAGATCATCCAGTCCAACCATCAACTCAACACCACCATGCCCACTAAACCCATGTCCAACAGTGCCATTGCCACATGGTTTTTGAACACCTGCAGGGATGGGGACTCCACTACCTCCCTGGGTAGCCTGTTCCTATGCCTCACCACTCTTGCAGCAACAAAATCATTCCTAATCTCCAACCTAAACCTCCCCTGATGCAATTTGAGGCCCTTTCCTCACACGGCCCTCTTGGCTGGGTTCATTGACTAGCTGGAGATAGCACAAAAATTGCATCAGAGGCCCAATGACTGCTGGAGTGTCACTGCTGAACCCTGTCACACCACTAACTGGTTAAAGCAAAAGAAGCATGTTCAGATCTTGGCTGGAGCTCACTGAGTATATTTTCACAAAGGTAGATTTGAAATACTTCATCTTCTCCTCCCTCCCTCTTTCTGGAAAGCTGAAGCACAGCACCGTTGGGTTTTTTAGTTTTGTGGGAGTTTTTCTTCATTTTTTTTCATTTGCTATGCCCTCATGAAGTGAGATACTTGTGAGGGGCTCTTGCTATCTCCAGCAGTTTGCATCTTAGAGTAGTTTACATCTCACGGAGGCTCTTGAAGAGGATATTAGTCATGGGAGAAAACAGCAAGTAAAGAAAGATGTGACAAGCACAGGCTCACAACAGCCTGCTCCAGCCTTGGCTCAGCTCCCTTTCTGCCATTACTGGAGCTAAAGAAATTGGAGTTGGAGGCAAGTTGTCTGCTGGGGGCAGGGCAGCGTTGCTCTGCTGGGGGCAGGGCAGCGTTGCTCTGCTGATGGCAGGGAGTCCCCGGCTGGCAGGTAGCCAGCTGTGGCTGCCCCATCCTTCCCACCACTCAGCAGGCAGGAGCAGTGGCAGCTGAAGGGCTGGGAAGGGCAGCAGTTAGAGCAGGTGTGAGCGTGTGGGTGATGAGAGGGAAACCCCCTGCACAGGGAGCCCTGGGGAGCTCCTGGCTACAGCTGGCTCAGGGGGATGCTGATGACTGCAGGAACCTTCCTATCTGGGACAGAAAAGCAGAGACTGCTGACACAAAGTGTAGGGCCTTACTGCAGCCCTCTGTTGCAGTCCTGTGTTGCTCAGGTAGGTTTCATTTCTCATGTGTTCGCCTTGCAGTGAGCCAGGCTGGACTGCATCAGTGTCTTCTGGGCCTGATAAATGACCACAGTCGTTTCCAAGCACTGGTTGGTCTTTTGAGCTGCTAAAACATCTAGCCGGCTCTCTCTCATTCACACAGCCCATCCTCCAGCTTCTCATCTGTCCTTTCAGCTTTGGTGAGGATTATTTCCTAAATTTGCCACAGAGAGTCATAGAATCCTTATGGTTGGAAATAACCTCTAAGATCATCAGGTCCAACCATCAGCCTAACACCACCATGGCCACTAAACCATATCCTGAAGTGCCATTATGGCTCTCTACAGCTCCCTGAAAGCAGGTTATGATAAGTTGGGGGTCAATCTCTTTTTCCTAGTTTCAAGTGATAGCATGAGAGGAAATGGCCTCAAGTTGCACCAGGGGAGGTTTAGGCTGGACATTAGAAAAGATTTCTTTGCTGCAAGAGTGGTCAGGGATTGGAATAGGCTGCCCAGGGAGGTGGTGGAGTCCCCATCCCTGGAGGTATTCAAGAAACCTGTGGCCATGGCACCGGGGGACATGGTTTAACAGCCATGGTGATGTTGGGTTGATAGTTGCACTGAATGATTTTAAAGGCCTTTTCCAACCTTAATGACTCCATGATTCAATGCTTTTCAGCTAGCAATGACACAAGCAAACCCAGGAGGTGTTTTCTTTAGTCTGAGATAGGTGATGCTGTTAACCCAAAGCCTAAATATTTGCAAAGATAAAGGCAACCGACAGGGGGGTTCCTGCTTGTGTGACTTTTTATCCCCTTGTGGCCTTTGTCCGAAGCTTAAAAAAAATTGTTTATTTGTTACTAAAGTGGTGATGAGAGGCAAGAGACAGGAAGAATGGGGGCCAAATCGGTCTTTGTTGTCGTAGTGCTGATCTCAGTAGCGTTCCTCCAAGAATGGAGCTGGCCAGGAGTTTCCCCAAATGACTGTTTCTTAGCTCTGTCAGTTGGCTGGGACGTGGCTCTCCTGTGGTTTGACTGCTGTGGTTTGTCACTACTGCGAGAAATTATCCAGTTCACAAAGTTCTGTTATTTGGGTAATTTCTTTCTGAAAGGGATGGTTACTGTTTCTGTTTTTCTGCTGGAGTTTATTTCGAGGGTTTTTCCATTTGTTTCTGGTGCTCTAGAGAAAAAGGCTAGTGGTTACCAAGGGAGAGGCAGCCCTGCTCTGCAAGGGGGCTGCGGAAAAGAGGAGAGGATCTGATTCTGGAAGTGTTTTCCCTCTCACCAAACGTGCTCAGAGTGGGTGTAGTTAGAATGAAGCCCGCCTCCGGGGAAGTTTAGGCTGGAGGTGAGGAGAAAGTTCTTCACAGAGAGAGGTGGAATGTGCTGCCCAGGGAGGTGGTGGAGTCACCATCCCTGAAGGTGTTCAAGAGGGGATTGGACATGGCACTTGGTGCCATGGTTTAGTAGTCATGAGGTCTTGGGTGACAGGTTGGACTTGATGATCTTTGAGGTCTTTTCCAACCTTATTGATTCTATGATTCCTGCTCACCAAAAGAGCTTGGAGTGGGTGTAGTTAGAATGAAGCCCACGTCCTATTCACCAAAAGAGCTCAAAGTGAGTATAGCTAGAATGAAGCCCACCTCCTAAGTACCTTCTCCAGAGCTCCCCAAGTCCCTGGCTGTCAGTAACCCTGACAAACTTTGTGAGCACCCACACGAGCTCACCTCATCCATAGCCTGTTTCTCCTCCCAAAATTATTCCATGATTTAGAGCATTTTTTTAAGCAGCTCCTATTCAAACCCAGAAAGCCTCCACCCTGAGAGGCCCCAACCTGTCAGAAGCATTTCCTCTCTTGCCTCAAGCTTTGAATTTCACTCCAAAATGCCGTCTCCCCCAGTCAGGACTGTGCACCGTGTCATCCTTGCCTCAGTTGCACACACATACAGCCCGTGGTTACCACTTCACTGCCTTCTTGTCCTGCCTGCTCTACCAACATCCCCACGTGTCTGTTCCCACAGTGCAATCTCCATCTGGAACAGGCTCATTTCTGCAGCACTTAGCCCAGTTTCACTCTTGCCAAGCCCCAAACTCCTTTCTGCTTTCTTTCTCCTGCCAATACTCTTTCCCACCTTCTGGTGTGCGTAGATGTGTGAGTGTTTGTGTACATTATCAAATAGCCATTTCTCCTTCTTTGGGCTGGGTTGGGGGGGACATAAAGGTTTGATTGTCTTCAGCTTGGGCTGCCTGCATTATTTTAAGCAAGAAGGACAAAAAAGTTATGCTGACCATCCCACAGGAAACTGTGATGCATTTTGAACCTCCTGCATATTTTGCAGTAGGAAAAATATGTTAGACATTTATAGAGGACTTTTTAACTCTATCAATACTATGTTCTTTTTAAATATGGCTGCATGTAGCAAGCCAAACTCCACTAATACTAAGGGGAAAAAAACCAAACCCTGCCATGACTTGGTGACAAATGTACTTTAGAAACATCTTGCACTTTTCCTGTAATAGCTTTTCCATACGTGAGAGGGTTTCAGTCCCAGGGTCTGGTATCTCAAGGCCTATCAGAGCTAAAAACGAGTGTTAGCATTCTGTTGGAAAGCTGGAAGCTTCCCACCTCCAGTGCTGTAAAACTTCTCTTTGTTTCTTCAGACTCCCAGATCACAAGACTAACACATCATTGGTAGAAAGCCCATCCTAGGTCGTGTCCCAGTGCAATTTGAAAGGAAAATTTTCCATCTGAAAGGAAGCAAGGAAAAAGTCTTTATTGTGGTGGTTTGCAGGAAAACCAAACTGATGAGAGCTGATTTAAGCTATTTGGGCTGGGAGCATTAATAATAACTGTTTGCAGAGGCGATTTTAGGGCATGTTTCAAGGACAGAGCTGATGTTGACATCAGCTTCTAGGAATGATTTGAGACTCCTCTGGAGACCATGTCCCTCTGCTTTCCAAGTGACAAAGGTGGAAAGTGTGCCTTGGGTGGTCAGAGCATTCTTTGGGAAGGATGCTGGACCTGCGTTGGGTTTGCGCTGGCAATCCAAGAGCCTCCTTGTGGCATCAAGAGCCTTGAGATGCCAGCAAAATGCAGCATATAAGAGCTTCAGACTGTGCTCTTTCTTTCTATTTTAGGCATAACCAGTGGGGCAAGTCACAGAATCATAGAACAGTTAGGGTTAGAAGAGATTATCTAGTTCCAACTCCCCTGCCACAGACATGGACACCTCCTGCAAGACCAGGTTGCTCAACCTGGCTTTCAACAGTTCCAGGCTTGGGGCCTGCACAACTGTTCTGGACAACCTGTTCCAGTGCCTCACCACCCTCATAGGGAAGAATTTCTGCTTAATGTCTAATCTCAATGCATCTTCTTCTAGTCTGAAGTCAAACAGAAGTAATTGTCTGGATATACTGTATAAGGGTGTCAGAGCAGGGGTTTGATATTCTCAGTCCATATTGCAGTGAGGCTCTGTGGTGGTGTTTAGAAAAGCTAGGTTAATATTTGGCCTAATTCAAGCAAAAGTTAAATTCTCCAGTGACTTTGGTGGTACTCAGGTTGCACACATGGTACTCCTATATCTGTGCTATGTGAAGCCTCGTGTGTGCACATATGTGTGCAATACATTATGGCAGGGATGTACAAATGAGTTTGTGGGTATTTAAGCTAATTATAGAAAGGAAGTGTGTTTGAGCCATCTAATGTGCAGATGTCTAGAGTGAATGAACTAGAGCAGTGTGCCCAGGTGGCCAAGAAGGCCACCAGCATCCTGGCCTGGATCACCAATGGTGTGGCCAGCAGGAGCAGACCAGGGATCGCTCACCTTGATTCAGCAATGGTGAGGCCACACCTTGAGTACTGGGTTCAGTTTTGAGCTCCACACTCCAAGAAGGACATTGAGGTGCTGGAGCAAGTCCAGAGAAGGGCAACAAATCTGGGGAAGGGTCTGGAGGACAGGACTGGTGAGGAGAAGCTGAGGGAGCTGGGGGTGTTTAGTCTGGAGAAGAGGAGGCTGAGGGGAGACCTCATTGCCCTTTACAGCTCCCTGAAGGGTGGCTGGAACCAGGTGGGGTTGGTCTATCATGTAACAAGTGATAGGGAATGGCCTCAAGTTACACCAGGGCAGGTTTAGGTTGGATATGAGAAGAAACTTCTTGCTGAAAGTATTCTCAGCCCCTGGCACAGGCTCCCCAGGGAGGTGGCTGAATGCCCATCTCTGGAGGTGTTTTGAAGAGGCAGAGATGTGGTGCTGAGGGCCATGGTTTAGCCTCAGCCTTGGTAGAGTCAGAGAATGGCTGAACTGGATGATCTGAAAGGGCTTTTCCAACCAAAGCAATTCTATGGTACCAAAAAGTCTGGAGAGTGGTCAAACATTCAGAGGACGTAGTAGGGACACATGGAGCATGATGGCAATGCTGAGAGGTTTTGTCCCATTTACCAGCTGCCTTCCTCCACTGTAACATCAGGGCTTTTTCTTTTCTACTTGCATCTTTATTATGAAACCATGGAAAACAGGCTAAAAGTTGGGAGGTGTAAGGACAGATAAGCTGAAGACTGCCTTGGGCTAACTTCTGGTGCCAGCTTTCAGACACAGAGAGGGAGGCTGTATCTGAAACCCCTCATCAGAGCAAACTGAGCACTGGAGCATCCTCGTTTCTAATACCAGGTTAAGATGCTCCCTGACTGACAGCCAGTGCACACCATGTAATTGCCGGCCTGCTTCTCCCAGTGCCTGGGAGATTACATTTTTTTAATGTCCCAATATTAATAACCAGATGTGATCTTTTTCCTGCCCAGGGGTCAAGCTAGCTGGCCAGGTCAGGCTGTTTGTCTGTGTGCACAGACTGTGAAGTCTATTCAGCATGACAGGTATGGGGAGGGGAGGCGGGTAGGATGTTAACCTCAAGACCACCAAAAGGGACTTCTCCCTGCTGGGAACAAAGAGCAGCAGGAGCTTCAGCCTTTTTCAGTACTCCTGGGATTTTAACCAAGTGAACAAAAGACGATGCACAGCTGAAGAAATGCTCTTCACAACTGCTCCATAATTTAAGCTGTTCAGTTACAAACAGCCGGATATGTGTTTGCGATTTCATCGGAGCGCAGCCCAATTAGCTGCGCTCAGCTAATGGCCTGGGATGCGTAGTTTCCGTCTGCTGCTTTATGACTTGAGAAGATGCTGAGTTGCTGGCACTGGAATAGATGCCAGCCTTGAAAGCAGCCCTAGCACTCAGAGAAATAGCATTAAAACATCAGCAGTTGCTACAGGGTGTTCCGTGCCTTCCAGTTACTGTTTGCCCTAACGTCTGCTTGCGCCTGGCGTTACGGTGTGCTGTGGATGCTATGATGTAATGTCCCTAAACGTAGATTAGCAAACCATTTGCTCCTCACTTTCTCTTTTTGTGAGGGCTAAAAAGGAAAAATTAAAAAAAAAAAAAAAAAGAAAAAAAGGAAAAAATTCCAAAGAAGAAACTATTTGTTTCCTAATTGATTTTCTCTGTTAGTTGTTCATTGAATAGATAAGTAGTGCCTGTGATATTTGATTACAGAGCAAGGCACCCATTTAACCTCCCATTCTTTCCTGGCCAGGATTTCAAATACAATACAACGCACCTCCCTTAGGCTCAGTAGGATTAGACTGCTAGCAGTAATCCCTGATGCTATGAAATAGACCTGATAGAACTTCAACTCACTTGTTTAGGATTATGCTCATGAATTTCAGCTCATCTAGCTGCATTAACCCTTTGGGAGCTCGTGTGGGTTCTGCTGCTGCAAGCGATGATAAATATCAGACTCAACAATGGGGGCAGGCCCATCCAAACTTTGTGAGGCCTTTACAAGAGCTCCCGTGGATTTGCTGATCGAGATGTAAAACTCACTCTGCAATTAGTTTAGCCACTGTAGTGTAAATTCCTCACATCTTCTTTCCACGCTGATGTTCAGAAGCCTTTGGTGCTTCAGCAGTATCTTCAGACAGCTCAGTCTCAATTTGTGCATTGATTTTGAAAAAGTTCTTTTACTGAATTGTAGCGCTCAAGGCTGTGTTGAAAGGGCAGACAGCTGAGATCTGCTGACTACAGAGCATCAGTGCAGAAACTCCCAGCATCGTGACTGTGAAGCCTTGGCAGAGTTTAGGTAATGGTTGGTCTCAATGATCTTAAAGGTTTCTTCCAATGGAAGTGATTTGATGGTTCTGTGAGGGCAAGCATGGTCCCAGGGTGAAGAGGAGGGCTACTGGCCACTAAGCTTTTCTGCTTGTAATAACAACCCTGATAAGGGCACTGGTGACTTTTGGTGACTTATGCCCCAATCAAAAAACCCGAGTGAGAGTCCAAACCATTTCTGACAGGCCACAAGACAGCTGGCAAGCAAAAGCATTGTAATCACTCCAGACCTGGACCGCTCCTTTGAACTGATGACTTCTATTTAAATGCTGATTTTTAATCTGGCCAAATCATTACAGTGAATAACTCTGTACTGGCTATAACAAACAGCAGAGCTCTTCTGGCTTTTGTTTTCAGGGTTCTAAAACCCACCAGTGAAATAAATACCACCAGTCCCTTTAACTGTTCAGCCTTTGTTTGAAAGGCTGGTTAAATATTCATGAACACAACTAATTGCATTAATTGTTGAAAAGCATATATGGACATGCTTTGGAATATTCAAAGTCAATTATAGTACAAAAATGGGGAGAAGCTGACTTGGGAACTCTAACCTGGTCTCATTTTTGGACCAGCTGAGAGAGTCACACTCAGGCATCAAGTGGTGAAAGGACTGTCCCTGCAATACACCTGGCTGTGGCACTGTTCTATTTAAAGGCAAGGTGACAGGCAGGATCAGTGCTGCTAGATGCACTTGATGGCACAGGCAGCAGAGCACTTCTTTACCCCTTAGACACTGCCTGTTATTGCAGATCTGTTGGATATTCTGGATACCTGTGATGATAAAGTGGTATTGATGAATAGCTGAAGGCTATGAGAGCAATGAATGAAGTCACTCTTGAGTGACTTCTCTGTTGTTTTGTTTTGTTTTGTTTTGTTTTGTTTTGTTTTTTGCAGGACTCTGGAGTGGGGGCAGGTTGGGAGGGCTGTTCATCAGCCCAGTGGGATGTGCTCCCAGTGGGTACACTCATGTGGAGCATTGCTGAATTCTAGTCTGTCACCCTTCTTGATCAGCATATGCCCAAGGCTGTTAGGAGATAATCTGCAGTGCCTGAGGTGGGGATGTCTCCAAGATGCAGATGATTTTCATCTGCACAACTATTTCATCAGACTTGAGTGGTGAAATGGTGTGATTCAGTATCTTGCCAGGCTTGGGGTTCGGATGTACCAGATGCGTTGTAAACCCAGGCTATCCTGTGAGATTCAGCAGCTGGTAGAAATGGCCAAGGCAGCATTGTGTAGCTGTCCCACAGTCACAAGGATGCTTGCTGAATTCTTCATCTGTCCACAGAGGTAACCCAAAGTGCACTCAGCACACCACGGGCAGCACCAGACTTGGCAGAGTTAAAGAATGGCCACCCATGCTTGGAGACTCGATGATCCTAAAGGTCTTTTCCAACCGAAAGGGTTCTGAGATTCTGTGATTCATGAATGGCTGAGTGCTGAACGGGTGGATGTTACTTCTCTTTCAAATCAGCTTTTCTATTTCTTCTTTTTTAGAAAATTCTTCCAAACCCCTGTGCTCAGTTCTGCTGCTGCTGAGCCTCCAGTATCTGCAATCTCGAGCAGGTTGGAGCTTGTGTGCTCTGCTGGTTGGCTTTGGTTTGACACATGGTGTATTTCTGCTCCCTGATTGATTGCAAATGGAGCATTAGGAAGGTGCTGTTTGGGGAGTGCTCAGTCTACGCTTTCAGACTCTCCGCAGTGTGCATTTAAACACAGCTATTTCTGAAACAAATTCCTTGCTGAGGTCAGCAGCTTCAGTTCATAGACATTCACAGAAAACAAGCAGCCAAGAGGTGGGGCATGGAAAGAACATATTCGGGAATTCAAGATGAGTGTATCCAGTGTTTTCCAGCTCTCCTTCTGATGCTTTAATTTGAAATGCAGAACTTAGTGGCCCATGCTTTGCCACCTTCAGATGTGATGAGAAAAGAGAGGTAAACCTCTGCACTTTTGGGAGGTGTGAGCTGCCAGGAATATAGCTGTCTGACCACTAGCCAGTGTTTCTGACAGCAAGCATTCCACAGCTGCTCTCCCAAAGCTGTTCCAGCTCTCACAACTTGCTGTCTGTGGTTCCAGTTTCACTCTCTTTCAACCCCTTCAGACTTCAGTGAGTCAGATCCTGATTCTCCCTGAAAACTCGATGATCTTCGAGGTCTCTTCCAACCTTGGTGATACTGTGATACCTCACTTCACCTATGGGACTGTTGGAGGTGTCCCTGCTGAGTGCAGGGGTTGGACAACATGACCTTTGAGAGGATCCCTTCCAACCCAGTGCGATTTGTGACTCTCTGAATTCAGCCAGCAGTGTCCTGAGTCTGATGGCAAAGCTGCTGGAAGCTTTCCAGAGAGGGGCTGGCACAGGCAGAATATGCTCTCTTGCTTTCTGGGTCAAAGTTTGTAATTTTCTGAGTGTTCTACTATATGGCAAAGCGCCTTTGACTTTCAGATTCTTACAGGGTAAAGGGAGCAAAAGGTGGCCATGGTGGGAAAGTTTGTTCTTGGCCCAAAAGAAATGTTGATGGCTTGGATATTGCTATCTATTAATGTGCTTTTACTTGGCAAAGCAAAAAACCCAAAGGTGGCTCCTGTCTGTGTGTGTGTGAAGGCAATCTTATTAAGTCTAAATAAATAGACTGTAGGAACCATGGTAATACTTTACACTTCTGCAAAGCCTTGATTCAGAGGCTTTCAAAATGTTTTAACAATGTTAATTAAATTCAGGGCTCCTCCATCCTGTGTTAGCCTAAGTGCATGTAGGGCTGTCTCCATGTACATAGTGGCAGGCTGTTTAACTGTGTGCAGCAGCTCTGTGCTCCCAGAGTTTTCAAGGCAGGTGGAGGGGAAAAAAAAAAAAAAAAAGGAAGCTGTGTTGAAGTGAAACTGCACAGGGAATTGCCTGTAGGTAGGCAAAACATAATTACAAGTTGAAATTTGGCCAAGACATTTGTCTTAACACTCTTCCTCCTTTGAAAGAAAAAAAAAAAAAAAAAAAAAGAAAGAAAGAAAAAAGAATGAAAGAGCAGCGTGCCACGTACTTAATAACTTTATTAAGTACAAGCAGTTATGAAATCTGTTCTTTGTTTCCACCAAAAGCAAACATTTCCTAACAGGACGGTGCCGTCGCGCTGCGAGCTGCGGCGCTGACTCATGGCTAATTTCGAGGGAGAGCACAGCATCAATGAGCTACCCAAACTCCTTTCTGCAGCACTGCTGTTTTCCTTGGAGATCTCCCCTCCAAGCACTGACCCCGCTTTAGCCTGCGAGATCTGAAGGGATCACAGCACAAGGTGGTATGGCTTAGGGCTGTATATAAAACGATGAAGGGGAGAGTGAAACCCAGCCATGTGCTCCGTTTACTCAGCGCCGTTAGTAGGAGAGGGAGGTGGAGCCGGGTGGAGCTCGGAGCTGCTCTCGTTTTCTGCGGTAAATAATCAGCCTGCGGAGCTGCCTGCTGCGGCGCGGGGGGTGATCCGGATAAACAGGTTATCAGGAGTTTTCAGAAGGATAAGGGGATGAACGTTAATGATGTTTCTGATTATGTGGCCTGAAACAAAAAGAGACAAGAACGGGTGGTTCTCTGGTGTTACTGTTAAAAGTCAGGATATAAACAGACAGCCTTCCAGGGTCAGGCAAGGAACTCTCCGCACACCGCACGCTCCTCTGGGCTCGCTGGGGGCGAGTGGTTAGTCCCCGGCCTGCCCGCGGATCGGATGGAAGCAGCAGGCTCAGCCGGCGCGGCGGAAGCGCTGGGCCAAGGGTGCGCCTCGCAGCGCGGCTCCAGCGCGGCCCCAGCGCGGCCCCAGCGCGGCCCCAGCGCGGCCCCAGCGCGGCCCCAGCGCGGCCCCGCGGCTCCCGCGCGCTGCCCCCGGCTGCCTGCGTCCGCAGCACCACATCAGGCTGCAAGCCGGAACGCGGGAAGACAGCGTTTCAAAGAGCAATGCGGTGCCTTTCCATGGGCGATTCTCTTGCAAAGGCAGCCTACCACTCCTGCAGCAGTAAACAGCCCGATCTGCACGTCTGGCTTAATTTTTCCTTCTTTTTGTCAACTTCTCACTCAGCGTGGGAGAGGACTGTCTGCGTCATCATTAGTGTGTCAGTTATTTAATTTGGAAGTACAAACAATAGGCAGAAAGGGCCGTTTGGCAACTAATTAGTTTGCTTCTGCTGAAAGAACATGACAGAAAGTTTCCCTTCAGATGAGCGTTCCCAGACCCGTGGCCTTGCTTTCTCACATCTCAGCAATGATTCCTCAGCGCTGCTCTGCACGTAGTTTTGATGCCCCAAGTACAGTGTGTGGAGGTACAGCCTTGGAATATGCTCTGTGAGCTCAGATGGGTCTTGGAAATGCTTTATAGATCGTTCTAAGAGCAGCTGCAATCCCGTACCACACATCTCTTCGTGTTTTTAGGAAGAGCAACAGTTTTATTCCACCTGGTGGAAGAGGGTAGGGCTGCCCAGCTGCTGTGACAGCTGGCTGCAGCAGAAAGGACCTAGGACCAGGTGAAATATGGCTTGGCTCAGCTTACTGTTTCTTGCTACAGCTTTCTCAGCATCACAATAACATGGACACAGAGATGTGGTGCTGAGGGCCATGGTTTAGCACTAGACTCGGCAGAGCTGGAGAATGGTTGGACTTCATGATCTGAAAGGGCTTTTCCAACCCAAACAACTCAATGTTATCTCTGTGCTGTAGCTGTTGGTAATTATTTGGGGCACCCAACTCTGAGCAAGCGTTGGGAAGACAGACTCCAGTGTTATGAGCATCACTATTGGAATAAACAATTCAGACCTACCAAGACTGTGTCCCGGTTGCTCTCAGGGTCTTGCCAAGATAACTCTACAGCCATGGCCAGTCAATCTGTTTATGGAAACCAGGTCTGAAAGGAAATGAGAGCGGTGGAGGTACCGTAGTGCACTACAGGGATTTGTCTTAATAGAGAGCTGGAAGAGAGCAGGGAATGCTCTTGGTCTTTCTGCCTGGGAGGCACCACTGGTTTCTGTAATGCAGACAGAATGTGGGAGAGCAGAAGATGTGAACTACAGTAGAGGGATCAATCTTCCTTAGGGAGGGACATAGTGTTGAGCGTGGTATTTTTCACTTTCCCCTGTTTCCCCTTTCCCTGCAGAGCATTTCACGTATGCTGGAGAATTCCCAGGCTTTAGGATGTCAGTGAGGAAGAGCTGGAAGAGGTAAAGGTATTGCTTGACCCAAAAGAACAGGAAGGCTTCTTCTGGTCAAAACGAAGAAAACACACTCAAAGTGAAAACTGAGATGCAGTTTTTCCAGGCAGACAGGCTGCAATGGTGTAAGAGCTGCAGAGTGAAAAACATTGGCTCAAACAAAGCTGTGCAGACCATGAAAGGTGAACTGATAGGGGAACCAAAGGCTTTCAAAAAAAGAGCTTCTTCAAAGTCCAAATAGCAAGAGAAACAAGGCTGTTACAAAGTGAAGAGGAGGCTGAAAGAGTTCTGTTCATGCTATTCAGTAACAGTTTGTAATCACAGCCACATGTGGCTGTAAAGAGCTGTAGCTGGCAGGACTGGTGTTACACCTTAGCTAATTGTAAATATTAATTGTGATAACATTGCTGTATAAGCACTGCAGTGTACCCTTTAAAGTCAAATATCACCGTGGAGGAGTCAGTTTTCTCTTTGTTATTTCTAGTCTTAGCTGGAGGTGTGTAGAAAGGGGGAGGGGAATAGGGATTATTTTAATCCCCAGGTCAGACGTGGGGATGGCAGCGGGCACTGCCGTCCTGGCCAGCTGAAGCTGTTATTCTGAAGCAGTCTACAATAGCTCCTGCTGGGGACAGTGATAAACACAGGGGTGATTTTAAGCCACCTTCACTTCTCCAGCTTTATGGAGATCTGAAAATAGGAGCTGATTTGTCAATCTGCATGCGTGGCTCATTAAATGATTTCACATAATTAGAAGTGAGATGTTCCCTTAGTCACTTCTTTTTGGCTTGCACGTTGTCACAACAGCTTAGAATAAACTCTAAATAGACCTGTGCGTGTCGGTAGAGACAGAAAGGGGAAGCAATATTTGCTTCTGTTGATCACCTCCCCAGAAAGCTGACCCACACTGTTCAAAACAAATGAGAGTGAGGTTTGCTCTCCTGTTTACAGCTGTGCTTTGAATCAGGCCAGGAGGGCACTTGTGGGCAGGCACAGGGAGAAAGGAAAGGTTCACTGGGTGCTGACAGAGTCAGGTTGTTTTTTTTTTGTTGGTTTGGGTGTTGTGTGATTTTCTTTTCCCTTCTTTTCTTTTCCCTCTTTTTTCTCTCCCTCCTCTCCTCCTCTCCTCCTCTCCTCCTCTCCTCCTCTCCTCCTCTCCTCCTCTCCTCCTCTCCTCCTCTCCTCCTCTCCTCCTCTCCTCCTCCTCTCCTTCTCCTTTTAGTTCACTTTCTCTTTATTTTTTCTCTTCCTCTTTCTATCTTTCTTCTCCCTTCTTCCACCCTCCTTTTTTCCTTTAGTTTTAAATGTTTTTCTTATTTTTTCTTCTTTCTTAATTTTCCTTTTGTAACCTTTCCTTTCCTTTTGTAACCTTTCCTTTCCTTTCCTTTCCTTTCCTTTCCTTTCCTTTCCTTTCCTTTCCTTTCCTTTCCTTTCCTTTCCTTTCCTTTCCTTTCCTTTCCTTTCCTTTCCTTTCCTTTCCTTTCCTTTCCTTTCCTTTCCTTTCCTTTCCTTTCCTTTCCTTTCCTTTCCTTTCCTTTCCTTTCCTTTCCTTTCCTTTCCTTCCCTTCCCTTCCCTTCCCTTCCCTTCCCCTTCCCTTCCCTTCCCTTCCCTTCCCTTCCCTTCCCTTCCCTTCCCTTCCCTTCCCCTTCCCTTCCCCTTCCCCTTCCCTTCCCCTTCCCCTTCCCCTTCCCCTTCCCCTTCCCCTTCCCCTTCCCCTTCCCCTTCCCCTTCCCCTTCCCCTTCCCCTTCCCCCTTCCCCTTCCCCTTCCCTTCCCCTTCCCCTTCCCCTTCCCCTTCCCCCTTCCCCTTCCCCTTCCCCTTCCCCTTCCCCTTCCCCTTCCCCTTCCCCTTCCCCTTCCCCTTCCCCTTCCCTTCCCCTTCCCCTTCCCCTTCCCCTTCCCTTCCCCTTCCCCTTCCCCTTCCCCTTCCCCTTCCCCTTCCCCTTTCCCTTTCCCTTTCCCTTTCCCTTTCCCTTTCCCTTTCTTCTCCTTTTTCTTCTTTTTTTATTCTTCCTTTGTTCTTTCCCTTCTTATTGAAACACCAGCCTTTAATAGTTTGAATACCTTTATAAAACATGCTTGTCCTTTCCATAAGACAAAAAGCATCTACTGAGGCTTTTCAGCTGCAGTGTTGTGGACGTGCAGGGCCGGCGATGGGTCAGTGTGCCGTTTTGGATGGCAATTAAGCTGACGGTGCACCCTGCACCAGCGAGACTGTGCAAACAAACTAAAAAGGCAGATGGTTCATTTGGTTTAGTAATTGTAATTTGTTGTTCATTAAAAGTAATTCCCACACAGGCATCCTCTATGCAGATGGAGTACGTGGAAAATTTTATTCCACCAACCTGTCCTAATAATTATTTTTGCCAGCGTAATTTGCAGCGACGTTTGATGGGCAGCTGATTAGAGCGGTGTGATTTTGTCAGAATTAAAATTAATTGTAAATTTGGCTGCTTTCATTAGTCTGCTTTTATAGCTATCGTGACCAAGCAGCAGGGGTTTGGCTCTGAAATACCAAATATCACAGCAGCGTGTGTTGTCTGGGGTGTTTTGGGTTTGTGTTGTTCTTCCCCCCTTTTTTCCCTTTTTCTTTCTTTTTGAGATGATTGAACCTTTTAATTGAAGGCTTTGTGTTTGGAAGAGATTTTTTTTATCCTGTCAGAAGATGAAAATTAGCAGGGAAAGTACTTTTAGGATGGCTCTTAAATTATGCTTTGAATGGAGGAATGTGCAAAATTATGAACGAAACTCAGTTAGTTAAGATGGAGATGTTTTCCAGTCTTCCTAAATGTAGTGACAGCATTGGAGCTCCACACATCCTGATAAATAGAAATAAACCTTATGGACAGGGAGAAAAATGTCCTTAGAGAGATAAAAAAGCTATTGGCTAATAGGTTTTATACAGGGATTTCCTCCACCTCTCCCCCTTTCCCCCCTTTTGAATCATAGAATTGTTAGGGTTGGAAGGGACCTCAAGGATCATCCAGTTCCAACCCCCTGCCATGAGCAGGGACACCTCACACTGCACCAGGTTGCTCACAGCCACCTTGAAAACCAGTACAAAATTATGTTAAATGAGCTTTATAAGAAGGAAATGAGTGCCCTCTTACTGATTTTAATGACTGAGCTTCTGGGTTTGATGATCATGATGAGGTTGTTCTTTCCTTGCTAAAGTTGTTTGCTCCCAGCCGGCTTGCATTATAAAATGGTTCTTCAAAAATAAGTGTGGGAACGTCGTGGTACAAATGTAGGCAGACGAACTGCCAATGCAAATGGGGAGGGCTGAGTGCAGCGTAGATACTTTACCTCATTTCTATCCACCTGCTGTGGATTGGATTCAGTTTTTGGGCCCTCATGACCAGAAAGACATTGAGGGCCTGAAACATGTCCAGAGAAGGACAACAAAGCTGGGGAAGGGTCTGGAGAACAGGGCTGGTGAGGAGCAGCTGAGGAAACTGGGTGGGGGGTCTTCAGTCTGGAAAAAAAGAGGCTGAGGGGAGACCTCATTGCTCTCTCTACAGCTCCCTGAAAGAAGGTTGGAGTAAGGTGGGGATTGGTCTCTTCTCCCTAGTAACAAGTGACAGGAAATAGCCTCAGTTTGTGCCAGGGAAAGTTTACATTGGATATTAAAAGAAAATTGACTGCAAGGGTTCTCAGCCACAGGAAGAGGCTCCCCAGGGAGGTGGTTGAATCTCCATCCCTAGAGGTGTTTCAGAGATGCAGAGATATGGTGCTGAGGTGAGTGTCAGCCTTGACGGAGTTAGAGAATGTTTGGACTCGATGATCTTAAAGGTCTTTTTCAACCAAAACACTTCTCTAATTCTGTTAGGAAACAGATAAATGCTGGATGTAAAATCCAGAATGCAATTTTATTAGCTTCAGGTTGCTTCCGGTCTTTCATGTCCTGGTATTTTTGGTGGTTGATCTGCTGGGTTTTCTTCTACATTGCAATACTGGTAGGGCAACAGAGCGGCCAAGTGAGGGCTGATGTCCTTGTCCTGTTCAGGTCAGTGGCAGCTCCATCATTAATTTCAGCTGCACCATGTAACCTTAGGAACCCCTGATATTTTAGGGAAGCAGCTAAACAGAATAGACTCAGTGCTGTTTTACAGCATGCAGTAACAGTCCAGCATCAGGATTTTTCTGCTTCTAGAGGCTAGGGATGCCTTATGTTAGAATTTTGCTGCTTTTGAGAAACCGTATCCGCTGGGGTGCAATTCCCCTCAGAGCTGTGACTGGGTAAGTCAGAGCATGCCTGACCTACTAATTCTCAGTCACACATTTTTCTCTCAGAATCTTACATTTTTAGACTTCTCTCTGTCTGGGAGTGGGGCTGGGGAGGGTAAAGTAATTCTTCTGCTGTATAGCTTGCCTCTCGTTTCTGCAGAATATGAGCCCGACATTGTTTATTGTAGTCAGAGGAATAGTTGGCGTGGTTGTCCGTAAGTGAGGAATCTCTGGATTGTCTCAAAAGTGTTAGCTGCCCATTTGCAGACAGGCAAGCTTTTAGTGTGCAATTTAGGTCAATGGATGGAGGAGAGAAGATGTGTTTAGGCGACAGATTTTAAATCACCATAATATAAATATGCTTCCCTTTTCATCCGGAATTTGCTTTCTTTCAAGGTAATTTAGTGGAGCAGACATGCACTTATGCCTGTCTTTGTAATTTTAGGGATTAGGATAGTGAGGATTAAATGCTGACCCTTAATCTTCAATATCAACTTTAAGAGCGAAATATAATATGCAAATGGAATACATTCATTTTTGTGTTTATGTATTTTAATCTCTGCAATTTAGTTTTAAGAAGATGGAAACTCATCTTTGCCTTATTTATTTTGAATCCCAAAGCAAGATGCCATTAAAATCTTTATCCCTGTATCTTAGAGGATAAATGTTTATCCTTTAGGGATTAAAATACAATTTTTTTTTAAATTTTTTTTTAAAAAAAAGAGTTTAACCTAACACTCTCCCATCAACCCAAGAGTTCTGTCTGCCTGATTTAAATGCAGCCTTGAGTGTCACGTTGAGCACTGATAGAGAGGAAAAATCGCCCTGGGTTTATTTTCTGAAATCAGTGAATGGAATTCGCATTAACAGAAATCAATTGGTCACTGTGCCACGGATCGGTTCTGCTCCCTTCAGTGTAAACTGCTCCTGAGAGTTCTGAATGCATTCAGAGTGCAGACCTCAAAGTCAGAGAGAGGGAAAGAGGTGTTTCTAAAGATGAAATATTTTGTGGTTCTAAACAAGTAGGATGCCTCAGACAGTACAGCGCCTGGAGAATAAATCTTATGAAAAGCAACTGAAGGAGCTGAGGCTGCTTGTTTTGTCAAAGAGGAGGCTGAGGGGAGACCTCATTGCTCTCTACAACTACCCGAAGGGAGGTTGTAGACAGACGGGGGCTGGTCTCTTCTCCCAGGCAACCAGCACCAGAACAAGAGGACACAGTCTCAAGCTGCACCAGGGGAAGTTTAGGCTGGAGGTTAGGAAGAAATTCTACACAGAGAGAGTGATTGCCCGTTGCAGTGGGCTGCCCGGGGGAGGTGGTAGAGTCACCATCATTGGAGGTGTTTAGGAGGAGACTTGATGGGGTGCTTGGTGCCATGGTTTAGTTGATTAGGTGGTGTTGGATGATGGGTTGGACACGGTGATCTTGAAGGTCTCTTCCAACCTGGTTTATTCTATTCTATTCTACCTGAAAGGACATTGTGGAGAGGCTGGTGCTGGTCTCTTCTCACAGGTAATTAGTCATAGAACAAGAGGGAACAGCCTCAGGTTGTGACTGAGGAGGTTTAGACTGGACAGTAAGAAACATTTTTTCATGGCAAGAGTGGTCAGGCATTGGAATGTGCTGCCCAGGGAGGTGGTGGAGCCACCAACCCTGGATGTGTCTAAAGGTCATTTGGATGTGGTGACTGGGGATATGGTTTAGGAGTGAGCCTCATAGAGTAGGGTTCTCAGTTGGACTTGGTGATCCGGAGGGTCTTCTCCAACCTGAATGTTTCTGTGATTCTGATTCTGTAAAGGATGTGGTGTTCAGGAATCTGATCTAAAGGAAAGATGTGATATGAAATTCTGGTGGAGGGAGGAGCTATGTGAAATAATGTTCCTTTTGGCATTAATGCCAGCAATGTAAAGTGCAATTGCAATGCTCGACCCAATTAGATTTCTGATGGGTGCCCATCTAGATGTGATTGTTGGTGTTTTTTAAACAAGTGTATTTTGACATTGCCACTCCAGAAACATTTTTAGACTAGGCCATCACAGAATGGTAGGGGTTGGAAGGCATCTCCAGAGAGAATCCAGTCCAAGCCAGAGCAGGATCACCCAGGGCAGACCACACAGGTGGGTTTTGAAATTCTCCAGAGAAGACTCCACAACCTCTCTGGGCAGTCTGTTCCAGGGCTTCAGCACCCTCACAGTGATTTTTGATTGCCTCATTGATATTGATTAAATTGATTAAAGCAATCATATTGATTGCTTTAGTATCTCTGTGTTTCCTTTCTCTACTTTTGCTGATTTTAGCTAAGATGGCAGCTTTAAGGTCTCAAAATAATTTTGGTGCTACTTTGCTACTTTGAGATTTCTGCATGCTGAGGATTTGAAACACTCTGGTGCGAGCTCTGTGATAAAGTCTTTGTGGTACTGAGGGTCATGGTTTAGCCCCAGCCTTGGCAGAGCTAGAGGATGGTTGGCCTGGATGATCTTAAAGGGCTTTTCCAGCCCAGACAATTCTCTGATTCTATGATTAAATAGCAAGGCACCACTACATTCCTGCCCAGTGAATCACCATCCGAAGACCATATTCTGACAACTGTAGTCTTGCAGAGGGTACTTTCTGTTTGTGACAAATCATGCATGTATTTTGCTGTCCCTCGGAGAGTAAGGTGCTGCCCAAACAGATACAGTGGTCAGAACGTTGGACCAGCAGGGACATTGTGAAAGCTGAGCAGCAATAGCATGAGTAATAGCAAGAACAACCTCATTAAGTTCAACAAAGCCGATCTAGGGTCCTGGACCAGGGTCAAGGCAATCCCAGGCACAGCTCTAGGCAGAGTGGAGAGTGGAGAGGGGGCCGTGTTGGGGGAGGGGACTTGGGGGTTCTGGTTTGAACCCTGGAGCTGTTTCAGGCCAGGTTGGATGAGGCATTGAGCAACCTGGTCTGGTGGGGTGTGTCCTGACCCCATGGCAGGGATGTTGGTAGTGGGTGATCTTTAAAGGTCCCTTCCAACCTAAATCATTCTGTGATGCTGTAGATAAATCAGTGCCACCAACTCTTTCTAGTATGGCCTTAGAAGTTGCATGGATTGCTGGGCATGACTTGTCAGGACCCCCTTAAATGTCTGATTGCTATTTACAGATGAATTCCCACAAGAAATACTGACAAGGCAAACGAAGGTGTGCTCACAGATCCAGCTCTGCCTTTGGGATACTCTCTGGCCCTGAGGTGGCTCGGAGGAAAAGGAAAAAAAACAATAAAATAAATTAGGCCTTTAATCCAGAAAATAAAACTTTGCTGTCATGTCTGGGCCTTCCATTGACCTTACAGAAGCGAGGAGCTGCTTTGTGTCTTTATCATTCCTGGATGCTTCTGTAAAAGTCACAAACTGTGTGGATTTTTGCTCCGAGTTTCATGTTTTATAAATTTACCCAATTGTATTGAAAGGGAAAGAACAGGCCACACAGTAAAACTGCACTCACACCTTCCTTACAGCCCAGTGGAGACCCAGCAAGTGTCAAGTGTTTTACTCCTGCTTTTACTAATGTGCACCTGAAAGTACACAGAAAGAAAGGTCAAGCAAAGGGGATATTGCATGCTGTCCTGCTCCAGAGTGAGCCAAGAGGTGCATCTAATAGTTTAAGGCCCACCACAATGGCAGCTTTGCTTATCAACAGGCTGCCTTTGCAATTATTTGTGTTAGATTTAACAGCCTGTTTCAACGGGCATCACCATATCTAATAGCAGATACTTGGTCTCTCCACCATAGAGGGCTTCATCCAGCCTGGCCTTGAACACCTCCAGGGAGGGGGCATCCACAGTCTCCCTGGGCAACCTGTTCCAGTGTCTCACCACCCTCACTGGAAAGAATTTCTTCCTCATCTCCAGTCTCAGTCTCCCCTCTTCCAGCTCAAATCCCATCCCTTGTCAAAAGTCCCTCCCCAGCTCTCTGGAGCCCCTTGGAAGGCTGATCTAAGGCCTTCCTGGAGTGTTCTCTTCTCCAGGCTGAACAGCCCAAACTTCCTCAGCCTGTCCCCACAGGGGAGCTTCTCCAACCCTCTGATCATTTTGGTGGCCTCCTCTGGACCCTTTCCAGCAGCTCCAGGTCCCTCTTGTGATGGGGGCCCCAGAACTGGAGACAATACTGCAGGTGGGATCTCAGCAGAGCAGAGGGGCAGAATCCCCTCCCTGTGCTGCTGCTCTGGATGCAGCTCAGCACACAGCTGCCTGCTGGGCTGCCAGCATCGTCCATTGCTGGCTCCTGGGGAGTTTGTCACCAACTGACACCCCCAAGTTCTTCTCCTCAGTGCTGTTAGAACTAACAAGTCAGTTAACTAACAAGTTAAAACTAGCAAGCAGATGATCTTTTGCTTTCTAGAAGCTTGTGTGAGCGGAGCTCATCTGGAGGATCACACCGTGGTGCAGATGACATTCCTGGAGGTGGATTTCTCTTGATGTTTTTTGCTAATTTCCTGCTATTTTCAGCATCAGATGTCAGCAGGGATGTCCTCCTATGCCAAAAGAGGATCTATTTTAACTCTGTGTTGGTGTTGATCGCTCAGTGGGGTTTTTTGTGATGCTTCAGTCAAATCTTTCACCCAAGTGTCAGGAATATTCTTTACGTATTGCAGTGGCGTTAACTCCAATTAAAGTGATAGGGACTGGGGTAAATAAGTGCCTGATATCTGGGTGCTTGAAGCTCTGTGGGCAGCCATGCAGGCCAACAGCAGTTTGAAAAAAGGAGTTAGGTTGTATGGAATAATCAGTAGTGGTCATTAGAGAGTTAAAGGTGGCAGGTTTGTATTCTATCCAAACTAAAGATCACTGCCAGCATTCTGTTCTGAGCTTCTACCCTGAAAAGACCTTTTCTTTTGAAATGACAAAAAGGAACCTTTTTCCCTTTATGTCCTCCTCATAATATTTGTAAGGCCAAGTGGTTGGAACTCAAAACAAATTCGCAGTTTTGTAAGCTGACATAAAGCAAAAAGAACGAAGTAACCTCCCAACAGACCTGCAGATTTCTCACCTCATCCCATTTCCTGTGGGAGCATGGCTGATGTGGTGGCTGTTGTGGTACCCCACAGGAATCAGCAAACTTTGGGGCTTTTCTCAGGGCAGCTCAACTCTGTGCTGAAGGGACTTTCACTGCCACCACCTCATGGTGCTCGCAATTTGAAACCTTGCCTGGAAGCTGCTGTGGGACGCAGGCAGCAGGGAGAGGCAGGAGCTAAGGCAGTGCTGTAGATGCCAGTGTTTTAGTGAGTGGTTTTGTCAGTGGGCACATCTTAGGTGTGACATAACCAAACAATGTCAACCTTCATATCAGAAAAGTTAAGCATTCTCTGAAGGTTTTCACTAAACCCAGCTGAGTTAAAGGCTTTTGAGTTGTGCTAGGGAACGTGTTCTGACGTGTTAGAAATCCTCAGCTGTAGAAATCCTTAAAGATTCCCATAGATGGGGACTAGTAGCAGCTGCAGTGTCAAGAGCATAAGTGCTGCCTGTGAGGGAATTTGCTAAGTGGGCAGCTGCTTTCAGCACTGCCTGCCATTTTTCAGTGGTCCTCACAAGTGGCCATAAGTAGAAAACATGACTGTAGCCCTTGAGGGAAGTGCACATGAGATGCTCATTTGAGGGTGTTAGAGTTGGTTGTACAGTGGGTATCTAAGGCAGAAGCAAAGTTCCAAGTAGCCAGCCTTGGTGATGGAGCTGGGCTCTGCACTAAGTCCTGACCTGTCTGCTGTTGGAGGCTTTTGCAGCTGAACATGCTGTCTTGGGCTGCTTTAGATTGTCACTGGCACCTTTAAAGACACAAGGCTGTCAAAGGCAGCTTCTTTATAGTGAGGGTGAGAGACTTATTCAAAGGCAGCTGCTTTATGGTGAGAGTGCTGGAGCCCTGGGACAGGCTGCCCAGCGAAGTTGTGGAGTCTCCTTCACTGGAGACTTTCAGAACCCACCTGGATGTGGTCCTGTGTGACCTGCCCTGGGTGTCCCTGCTTTGCAGGGGGTTGGACTGGATGATCTCTGGAGGTCCTTTCCAGCACCTGGCATTCTGTGAGTCTGTGTGATTCTGTGATTTGGCCGAGGTTTTGAGGAAGGCTGCACTCAGGTAATTTTGTTTCTTGGCGGAAAAGAACAAAAGAGGTCTCTACAACTACATGCAAAGAAGTTGTAGAGAGGTAGACACTGGTCTCTTCTCACAAGTAACTGATGATAGAATGAGAAGAATGGCCTCAAGCTGTGCTAAGGGAGGTTTAGGCTGGATATTAGGAAATATTTTTTCATGGAAAGGGTTGTGAGGCACTGGCATAGGCTGCCCAGGGAGGTGGTGGAGTTGCCATTCCTGGATGTGTTTAAAAGCCATCTAGAGCTGGGGACTTAGTGTAGTGACAGGCTTGGTAGAGTGGGTGAAATGGCTGAGCTTGATGATCTCGTAGGGCCTTTCCAGCCCGGATGATTCTGTGAGTGCCACACACCCACACACGGCTCTGCCGGAGGGCACACACCTTTGTGCCTGACTTCTGGATTTCCAGCTGTGCTGTATCCCCAAATTTCCACATGGTACAAGGTCAGAACCTCCAACTGGGCATGTCCCTCTGGCCCCAGAGCGCATGTCTGTATCTCCTTAGATCCTGCAGTGAACCAGTGTCCCGTTGTTAGCACTTCTCCACCCCCAATGTCTTCAGGCAGTGGGAGAGCTGGATGACTCAGTGCCCTTATTAGAGTAATTGGAGAACTTTCAGTCTCCTTGCAAAATGTCCAGAGTCACTGTGACACAAAAGATCAGAGGGGAGGGGGAAGGAGGAACGACCAAACACTTTGGCCTAATAATTTCTTCTAATCCCTTAGAGGCAGTGATTGTTTGGGATAGTCTCCATGGCACTGATGACCAAAAGTGCATGAAATATTTGTCGGGAAGTAATAGTTCCTTCTGGAGTTCGCTTCCAGTGCTCAAAGACCTGTCCACTTAGAAACAAGCAACAACCATTACAGCCTCTGGGACTGGCCCTGCTGTAAAAATCAATATTTGAAGGTAATCACTTTATATCTGATGCATGAGCCGGGGTGATTTTACTGGCTGCCTCTTAATATGGACCACTGCCTAATTGTCATTCCAGAAGAGGATCCAGATGTCCCTTACTCTCTCCCTCCAGCCCACTGTGGCTTTCATTACCAGAAAAAAAAAAAATTCCTAAAAGGTGATATCATTTACTGTTAGAGGCTGAGCAGGACAAAGGCCATCCCTCCTCCTCCTCCTCCTCCACCTTTGGGCTTGAGAACAGATTTTGAAATTAACACCTCTCCTCAGCACCAGAGCTGTAAGTGGTTGCACCTACTGGTCCACAGGCAGTCCTGCTGGAATGGTGTGCTTCAAGCCTGTATCTCTCACTGTAAGACCTGTTCTCTTTCCTCCACATGCTGTAGCAGCAGCGCAGGATTTGTTTGCAGCCTGTTCGCTCAGGCGAAGTATGGAGGTGACCTTCACCTCCTGACCTCAGCAGTGATGTTCCACGTGTGGTGCCCACACAAAAGGCACCTATGTAGAGAGGTGAGATTGGCTCCCAGGCCTTGGCAGTTTACAGCCCTGGAGAAAGAGACTTGGGGGTGTTGGTTGCTGAGCAGCTCCCCAGGAGCCAGCAGTGCCCTCATGCAGCCCAGCAGGCAGCTGTATGCTGGGCTGCAGCCAGAGCAGTGTGGTCAGCAGGGCAAGAGAGGGGGTTCTGCCCCTTGATTCTGCTCTGCTGAGACCCTACTTCCAATCCTGCCTCCAGTTCTGGTGTGCCCAGCAGAAGAAGGACACAGAGCTGCTGGACTGAGTCCAGAGGAGGCCACAAAGATGCTCCAAAGGCTGAAGCAGCTCTGCTATGAGGAGAAGCTGAGGGAGCTGAGGGTGTTCAGCCTGGAGAAGACTCCATGGGGACCTTAGAGCTGCCTTCCAATAGCTGAAGGGATCCTCCAGGAAAGCTGCAGAGGGACTTTTCCTGAGGGTGTCTAGAGAAAGGACAAGGGGGAATGGTTTGAAGCTGAGGGACAGCAGGGTTAGACTGGAGCTGAGGAAGAAGTTCAGTACAAGGTTGGCAAGACTCTGGAACAGGTTGTCCAGGGAGGCTGTGGATGCTTCCAACCTGAAGGTGTTCAAGGTCAGGCTGGATGAGGCCTTGAGCAGCTGAGTCTAGTTGAAGAGGTGTCCCTTCCCATGGCAGGGAGGTTGAAGCAGATGATCTCTGAGGTCCCTTCCAACCTGAGCCATTCTGTGATCTTGTAAGTTTTATTTACTCTTATTTCTGCTCTTCCCATGTCAACATTGTGCTGATAACCATGAAACCAAGTTACCCCCAAACACAGGACAATCTTCAAGTGGTTTAAGTCTCTTCATATGCTTACTGTCAAGTATTCCTAAGTGTACTTTTTAGTGCGGTACAGAAACATCACTGCCTGCTTCACAGAATCACAGAATGGTGGGGGCTGGAAGGGACCTCTGAAGATCTTCTAGTCCCATCATTTTGCCAAAGCAGGAACACCCAGAGTAAATCACACAGGAACACATCCAGAGCGGTTCTGAATGTCTCTAGAGACAGAGGCTCTACAGCCTCTCTGCCAGCCTGCTCCAGGGCTCTGCCACCCTCACAGTGACAGATATTTTCCTTATATTTATGTGGACTCTCCTGTGTTCCAGTTTGTGTTTGTTGTCCCTTGTCCTGTTACTGTTTGAGGTCTGCTGTTTGAGGTTGTGTTGTGATGGAGTAGGGAAGAATGCAGCCAGCATGGATTTTCTGGGTAGCTCTAACCCTAGAAACATCTCTGGTTTATATTGAATTTGCATTTGTCTCCCCTTATTTGACTGACTGACAAGATGAGGAGGGCAAATTGAGAATGGACATGAGGAAGACATTCTTGACAGTGAGGGTGGGGAGACACTGGAACAGGGAGGCTGTGGATGCCGCCAACTTAGAGATGTTCAAGGGCAGGTTGGATGAGGCGTGGAGCAACCTGGGCTGGCAGGAGGTGTCGCTGCCCATGACTTTGAAACTAAGTGATCTTTCAGGGCACCTTCAACCCAAACCGTTCTATGAATCTGATTAGCTAGGGATACCCAGAACCATAATAAACCTTCCTACCACATCTGTTAGAACATTTATAAAGAAGTGTTCTCCCCTCAAATCCCATCACCTGTACTCTTCTGTTAGTGAGATGAGGTGCTTTAACTAATGCTCAGGTAAACTTCTTTCTGCAAGAATTTCTAGGTGTTCAGTGCTGGTGATGCTGCACCCTGAGTACTGAGGTCTGTTTTGGCTTCCTCACTACAAGAAGGACATTGAGGGGAGCAGGTCCAGAGAAGGGCAGTGAATCTGATGAGCAGTCTGGAAAACAAGGCTGGTGAGGAACACCTGAGGGAGCTGGGGGTGTTTAGTCTGGAAAAAAGGAGGCTAAGGGGAGACTTCATTGCTCTCTACAGCTCCCTGAGAGGAGGTTGGAGCCAGGTAGGGCTTGGTCTCTTCTCCCTAGTAAACAAGTGATAGGATCAGAGATTTAGGTTGGACATTGAAGTTCTTGACTGAAAGGGTTCTCAACCACTGGGTCTGGCTTCCCAGGGAGGTGGTTGAATCCTTGTCCCTGGAGGTGTTTCAAAGAGGCAGAGAGGCGGTGCTGAGGGCCGTGGTTTAGCCCTAGCCTTGGTCGAGTCAGATTAGGGTTGAATCTGATGCTTTTAAATGTCTTTTTCCAACCAAAAGGAGGATATGATTCTATAATTAGATTTTCTGAGAATTCATAGCCATGGATTTTTGTCAGCTATGGAATACAAGTTGCTTAGTGTTTCACTAAGGAAAAAAAGGAGAGAGAGAAAAAAAAGGGACAAAGGAGTTCTCTTCAAGGGGGAGATGTGTTTCACGCAGAGTCCTGAGCTCACTGTATATTTAAAGTAGATCTATACCTGGCTGCTCTGAATCTTTGACCAGGTGCCAAGTGCTGCCTTGCCAAAGGTGTAGCGTTTCATTTATTTCTCCAGGCTCAGTAGCGGTTACTGCTAACATGTGTTTGGAGAGTGTCAGTTCTGATGGAATTTTTTTGCCTGGCCTGTTGCCAAGTAATGTTGGTATGTGTTTAAAATGCTTTTAAAAAATAAATCAAACTTTTGTATTCCTGCAGCTGAAATTCCAGGCAGAGTGATAAAGTGGGATTCACTTGCCATCACTGGGGCTGGGGTTGGTTTGTTGCTGTTTTGCTCTCAATGTTGTTTGTGGAGAGGGAATTTGTTCTTTTTGTTTTGCTGTTCAGTAGGCTAAAAAAATAGGATAACTAGGAATAAGCACAAATAGGAATAAGTACAAATAAGTACTCAGGACAAATGTCTGTTATCTTAAAGGAACTTCAGAATCAGAAAATCTTCCCCCCACCCCCATCAGAAAACGCTTTTAATTGTCCTTCCCTTATGTAGTTTCTTTTCTCCACCACATCTGATATTTGTAGCTCAGCTTTGCAGATGAGCTTCTGGGGTCCCAGAAGGTTTGCCCCTTCCCTTTTGGAGACACAGGGACCTACTATAGTTCATCTGTTATCACGTTGAGTTTCTATGTGGATTGCTCTGCACATCTATAAGCTCTTCCAGGACAGGCATTGGACACAGAGAATCAAAAGGCTGGAAAGGGTCGGTTGAACACCGAGTCCAGCCGTTAGCCATTACATGCTGCCTGTGTGATAGCTAAAGGATGCTCAGTAACACCTTTCCCCCTCATTCTGCAAGGATTCCCAAGAAAAAGGAACAGGGCTGTGAAAAATTCAAGTCTTAGTGTCCTCAGGACATTGTAGCTGGGGAGAACCCCCTGTAAGTGGAATTAAGATGCCTGCCGGGAGCAGAGTGTCTGCAGCAGTCCTTAGATCCTCTGATCTCTGCAGGCTTTCCCCAGGTGACAAGATTTCCTCTTTGCTTTGCGGGCATCTGCTCCCCTGGGCTCTTCCTCCTGTGGATGAAATATAAATCTCTCAGCCTGCTGAGGTGGCCAGCACAAGTTTGCCAGCACTTTGTACCAGCTGTTCAAAAGGAGCTGCTTTCTGTGGATGCTCTGGTTCATGTACCTTACACCTGTGTGTGTGCAGAGGTGCTGAGCACCTGCAGATACCAGACTGCTTTGTTCACTCTTTGTAAAAATCTGGCCTCTACCATCTGAAGCTGAGCCTTGAAAGCTGAAATTCCAGCACACTCTCCCCTCAAAAGAACCAAAAAAACCCAAATCAGTGTCTGTTTTTTGGAAACCAAAGGGACCAAAGAGGAGGTGCTGATGAGCAGGGATAAATGTTATGTCAGTTGTTTAAATCAGACTGATTGACACATGTTAGAATTTGGCCTTTCCCTTTGCTTGGCTTTCTTCAAGGAAGGAGATTTTTCCTTCCCCCCCCCCGCCCTTTTCCCCCCTGCTGATTGTTTTGTGCTTTTAAAAAATTATTTATTTATCATTTTTCAAAGGATGTTCAAATTTAGGCTATTTTACACTCTTGCAATGGCACAATCCATCAACTGTTTGTAAACTGTAACCATGCTGAAAAAACTAAAATAACTATTCAAGGTTCACATCTACTGTGACTATGCAGTAGCAAATATTTACTGCTGCATTTGCTTCCAAGGCTCATTCTGTATCTGGAAGCTTGATAGTAACAGTTCATATTTCCTTACCAAACTGATAATGTGTTATTAATTCAGATGAAAAAAGAGGTAGCTCTACCAGATTATTGTGTTTTGTCCCAGGTTTGAGATTTTATGAGAACCAGACTCCACATTCCTCTGCTGTTAGACAGTATTCTTTTCAGAGATGCTAACCTGTTAGTGATTAGCCCAGACCCATGTCTTGGATGCTTGCGGTATCAGAAAGCCCTTCCCTGAGGACTTCTCTGGTCCAAAGAGAATTTCCACATTTGAGCTTGAAAAAGATGGTCTGAACCTGTGCATATTCCCAGCTAAGGGTCAAATCCCATGAGTCCATGGGAATTTTGTTGGAGTAAAGACTGCAGGAGTTCACCCTTCGGGATTTGTTTGTTTCTTGTACAGATGTTGAAGTTGTTCAGAATTATGTGGTCCTGGTGTTCGAAGAATTAGCTGCCTGACAGACTTTCTGTTTGTAACCCTGGCTAATGTCACTGTCTCTGCTTATTGCTGTCCTTGCACTTTACTCATCCTGTATGGCAATTAAGGGAAATTCAGGCCTCCAGTGAAACAATTATCAAGGAAAGTAAATTGGCAAACATCGCAGGCTGTGCGTGGCCCAAAAGGTCATTTTACGTTTATCCGTGGAAAAGAAGCTATCATTTTTATGATGCAGAAGGCACTTTGCTTGCTGGGTCTGTATGGTGCTTTATGCAAGATTCTGCTGGGTGATCCTGGTTACTGTATCTGTATCTTACACTGCTTTTGCCATTGGCATACGCTGGTAGGGACTCTTCCGTGGAGATGTTCAGGAGCTGTGTGGATGTGGCACTTTGGGACTTGGTTTAGTGGGCAAGATAGCGTTGGGTTGATGGTTGGACTTGATGATCTTAGAGGTCTTTTGCAACCTTGATGGCTCTATAATTCTATGAACTTGCTTCCTTCTGCAGCCTGTAACCTCAGCTCTTGATTTTGACTGTATGATAGAGTAACTTTGATATTTAACATGGTCAAGTTGCGGTCATTAGTTGGCCTAGCAGGATGCGTTAGCCACGTGACACCAGATTTGTGTCTGGGCATACTTGTGCTTGTGCATTCTTGACAGGGAGGGTGGGGACATGTTGGAACAGGCTGCCCAGGGAGGTTGTGGATGCCCCCTCCCTGGAGGTGTTCAAGGCCAGGTTGGATGAGGCCTTGAGCAACCTGGGCTGGTGTGAGGTGTCCCTGACCATGGCAGGGAGTTGGGACTGGATGGTCTTTAAGGTCCCTTCCTACCCAACCCCATTCTATGAATCCATGATAATCCTCCCCCCAAGCCTGTTTGCTGTTTATGTGCAGTCAGACATGTAACAACACATCAGGCTCTGCAGGTGGGTTCTGCCATAGCTGATGTTTGTACCCACTGCTGTTTTCTCCTCCAAGTGAGCACAGGGGGTTTGGTACAAATTCACAACCTGTAAAGCTATTGATGTGCTCCCTCTGACCTCTGCTTCTGACACCCATGTGTCAGGCTCTTCTACAGATCTTCTGTTTAAGGAAAGCCTGCAATGTTTATAGAATCATGGAATTGTTTCAGTTGGAAAAGCGCTCTAGAGATATCCAGTCCAACATTCAATCCAACCCCACCATGGCCATTAAACTGTGGCCATTAAACCATGTCCCCAAGTGCCATGGCCACAGGTTTCTTGAAGACCTCCAGGGATGGTGACTCCACTGCCTCCCTGGGCAGCCTATTCCAATCCCTGGCCACTCTTGCAGCAAAGGAATTTTTCCTTATCACTAACCTAACCCTCCCCTAGTGCAATTTCAGGCCATTTCCTCTCCTGTCACCTGAGACTAGGGAAAAGTGACCAACCACTACCTCACTGCAGCCTCTTTTCAGGGAGCTGTAGAGAACAATAAAGTCTCCCCTCAGCCTCCTCTTCTCCAGACTAAACACCCTCAGGTCCCTCAGTTGCTCCTCACCAGCCCTGTTCTCCAGACCCTTGCCCAGCTTTGCTGCCCTTCTCTGGACCTGCTCCAGCCCTCAGTGTTCTTCTTGGAGTGAGGGACAGAAAACTGAACCCAGCACTCAAAGTGTGGCCTCACCAGTACCCAGCACAGGAGCACAATCCCTGCCCTGCTTCTGCTGGCCCCTCCATTGCTGATCCAGGCCAGGATGCTGGTGGCCTTCTCGGCCACCTGGGCACATTGCTGGCTCATCTTCAGCTGCTGTCAACCAGCACCCCTAGATCCTTTTCCTTCAAGCAACTACCCAGACACTCTGCCCCAAGCCTCTAGTGTTCATGGGGTTGGTGTGACTCAAGTGTAGGACCCAGCACTTGGCTTTGTTAAACCTCATCCAATAGATTAGATTTTTTTGTTTTTGTTGGTTTTTTAATATTTGTATTACAAACTCATTTTTGTGCTCTGAAGTCTGTGTCTAGTTGAGCACCTTCAGTGTGACATCTGGCCTTGCAACAAGCTTCACCTCTGAAAGGGGAAGACTAGCATGAGGTAGAAGGTCAAGAAAAACAGCCAGGCTGACTTTATTTAGTATTCTTGGAGATCTTGGTAGCAAGAAACAAATGCTCTTCTTCCTCACCTTGTCTGAAGTGTTTAGACTCTCTTTCTGAACCAGGCTTTGGCAGCTGGGAAATGAAAACATAAAAGGTTTGTGAGGAGAGGCATTAAAAATAAATAGGAAAAAAATAAAGCAGGGGGTCCTCCCCCATACTTCTCCTCCCCCAAGCCTAAGATTGCATTTCTTTAAATATTAAATGGTATTTATTATTTGTATATTATTTATTTAATATTAGAGAGCCTGGCTGCTCATTTGGAGAGAGAGAAGGAGAGAGAAAGAACTGGAATTGTGTTAGCCACAGAGCTGCTGCAGGCAGTGGAACATCTCCCTGTGAGGATGGGCTGAAGGAGCTGGGGCTCTTGAGCTTGGATCAGGGGAGCCTAGGGGGTGCCTTCATTGCTGGTGACAAAGATGTGCAGGGCTCTCCTCAGGGATGTCCAGGGATAGCACAAGAGGCACTGGGGGCAAGCTGGAGCAGAGGAGGTGCCACTGGAACAGAAGGGAAAACTTTGTCCCTCTGAAGGTGCTGGAGGCCTGGAGCAGGCTGCCCAGAGAGGTTGTGGAGTCGCCTTCTCTGGAGACATTCCAAACCCACCTGGATGTGTTCCTGTGTGACCTGCCCTGGGTGATCTTGCCCTGGCAGGGGTTGGTCTGGATGATCTTTTGAGGTGCCTTCCAACCCCCAACATTCTGTGATCGTGTGATAGGCTTCAGTCTCTCTTCCCCACTCACTCACTGCATTTTCTCAGGGATGAAAACAGTCACTTTTAGCAGCTGGTTGAGTCCTTCTATGGGAACAGTTGATATTTGCTACGACCCCCCCCCTAAAACTTCTCAGTGCCCTGTGGGTCGCCTCTGCTAGCCGGGCAGAGCAGAGGACACAGCAGTGCTGATGCCATTGGCTTCTCCTGAGGCTGAGAGCAGGCAGAAGCTGCCTTTCTAAACGGGGCACTGTGTACTTTTACTTATTGATTTTCAGAGCACTTATTATCATAGCAGAGCATTGTAATGAACATAGCTGAAGCCTGAGCATTTGCTGAAACATGTCTGAGACTCTCCTACATGTTGCTGGAGGGATGAATTAATTTACATCATGTTTTACTTTTTAAATAAAACAATTTATTATAGAAATCAAAATGTCAAATCTAAAGGCTCTTATCTGGGAGCTCTCATAAATTACTTTCCTTGAAGCTTTTTTGGAGCAGGACTCTTCACATCTTCCTCCTCAAGCCTGAATTACACAAACAATAAGTAACAAGTTAGTGTAAGTGTAATGGTAATTAAGCACGGGAAAAAAAGCCTGCTTGTTTTGGGTTCACTTGATTTTCCCTTTAGATAAAAGTGCCTCTTAGCACTGGATTTTTAGGCTTTCAGCATTCCTACATTCTATTTTTTTTTGGTGTGCTTTTCAGCCTTTCACCCTTCCCTTTTTAAGTGGCCGCTCACCTGTGGATGTCATGAGGTGTCCCCCAGGTGTGATTAGCCTCCTGCCTTCTCACAGCTTCTTGGCAGCAGCAGCGTGGTGATTTCTGTGTGTGTGTGCTGGTGAGGTTCTGGTGATGAGCCGTTAAATAAAATGATCTGTCCCCAGGCCAACCAGCTGGGTCATTGCCAAACAGTAATCCAGCACAATTAACTATCAAAGATTGGAGTATTCAATTAGCGCGAGAGATCTCGCTGCAGCCACCTGAATAAGCAGAGAGCTCCGGAGGAGGGGAGTGATCAGGACATTGTTTGCACTGGGGTGCACTAATTTCTAGGGGGAATGGAGCAGAAGTGGAAATGGGTAGATTGAGATTGGATGCTAAGAAGAACTTCTTCACCATGAGGGTGGTGAGACCCTGGAACAGGTTGCCCAGGGAGGTGTTGGAAGCCTCATCCCTGGAGGTTTTTGCAGCCAGGCTGGATGTGGCTGTGAGCAACCTGCTGCAGTGTGAGGTGTCCCTGCCCATGGCAGGGGGTTGGAACTGGCTGATCCTCAAGGTCCCCACTAACCCTTGCAGTTCTATGAATTTCCTTGGGGTTTGTTTGAACATGTGGGTTTTGGATACCCATCCATTTAAAAACAGCATTTAAATTTGCAACTTCAGCTTGATTTTCCTTTCCAAGCTGAAGGCTGAGAGATGGAAAAGATGAAAGTAGGAAGGAACTGACTTGGTTTCTGAAGCTACTTCTGCTGCTCTCCTTTACCTTTCTTATGACAAACTGAGAGCTGATGGTCCCATTGTCTTTTTCTGCTACATAAAGATGTTGTGTCAGTTGCTGCTGTTGTACTCATGCACACATTTAAGCAGCTTGGGAGTGGCAGTGAAGCTAGAAACCTGTCATATTATTTAGCACAGAGCTTTTATTGTTTTCTTCATCACTCAGGGCCGGGAATGCCAATTCTGTGCTCCATTACTGGTCTCAAATTTATTTTCCATAGCCTTGCAAGTAATGATTTTTCATTTGTCCAAGACCACTGAACTCTGGCAGGTGGAATTTTACCAGGGTATGGCTTGTCTGGCCATAAGGACAGCAGCTCTGTGAGCCACACCAAATCTAAAGCAACATCTTGTAAAGCTCTGTGGAGAGAGGAGGAGGCCAAACACCTTAGGTATTTGAATATTTTTCAGCCAACCACAGCTAATCAGATAGAAAATCACCACTAATGTACACAAAGGAGTGTTTAAAATCCTATCCATGTAGAGTAACTCAAGAAAACCTTTGTCTTTTGTTACTTTAAGTTAGACTCCCTTTGTAGGTGCTTCAAAGTGTTTGTGGGTGAAAGGGAGGAAAGAATTTGGCCTATTTCTGTCCTTCAGGAACTTAAAAATTGTAGAACCCCATAAAATCATGAGCCTCCCTGTTTATGACATCTGAGAAAGTCAGAGGATATAAATATGATGTAAAAAAAGTGTTGGCACAGCCCTCTGGAGACATCAATAATATACAGGTTTTGCTGATGGAGAAACTGAGTCCCAGGATTGTCAGATTGTTTGTTCTGCTCAACAGCTCAGTCTCAGCTGGAAACAGCAACCGGGTATGCCAGGCTATGTTTCCAGGTGTAGCTCCTCTCTCTCTAAAAGGCACTGAAGGATAGTTTTGAGAAATACCTGGGATAAGGAGAATCCTAGAATGGCTCAGGTTGGAAAGGACCTCAGAGCTCATCTACTCCAATCTCTCAATCAACTAGACTCAGCTGCTCAAGGCCTCATCCAAGCTGCCCTTGAACACCCCCAGAAAGGAGGCATCCACAGCCTCCCTGGGCAACCTGTTCCAAAGTCTCACCACCCTTGTACTGAGGAACTTCTTCCTCAGATCCAGTTCAAACTTACTTTCCCTCAGCTTCAAACTATTCCCCTTCATCCTGTCTCCAGACACCCTCATGAAAAGTCCCTCTGCAGCCTTCTTGGAGGATCCCTTCAGGTATTGGAAGGCAGCTCTGAGGTCCCCCTGGAACCTTCTTTTCTCCAGGCTGAACACTCCCAGCTCCCTCAGCCTATCTTCATAGCAGTGGTGCTTCAGCCTTTGCATCATCCTTGGGGCTGGTCAAAGATCTGTGGATACGAGGGGCAAAAACCATAGAAAGAAATAGTCAGGAAAATTAAAACTCTTTTAAGACCTGGGAAAGTTAAAAGAAATGTAAAAGGCAGAAGGGGTTAATGCTTGGCAAAGAAGTGATGGCAAATAAGAACAGCATTTCACATATATGAGAGAAAATAGGAAGCCATGGCTTGAAAAAACAAGCTCACTAATAAATGAAGAGGGTGACAAAATGAAAGCTAATTCTGAACTGATGCACCGAGCTACTTCCAAAACCAGTCTTTGAAAAGAAAAATAAAAGGAGTAAGGGCATAATAGATGAGGTAATTAAGACCTGTGCAAAATAGCTGTTGATTGAAAAAAAAGGGTCAGGCAATACTTAGGAAAAAAGGAATAACCATAACTCAGCAGGTGTGAGTGATAAGCATGGTGTGGTTTTAAGAGACATAGATAATGAATTTACATAATCGCTGACAATTATGATTGAAAAGTAAAGTACAATGGAGGCCTGGGCAAAGCCAGTCTAATGCTGCTATCTAATGATCTTTGATAAAGGAAAAGGGAAAGAAGAAAAAGAGTAACTCTGGTAATTGCCACAGGGCTGCCTGTTGTTGTTTGTAGAGCCTGCTGCTGTGACAGCTACAAGAAACCACCCTCAGCCCAAAGGACTTTAACTTATGGCTTCCTCTGTCTTAGGTGAGGATGAGCTAAAAGTGCAGTGGTTCTAAGAGTGAGCATAGTCTGAATGCAGGAGTCTTTGGGTTTGCTCGCTGTATCTCCATGCCTGCACAATGATTTGTGGCCTGTTTGAAGGAGTAACTGTGATTAAGGAATAAGATAAGCAATATTGCTGCCTGATGCTGAAGGTTTTACTCCATACTTTCTCTTGTCTCCACTTGCCAAGCCCAAAGGCATTTCCAGAAGGCCAAGAATATCCAGGCAGGTGCTGCTTGCCTCCTCCCTGTTTCCTGGCCCCTCTGACTGCCTCATGTGGAGATGAATAAGATGAAGCTGTGCTTGAAAGAGCACTTGACCACAGTTTGCTCCTGAGCTGAACAGACGCTCACACAAGGGAGTGAAAGAAAAGTGAGCATGCAGATGAAGCAACAGAAGTGGTCTTCTGGGCTTGCTTTCCCCAGGGTGGAAAGTCTTTGGCTCTCCCTTTTACTCCTTCCAGCACCTAGTCCCAAAAGGGTGCACCCAGGAGCTTCTAAGGGTTCAAGAAGATGGAGGGATCCTAACACCCATGGAACTCCCTCCACTATTTCCAGCTCTTCTCTGGGAAGCATGAAGGAGAACATGAAGGAAATGCGGAGGTGAAATGTGCAGGTCTCAGTGAACCTTTCAACCACTTCCTGAGGAAGCACAGGAATGTAGTTTCCAGAGAATGTGACATAATGAGGGTAATAAATTAATTTAAGTGCCGAAAAGCAGGCAAAAATATTTGGAAGCTGTGATTTAATACAAAAATAATAGGGAGGAAGTAACTTCAGAGGGCTCTGCTGAAATGGAAGGGTAAAGAATTGTGCAGGAGGTTTAGGGAGGCTGAGATGAGCTGGGATGTGCCCATATTGCCACGGGAATTTTCCAGCTGGTTGGAGTGCAGGTTGCTCTTTTGGGGATGGAGCAAGGAAGGTGTCCAGAGGTGTTCTGCAGACAGGAGTGAAAGCCTTAATTTGTTGCTCCTGTGATTAAGGCAGCGGAGGTAAACAGACCATTTATTACAGCTGCAGGTCGCTCTGAAACGGGGAGGTGTTGCCAACAGCAGCGAGGACAGAGTGTGAAGATATGAAAAGAAGTGAGGACAGGCTGGAAATATGGACAGGAAATCACAAAATGGGATTCAGCCTGGCAGATGGAATCTGATACATCTGCTGAAATAATAATGCAAAACGCAGATACGGGGCAGGAGGGAGGTGCTGGGAGAGAGCTGATGGTGAGCCCAGGCCTGGGGGTGAGAGTGGGCAGCAACTGGGTATGAGGCTGCAATGTGACACAAACAGCTGGCCCTCTCCCCAGCCATTCAGGTTATAAAGCAGAAAGGGACCAGGGCCCTTTTCCAGCCTG
This sequence comes from Picus viridis, assembly GCA_033816785.1. Taxonomy (NCBI): domain Eukaryota; kingdom Metazoa; phylum Chordata; class Aves; order Piciformes; family Picidae; genus Picus; species Picus viridis. The sequence goes on along the minus strand of CM066572.1, from coordinate 6,436,194 downwards.
TGCTAAGCTGTGATACTGCACACAGCTTTGGGCGTGTCGTACAACAATGAGAAGCAGGAATAGGTGGATGAATGGGAAGCTCTCTGGTGGTGAATGAGACTGGACAATGAATTTTGGAGCAGTGATTCTGCATGGCTGGCTGGCTGCAGGTGTCTCGGCTTTAATTCTCGTGTTTCCATATGAGGCAAATAAAATCAAGGGCAGTTGTTGTTTAACCCAGTGTCTTTGCACATCAAACATCTTCCTTTCAGTTTTCTTCTGAGTCAGGTGTTTTGGCAGCCATGGCTTCTTGGCACCAAACTCCCTTAGCCCAAGTGGTTCACTTCATTGCGAGGTGATCTGTGGTTGGACGTGTTCATTTTCTTCCCCGAGACTGAAAGAAGACTTGTCCAGAAGAAAAGGCTGTTTTAAGTCACACTCATCCTTATCTGTACTTCCAGATTTTTTAGACATTTGCAGTTTGAGTGTTTTTCAGCCAGTTATAACTCACATTTTATACAGGGCAAGAGGAAATAGCCCCAAGATGCACCAGGGGAGGTTTAGGTTCGATATGAGAAGAAACCTCATCCCTGAAAGGGCTCTCAACCACTGGCACAGGCTACCCAGGGAGATGGTTGAAGCCTCATCCCTGGAATTGTTTCAAAGAGGCAGAGGTGTGGTGCTGAGGGCCATGGTTTAGCCCCCACCTTGGTAGAGTTAGAGAATGGTTGGACTGGATGAGCTTAAAGGGCTTTCCCAACCAAAGCAGTTCTGTAATTCTATGAAGCAGTAGTTGTTTGTTTTCTCTAACACACAAATAAATATCAATGAATATTTATCATTTATTAAATATAAATAAATAGAATAAATAAATTACTAAGCCCAGAGTGAAAAGTAGAAGTCGAAATGAATGCTCAGAAAAGCTGTACAAGCTCCTCATTCTTAGCAGAGCTCCATTTGTGTTGATCAATTTGCAGAGCTTGAGTCTCCACCTCCTCTGTTGAATACGCATCTTAATACCTTGTTAAAGCAGCTTGTTAAAGCAGCTTTTGATTTGCTGTGTTGATGGCAAGGCTTCCAGTTTTTAAAGCATATATGCTGGAGCACACGCTCAGCATTTAAGATCAGAACCGGGCTATTAAAGTTTCCCATTTCTCATCACGGCTGCAAAGGGCTGGAGTTGCACATTTAGCTGGAGAATAAAACATGTAAGCCTCTTACAGGGCTTTTTGACACTGCCAGTCTGGAAGGTCTTCTCTTATCAGTGTATTTATTTCTGTGTGTATTTATTTAAACAGACAGATGCATTTGAGAGATATTGTTCAGCTACGGAAGGAAAATAATACAAGCCAGCTGAAATTCTGCAGAGTCCTTACTAGAGGAGAGAGGAAACAGCTCAAAGTTCTGAGCTGCCTGTTCCCAGTGCTGCCTGTGCAGGTGCTGCAGCCTGGAAAACATAAAGGTGAGAGAGGCCATGGCCCTGAGGTTTGCTTCTCCCGGTCTGCCGCTACAAGCGCGCTGCAGCAGCAAGTTGCAGGAATCCGCTGGCCAAGCTGGTGGCGCTGGGATTGTGTGTGGAAAGAAGGGATTCAGGCGTGCATGGACAGCTGTGTATCCCCATCCAGACTGAGCTTGTTGGCACAAGACATGGGCTGGATTTCTTTTGGTGTCAGAGAGGAGCTTAACTAAGGTGGAAAACATGAAAAGGGCAGCAGACACTGATGCAGATCCTTGGTGCTTTGGCAACCATCTCTCCTGTGAAGAAAGACCGAGAGACCTGTGGCTGTTTAGTCTCATGAGGAGAAGGCTGAGAGGGGAACTTGCCAATGTCTCTAAATATCTGAGGGATGGGTGTCAAGATGAAGGTGCCAGGCTCTTTACAGTGGTGCCCAGTGACAGGACAAGGATCAACAGGATTAAGCTGGAACTGAGGAGGTTCTACCTCAACATGAGAAGAAACTTCTTTACTGAGAGAGTGCTGGAGCCCTGGAGCAGGCTGCCCAGAGAGGTTGTGGAGTCTCCTTCTTTAGAGGTTTTCAAAACCCACCTGCACATGATCCTGTGCCATCTGACCTAACTGACCCTGTTTTAAGAGGGAGATTGGACTCACTGATATCTAGAGCTTGCTTCCAACGACTGCCATTGTGTGATTACAAACCCAATACCACAAACAGAGATGGCAGGATTAAAAGAGGTTTCACCACAGTTTTGCAGCCTCTCTGCAGCAGCAGGTTTCCATCTTTCCTGATGCAGACAGCTGCTGTAATTTGGGTGGGATGGGATCACTACTTGGAACACAAGCCCTATGAAGAGAGGCTGAGGGAGCTGGGGTTGATTAGCCTGGAGAAGAATAGGCTGAGGGAAGACCTTCTTGTTCTCTACAACTACCTGAAGGGAGGTTGTAGACAGGTGGAGGCTGGTCTCTTCTTGCAGGCAACCAGCACCAGAACAAGAGGACACAGTCTCAAGTTGCACCAGGGGAGGTTCAGACTTGATGTTAGGAAGAAATTCTACACAGAGAGAGTGATTGCCCATTGGAATGTGCTGCCCGGGGCGGTGGTGGAGTCACTGTCATGGGAGGTATTTAGGAGGAGACTTGCTAGGGTGCTTGGTTTAGTTGATTAGGTGGTGTTGGATAATAGGTTGGACATGATGATCTTGAAGGTCTCTTCCAACCTGGTCTGGTCTATTCTATTCTATTCTATTCTATTCTATTCTATTCTATTCTATTCTATTCTATTCTATTCTATTCTATTCTACTGTGGGTGTTTGGTTTAGGAAGCAGAGGCAGCAGACAGAAGCATCAGGTGTAGCAGCAATGTGGTTTCTTTATCAGCAGATTGCCTCTGTTTGCAAGCATCTGAACTTCCCAGAGCTGGTTGAGGTTCTTGGTCGTGTTCCTGGCTTTTTAATAGTTTATATCTCACTTCTCCCATTTTGTGTGATGCACAATAAATGGGTGAGAAATTAAGTAAATACCCAGGGGAGGATCAAAATAATTTATACTATGCCACAGACATCTCAAGCCTTGCAGTCTCTGAGCAGCCTCTTGCTGAGCTGAGTAGCTCAAAATGGGAAAGTCTACTCCATAAATCAGAAATCCAAGTCAGTGTTTCTGAAAAAAAAAGCACATTATTTTGCCAATGTTTTTATTAAAAACAGCACAAACGATGTAGTTTCACATTGGCCCTCTCCAGGCTTCAAGGTATTTGAGGATCTTGATAAAACAAACTTCACTGAAATGAACAAGCAGTGCATTCAGAGAGATAGTTATGAGCTGTCTAATAATGGGGAGGGGATTTCTGCAGGACACTTTCTGTGAAGCCAAGAATTGCCTGGGTATCTGAAAATCACAGGATCACAGAATGTTAGGGGGTGGAAGGGACCTCGAATGATCATCCAGACCAACCCCCCTGCCAGGGCAAGATCACCCAGGGCAGGTCACACAGGAACACATCCAGGTGGGTTTGGAATGTCTCCAGAGAAGGCGACTCCACAACCTCTCTGGGCAGCCTGCTCCAGGCCTCCAGCACCTTCAGAGGGACAAAGTTTTCCCTTCTGTTCCCGTGGCACCTCCTCTGCTCCAGCTTGCCCCCAGTGCCCCTTGTCCTATCCATTGGACATGCTCCCTGCCCCCAGTGCCCCTTGTCCTATCCTTGGACAGCCTGGCTCCATCCTCCCCACACTGCCCTGCACATCTTTATCATCACCAATGAGGGCAGCCCTCAGGCTGCTCTGATCCAAGCTCAAGAGCCCCAGCTCCTTCAGCGCCTCCTCACAGGGAGATGTTCCACTGGTGCAGCAGCTCTGTGTCTCTGTGCTGAACTCTCTCAAGCAGTTCCCTGAGGTCCTTCTTGAGCTAAGGGGCTCAGAGCCAGACACAGTATTTCAGTTGCAGTCTCACCAGGGCAGAGTGGGGGAGCAGGAGAACCTCTCTTGATCTGCTGACCACAGCCTTTCTAATCCACCCCAAATCCAACTGTGCTGGAATTGTTCTAGAGGGATCCATGTTAACTGGATGCGTGTGAAGTTAGTGATCAGCAGAGGCAAAGAATGGGCAGGCTTGGGACTCAGGAACTTGCCCTCCTCCCTGGAATGGATCTGCAGCATATTGCTGGGTAATGTCACACCTCAGCCTGAGCCTAGGGGCCCTTATCTCTGCTAATGAGGGAGCCAGCACGTTCCGTTCTGTATCTCCAGCGCTGATGAAGCAGCAAATTAGTGCCTGCTAAGGTGTGGGCTTGTTCATGATGGGAATGCATCTGCTGGAAAGGAAGTGTACAAATTAGCCTTTGCTCAGGCCACTGAATAATGGTTAGGGGTAAGGATTTTAGTTAATTATCCTGAACTTTCTCGTGTTTTGGTCAGTGGCATCTTGCAAGGAGGTTGCTCTTACTGTCAAAGGTAGGTGCCACGTCCTGTGATTTGAGTGCTGGCTTCTTTGCAGGTATTTGACAGGTGGAAAAACCGTGAACTTTTACCCTGCAATGGCAGGAGAGCAAGGCACTGATGTTTATTCTGCTTTGCTCTGTGCAGTGTGGCTTGTGTCTCTTCTACTGACTGACTGACAACCTGGCTGCAAGCCGCCGGGAGGATGAGTGTGAGGTGGTCAAGTCAGGGATGGGATTGGAGCACCAACTGGGAGGGGAATCCTGGCATTTTCAAATGCTGTGTGGCTCAGCCAGTGATGCTGCCTTCACTGCTACTGCCTCACATCAGCAGAGGGTAAAGTTGCTGAAGTTAAGGTTCCCTGTAGGATTTGTAACTCAGATTGATGGGAGTAATTGGTAAACTGCTTAATCAAGCCTTGCTTGGAGGTGAATAAGGGCTGCGGGACAGAAAATGTAGGCTCTGTGAGCAACCCAACAAGTCAGCAGAGTTCTTTTTTTCTGAAAGAAACAAAGATAGCAGTAATTAATGACCCTGACTCTGTGCCAAAAAAGCTTTCTTCTGACAACTCCAACTTAATTAAAACTTAAGACATTTCAATGGCCTCAGAAAGCCCCTGATGGGGTGAACTCTTGCAAACTCGTGAGAAAATTTTGTAAATTAAAGGAAAAGATGTGTGTTACCACTGGTGCCATGACTCTAATCCCTGGCAGTCAAAGAATCTATTTAGCCAAAGCCTTTTCTTTTAACTGGCTCACACCTGCAGGCTTACTGGCACTTCCTCTGGAGCAGAGCAGGCAGTTTTTGTGTCTTAGGAAGATCAGATAATAGGAGCCTTGCTGTTCCTTTTGTTTTTGTGCATTGTTCATTAGGCTGTGAGTGTTGCAGCCGCACTTGATATGCTTGGCTAGCTCGGGGAGGGGGTGGGTGTGTGATGGGGTGGGGGAGAGCACTGACTGAAGGCTTGAGGTGCTGCAACTTTAGTGAGGATGGGCTGGCCAAAAAAACCCCACACACCCAAAAACCAACAGCAACCCAAACAAACAAAAAAAGAAAGTAAGTTTAATGCAAAAGTGCCTTGAAGTAAGACTCCCAGCTGATGAAGCAAACTGAAAGGCAGTGCCTGCTGTTCTTCACACACCCCTGTGACAAGGGACAGTGTTCTGGGCTGGACAGTGCTTGGCCCAGACAAAAGGAAAGGAGGCTTTCAGATTCTCCTTGCTCCTTTGTATTAATGCAATTTTTATTCAGTATGGGTCAACTGGTGGCAGAATCTGCCCCAGGCCCAGGGGCTCTGCATTACCAGGCAGCAGGCTGATTTGGGAGGTGACCTGTCTGCTGCAGCCATGAGCATGGGATGCAGCTCCAGAGCATGCAGGGACTGCATGCTAATTGTTCCAAACACTTGCTTGATTTACATGAGAAAAAATAGAAACAACCGAGTTTAATTTCATTTCCCTTCCAGAAAGTCCTTTTGTGCTGTTACCTGGTGCAAATCCTTACACCCCTTTTTCTGTGGCCTTAGGCAGACCTGTGTCTGAGGCAGTGGAGAAGTTGATGTTCTGGATTACCTTTTCCTCTTTAGGATGTTACGGGGATGTGCTGCCCAACTGGCCCAGCAAAGCTTTGCTTGCTGGCAGAGATACTTTCACAGGCAGATCCAGGCATAAAGGCCAGAGAGATGGGGCTGCTGGTAAAGCTCTTCCTTTGTGCTCGTTCTAGAGTTTTGCTGAGGCTAATGAGGGTGTTTTGCTTTCCCAGGTGCCAATCCGTAGCCCACAGGTGCTTGGGCTGACATTCTCTTATTTGCTGCAGCTCAGCAAGGG
>CM066572.1:6410000-6425000 GCA_033816785.1 Picus viridis | reverse complement strand
TTATCTGGCCTTCTCAAGCTCCATCCTGGCAACAGGCCAAACAATTCCAAAAGCATTTGCGACTAAAGGTTGCAAAGGCACTGCAGTGATTTTCAATGAGATAAGAGGGAAGGTTATTAAAATTTGGTGGGGGTATAATTAATAGTGGGCAGTAGTTAGCCTCAGGAACAGCAGCGTTCAAGAGATGGGTTGGTTTGCAATAATTGGCAAGAGCATCTTGCAAGATATTTGGGTTGCAAACAAGACTGCCACCACATTCTGTGTCCTAGTGGTATTGGAGCAGCAGCCTTCATGTTCAGTTGTGTCAGGTGAGACTTTGCTGTGCTGGTGTGGCAAACATTTTGTTGTTCAGTATTGCAGGTTGCCAGCTGATGGTGTGTTTCTGTACCTCTGGCCAGCCCTAACGTCCTGTGTGATTTAAAAGCAGGAATTCTCCAAGGTTGTGAAGCTGCTAAGACACCAGATTAAGAGCAGACTTTTGTTTAGTTTCCAAAAGTTGAGAGTTCTTTCTTCTGCTTTGCTTTTGGAGGGTGTACAGCCATACAGCTCAGAAAGAAGCCAAAGTATTTCTCCACTTCTCCTTTGTTAGAAAGACTCATGCTGACTTTCACCCTCTTGGGTAGAGATGGGAGCAACCATTTCTAGTGCTGTAAGATTGTTTCCATGTAAATTTCTGGGAAAAAATTCCCACCTCACCTATCCTTCCCTCATCATTCAGGGCCCTCAGTAGCCCAGGTGAGTCTTGAGCCCTTCCAGCCCTGCTGCTGACAGGGAGGAAGGCACTGATTTGGGGGAAGGCACAGCAAGGCAGTGTCTGTGCCTGTAATTTCAGGATAGATTTCCATCCTTTTCAATGTCATTTCTAAACTCCAGGTATTTATTTCAGAGTAGTGCAAGGATGTGTGTGTGTGAGTGGATGTGCAGCACATTTATTTTCTATTTTTTATTGTATTTTATTATTTAGTAACCAAATTCTCAACCTTGCTATTTAATTTTCTCTCCGTGATTAACTAATTCAATTTCCCTTGGCCTTCAGCCCTGCCCTGGATTAAGTGGGGAGATTTTTTTGAACTACTACTACTTTTTTGATCACTATGCAAAGTATGCCCTAGAACATCAACAGTTCGGTTGGCATGAACTATAAGCAAATTTCCAGTGGTATTTAAACCTATGACCATAACATACTTGTGCTGTCATTCCCTTACCAGTTAGCGGCGCTACAACAGGCTCCGAACATCTATGAAGTAAAGGAAGATGTTTTGTAATATGGATTAATAGAAATGAGCAAGAAGATGGAAAAAAACCCAAACAACCAAACACAGAAAAGCTTTGGGATACAACTGCTTTTCCTTCTTAACTGGGGAAGTGTGTAAGCAGCCTGCATTTCAGCCTGCGCATTCAGACTTCAGCTGGGCTCCATAGGTTACAGGGAGTGCAGCTTTCTGTGCTCGATTTCAGCCATAACACCAATCAGATAGGGATTTTTGAAGACAATTTGTTCCATTTCCACTGGAATTTCCATTTTACTGGCTGTAATCTGAAATATGTAAATGGTAGCCAAAGCTGGATGTGATGTTTCACTTAAGAATTATTATTATTATTATTTTATTATTTTTTTGTTTGGACTTTTTTATTTTTTGCCCATTGTTTCTCCTAGCATCCTCTTGCCAAATCTTCTGGAGTGCCTGTAATTTCCTCTGTGCAGAGCCCAACAGGCTCATCAGCAGCAGAAGGTAAACATAATAGATGTGAGGAATTTCTGGAGATTTATGAGGTTTAGCTTGCTGAAACGTACACTGTGTCTGGCAATCCTAGGCCCTGGCCACATGTGGACCCTGCAAATCGAAAACGTTATAAATGGGGCATCGTTTAGCCCTTGTTAGGAGGAAAATTTAGGAACAAAAGCTGTGCTCTGCTATAGCACTTAGGCAACGGCGCAGGGCAGCTCAGAAGGATAATCATCGGGGAGGCCAAGCTTTGGTTGAAATAGCTGGGAAATGCGATGAACAGATTAATTTACCTATTATTTAATAAATTCAGCTTGCTGCCTACGGTCACCCATCTCTCTTCAGATGGAAGCAATCAGAGTGCGGCCCTGCACCCCAGGAACATGAAACCGCTGCCAGCTAAGGAGAGCGGCGTTGTTGGGATTTGGTGTCCAGAGCTTCAGAGCAAAAAATGTAACAGTAACAGCCCCCTAACCCTGCCATTATTGCAGACATTAATTTGCTAAATCCTGCCATCTGTTTATGAAAATGTAATTGAAAAATTGCACTCCCACATCAGTGTATTGAGCTGATAAAAGAAGCTACATTAGCAAAGACAGAAATATGCCGTCCTAATGATCATGATAATATCACTGCATGTTAAAGTGCTCTTTTAACCTTTTTCACTGGGCTTTACTGATATTAATTAATCAGCTTGAATGCTGTCAACATCTCAAAGCACTGGAGTGCTAGTTCCAATTCTGTGCCAGGCATTTCTCCGCATCTTTTTCTTTTGTGCGTTTAGCTAGAAGAGCCCAGAAGAGCATTAGCAGAGCAGCAGAGAGAGGCCTCTTCTTCCTGCCCATTGTTTACCCGCAGCATTGCCTGATGGCAGAGCTCATGTCCATAAGCCTGGGCTTTTCCTGGCCTGTTTCATCCCTGTTTTCAAGGACTTGCATAAATGAAAGATGGGATCATTTGGAGATAGATGTTGCCAAGAATGTCACTTTAACCCTCCGCGTCTTCCGCAGCACTCTAGAACAGAGGCAGAAGGGAGCCTTTAGTGAGAGAGGCGGTTAAACAAAAGCTTCTCTGACTTGTGAGGCTTGAAACGTTGCTCCTTGGTGTGGCTAAAATGGAAGAAACTTCGCATGGCTGCCCGATGCTTTTGTTTCTGCTGAGTAATAACGCTTGGGGATGCTTCCAGCTGCAGCAAGATAATTACTGAGACTCAAATGATAACCATCAGCTTTGGGCCAGTAACTGATTCTAATGGATGCTGCTTCCCAAAGTTTTCCTGTTTTGATGTCCTCACATTACTCCCCCTTTGCTTACACTGTGTGCGTGGCAAATCTGGGAGAAGGACCATTTTTACTTCCCAGCACTCAGTGTGCACTTCCACAAAACCTGTGGACACCTTAAAAGTGTTAGTAGTTAGGATTTCCTGAGCTTCCTTTGGAAGAGGATAGATTTCAAGGAGCAGAGTGTGAAGCAGCTAGGTGTCATTGGAAACCAGCAGTTAATTATTCATGGAGCCAAGCCCTGGGTTTGGAATGAGAAGCCACTTCTTGTTTGCCAGAGATTTCACAGCAAAAGGGAATGATGAACTCTCTCCTTTGAGCTAACCTGTGCAGCAGTTTTGCTTGCAAGGTACCTCTCAACGTGGAAAAACGCAAATAAACATTGTAGCTCCCCTGCAAGCCAGGCAGAGAGCCTGGAGTTTTTTTGCTAGGGTCTGTGTGCGTTTGCCACGAGCAGCTATTGTGGAGGTGGGATTACTGCCTGACAATTTCATCATGTCTGTGAAAGTCATGTTTGGGAGGTGAAGTAATACAATGCTGCTAATCCAGCTTTTTATAATCAGCTTCCTACGTATATAATATTTATGTTATTGTATGTGCAGGGTTTTTCTTTTCCTAGAAGCATTCCTTATCTGCTAGAATTCTTGTTTGACAAATGAGATTGGATTACCAAGTCACAGCTGTATACACTGGGCTGATGTATTGCTGTAGGATTGATAATTCAGAGGAGCAATGTAGTATTTGGGGGTTAATTTTTTCCTCTTAGGTACAAGAATCTAATGCTGCTCGCTAGATATTTTCTTCATTTTCGTTATCTAAGTTTTACCAGGTTTAGACTAGTTATTGACTCAGTTAATGTAAAAAATGTTGATATGCTGTCAATATTAATGTAGATGTCAGTCTAACACTGGTCCCTAATGTATGTAAGAGCAAGTATTTTTTACCTTGATACAGAAAGGCAGTCATGTGTGAGATTTAATATACATCCTAATCTATCTTGTCATTGCACTAGCCATGGGTGATGTGCTAATGTATGGGCAACCATTTTCTTTTTCTCTTCACACAATGGAATAGATACACATGAATGACAGCCAAGTCTCCACTCTGTAATTATTTGGAGGGCAGTTAGAACATACTGAAGGAACACAGCAGTTTTACTCAGAGACTTGAAGTCTGTGGCCATTCTGCTTTGTTTTAATCTTCTGAGAATCCATTTGATCCCAAATAATTGGATGTGCGCCCCCAGAATCAAACACCAGACCCCAAAAAGAAATGGCTAAACCGAAGCAAGCTGTGTAGAGAGTTTGGAATTTCAGGTTTGAGTTCTTACACACCCAGGCAAATATCTTTTGGTATTTGAATTTGGTCTATGTGCTGACATCACCGTTTTGATTCACTTCCTTGGCAAAATCCATGTTTTTGTAATACAGAAGATTTGTCATCCAGGATGTCTACAAGGTGAATAATCAAATGAGCTCTGTAATTAAGCGTCTCTTTTCTAGCCATTTTCCTTTTCCCTTTCTCTCTTCTTGTGAGCAGTTATGGCAGGGTGGGATTGTGCCTGGAAGTAGGCACAAGCAAGGGAGAAGTTCCCGTCCGTGGCGCGTCTCCTCTTTGTGCGCGCTGGCAAAGCCAACCCCCCAAGTATTGCTGCTCCTGTTTTACAGAAAAGGCATTTTGATGAGATTGCAGTTTCCTAAAAGGCGAGTCCAAAATTACATATTTCTTAACACAGCTTGAGTCAACAAATCTTTGACTTCTCATATTAATTTATAATGGAGCTTCCTTTTGTTCCTCCTTGCGAGCCGTACGCAGCCGTCTTTACGCAATCAATCTGTCTTTGTGTGCGAGAGAATGGAAATGAGGCACACTGGCCAGATCATAAAGATAGGCACCCGCCTGCCATTTCAGCACTATTTTTACTACATATTTAAGGAGGGAGGGTACATTTTTCTCCCCTGTGGTTGGGCGCTATTATTTGTAGGCTACAGCTATTGCTTCCCTGGCCTCTTCCAGTGTTCCGTTCAGAATTAAAATCACTCTGCGTGTCTTCGGGAACTGGAAATTGAGGCTGGGACGATTTCAACAATGGAAGCCGAGTGTGAAATTCTGCACACGCTGTATGGAAATAATCAATTTGGAAGGAAAAAGGAAAAAGGAAAAAAAAAAAACAAAAAGGAAAAAGAAAGAACCCCAAAACATTGTGGTTTTAGACTATACAGAATCATAGAATTGTTAGGGTTGGAAGGGACCTCAAGGATCATCCACTTCCAAACCCCCTGCCATGGGCAGGGACACCTCACACTAGATCAGGTTGCTCAGATCCACATCCAGACTGGCCTTAAAAGCCTCCAGGGATGGGGCTTCTACCACCTCCCTGGGCAACCCCACACTATTTTAGTTTCCTTCTTAGGAAGAACAGAGTATTCTCCTTCTCTGAGAGTAGAAACACAAGCATCAATTGTTACCTCAAGTCTGCTGTGGCCAGTGACAATTGTCATTTGCAGTGATTATGGACATCAGCATGCCTGGCTGTCACTAGTAGTTTTATTTCAACCAACAGCATGAGGAGTGGATATTTTGTCTTCACAGAATGCTACCAAGCTCCTATCAGACTGCAGCTGCAGTGATCCATCAGCACTTGTTCCCAGTCGATAGGGAGTGTTTGTCTGTGGCTCTGAGGGAATCCTGTGGAAGCCCAGAGCTGGACTCACAGCAGGTTCTTCTGCCTGTCTGTGTGGCTGCTGCTCTACCTACCTGCTATGTGGCAGAGGATCGCAATAGTTGTTGAAGTTGCTAAAAGGAAAGAGGGTAGTGTCAGATGCTTTAATATGCAGATAATTTCTGCTCACTACAGACTTTGCAGTGGCTTCTGTGTCATTGCTCATTCATGTGAGCTCCATACACGTTCCAGTGTTCCTGGATTTCGAATTAGAAGGGTGAAGCTTGATGAGACACCAGTGATGCTGAAGCAGCGTGACAGGCAGGAGGTGTGCGAGTGCATGGCTTCTGCAAGGTCAACATTTTCAGAATACCCATTCAGATTAATCCTCAATCTTCCACCTTTTATAACTGCAATCATAAAATCTATTGCCAGTCAAAATTTATGCCAAGGTTTGTATCTGATTTTTTTTCCTCTGTAACCGCTGCCACCTCCTCTTGTTGTAGGCCAGTGGCGTTGCCAGTCACATGTCAACATGCAGGTGCTGTGGAGATGTTGAATCACAAACAGCTACACTTAAACTGTTGGAAAGCCTAAGAATACTGATTTGGAACGGGGGGATAAGTGCTCAGTTTCTCAGGAAGAGTAGGAAATCAGGTCTTTGCTTGAGTGTAAGGTGTGTATCATGGGATGGCTCGGGTTGGAAGGGACCTCAGAGCTCATCTTCTCCAACCTTCCTGCCATGGGGCACCTCTCAGCTAGATTTGGCTGCTCAAGGCCTCATCCAGCCTGGCCTTGAACACCCCCAGGGAGGAGGCAGTCACGACCTCCCTGGGCAGCCTGTTCAAGAGACTCACCACCCTTGTACTGAAGAGCTTCTTCCCCAGATCCAGTCTAACCCGGCTCCCCCTCAGCTTCAAACCATTCCCTTTTTTCCTGTCTCTAGACACCCTCATGAAAAATCCCTCTGCAGCCTTCCTGTAGGATCCCTTCAGGTACTGGAAGGCAGCTTTAAGGTATCCCAGAGTCTCCTTGTCTCCAGGCTGAACACCCCCAGCTCCCTCAGCCTATCCTCATAGCAGAGGAGCTCCAGCCCTTGGGTCAAATTTGTGGCCTCCTCTGGACACACTCCAGCAGCTCTGTGTTCTTATGCTTGGGACACCACATCTGTAGGTAGGATTGGAGGTGGGGTCTCAGCAGAACAGAGTCAAGGGGCAGAATCCCCTCTGTGATTGAAAGGTTTCTAGGTGTATAGAAGGCTGCTGCAGTGCAGGAGACTGTGCAGAGCTTGCTCAGTGTCTCTGCAGTGTGTTGTGTTACCCTATCAATGCCTGTGCAGATGGATTTAGACAAATCTGAAAACATGCATTATTTACATGCTCTAAGAGATTTTTTTCTGAGCCATTACAGTCTATTATGTAAATATGTATTTAAAGGGCATAATTTATGTTTTTTTTTTCTTCCACTGGATTTCTGACTGGCTAGGTCAGAATGGCTGGGATCCCTTACACAGTGCCTCCTAATTTCTGGCAGTGGGTATTAGAGATGTTGCTGTGATGTTAATAGAAATTTGCATAGAAAATAGGCTTCAAGAAGTTACTGTACACATAAAGATGAATAATTCACTGATTTTAAATGGAGGAGAGGACATAAGAACTGATTAATTCACAGAAGGGTAGGATTCATCCTCTCTGCAGAAGGCTAGCACAAAACCTAGGCATCATTTAAAGCCTCACTTAAGCCCTCAGAACGCAGCTTAAGTGGATTTTAACTGGTGCATAGGCTTTGCCCTGGCAGTGGAGGTAGTAAATGTAATCCATAAGAGAGTAATGCATTTCTAAGTGCTCCCCATTTCCACAAGTGAAGCAGCAGGTCTCCTAGGAGCTCTCCACTTCCAGCAGTCCCCCAAATTTCACCTCATTGTTTGCAAGAGGGCTGAAATCCAGTTTCAGCAGGCAAATGAAACGTGCCTTTCCCTGTGAGGAATCCCATCTGCTGGGGGTCACGTCTGTGTCAGCAGTGCAGCACCCACCTTGTGCAGAGGACACGGAGGCAGCAGGAGAAATAAGGAGACTGAGGGCATTTATTTATCCCAAATTCATATTCCAGCTCATGCAAATTTAGATTCCAGCTCGCATTCCATAATTAAATACGGAATTTAGCCACTCGGTGGATTCCGAGGTGCCCTCAAGATCATTATTATTCATGGAAACTGTGTGTTCATCTGGTTACTGGGATGAGGTCTGATGTTTGGATATGTTGATTTCCAGTCAACAGATATGACTAAACACAGACAGGAAAAAAAAAAAAAGGGAGCTTAGTTTGTTCTTCAGCAGCAATGCTTCTGGTTGTGGGACTGTGCTGGCACCAGGAGATGGTTTTGTAATAGGAACCTGACAGCCGCCAGTAGCAGATGCTGAGGGAAGAAACAGAGGAAGAGGTCAAGCATGTAGTCATGCTTCCCTGGCACACCAGCCCAGCTCCTGGCAACTTTTCCAGACAGCTAGTTTGCAGCAGACCGGCCTTAAGCTGTGAGCAGAGGAGAACAAAGAATACCTACAGAGTTTAATAATGGAGAGTGTCTCAGGAGGGACAGTAGGAAAAGGGAAAGTGTGACTTAGGCTCCAAAACCTGCTGGGAATGAGGATGTCAGAGGGAAATAGACATGTCTAGGTAATTGTGAGATGGCAGAAGTGCAGCCAGGCTGGACTCGGCTTGGGTGCTGGCTGTTGGAAAATGCATTTATCTAATTCTTTGTTTCTAAGCAGTATGTTTTGAGGTAGAACAGCTGTTTGTAGGTTATGTCTGGGCTCACATTGCAGAAAGAGCTGCGGGGCCCTCACTTGAGTCAGGCCTGTGGAACACCACCAGTTCATAATATACAAAGTATGCAGAACACATTGCTGCCTCCGAGTGGGAGCTGTGCGGAGAGGTAGAGGCAGGGGGTGGTGTTTCAATGAGTCTCTTCCAACCATGGAATCATAGAAGGAGAAGACCTTTAAGATCATTGAGTCCAACCATTTTCTGACTCTACCAAGGCTGGGGCTAAACCACGTCCCTCAGCACCACATCTCTGCCTCTTTGAAACGCCTCCAGGGATGGGGATTCAACCACTTCCCTGGGCAGCCTGTGCCAGTGGTTGAGAGCCCTTTCAGTCAAGAACTTTCTTCCCATGTCTGACCTACACCTCCCCTGGTGCAACTTGACGCCATTTCCTCTCATCTTACCACTTGTTACTGGGGACAGGAGACCAACCCCCACCTGGTTTCAACCTCCTCTCAGGGAGCTCTAGAGAGCAGTGAGGTCTCCCTTCAGCCTTCTCTTCTCCTGACTAAACAACCCAGGTCCCTCTCCAGAGGGGAGACCCCTGCTCCTCACCAGCCTTGTTCTCCGGACCCTTCACCAGTTTGGTTGTCCTTCTTCAATATCCTTCTTGTAGTGGTGGTCCCACTACTGAACCCAGGACTCAAGGTCTGGCCTCACTAGTACTGAGTGCAGGGGCACAATCACTTTCCTGGTCCTGCTGGCTGCACCGTTGCTGACCCAGACCAGGATGCTGGTGGCTTTCTTGTCCACCTGGGCACATGGCTGGCTCATCTTCAGCCAGTGTCACCTAACACCCCCAGGTCTTTTTCAGCTTGGCAGCTTTCCAGCCACTCTGCCCCAAGCCTGTGGTGTTGCATGGGGTTGTTGTCACCCAAGTGCAGGACATGATAGAAGACAAAGCTAATTTGAACCACCTGGAAAATAGGCTCACTTGTCACAGTTCAACTTTGCATTAGACTCTACTGACTGCAAAGTGAAGTGTCACAGTAAAGCCAGGTGACTCGTTTTGGATAGATTTTTTGGGGGTTGGAGTTTGGTTGGTTGGGATTTTTTTGTTGTTTTGGTTTGTTGCAGCCACCTCTTGAGTGGTAAGTCAAATTCCAACAGGCCTTCAGGAGATAGGTCCTGAGGGGCACTGAAATACTTCTCCTAGTCAGGCTGTGCCATGCTCACTTTGAACAGAAACATAAAGCAGTATCCTGAATTAATGTGGTGCAGTCTTTAAGACCTTGCTGAACTGATGCTTGGGCTGCACAGGGGGAACTCCAACAAAGGAAAAAAGTGCTACTTAAACCCTGTCTCTGTCAGGTGCCATGTGGCACAGGACTAAGGCAAACTGTATTCCCTTCATTTCCCCCTATTTTCTTGTCCTTTCTCCCTTCTATCATAGGCAAAGCCCTGGGCTGAAATGGCTCTGTCCTTCTGACTTCACATACAGAGTGGGAGCTGTGCGGAGCCATAGCTAATGTCAGCTTCTAAACCTGTAACGGAATCTCTGCACCATCGCTGAGTGTGCTTATTACTAACAGGAGTTTGGAAAAGGTAGAAATATTGAGCAGCTGTATGCAAATCATTTGGAGAACTCCTCTGAATCATATGGCCAGGAGCTGCTTACAACTGCAAAGGAAAAATAGGGAATGCTGTGTGCAGTTTGAGGTGCCGACATGACATGATCTGTGCTCCTGCACATTCACGTTGGTAACGTTTGCTCAGACAGTTTGCAGTCATTGCAGGACTTGTTTGAAAGCCTCTTTTTCTGTTGTTGTTGTGATCATGGGTCTCATCCCTTCTGACTCAGGAGGGAAGTACCAGATGTTACAATTCCCTGCGTTGGGCACATATCAGTTGCAATATTTGTAGAGTTTTAATAGCCATCAAAGAAATGGTTCAGCTCTGTGAGCCTCACAAGCTTTGGGGGATTTTTGTTGTTGTTGTTGTTTTGGGGTTTGTTTTATTTTCTTTTCTTTTCTTTCTATACATAACAGGAAAACATTCCAAACCAATTCTCTTTCTAGTTTGATTCAAAGAATCATATGGGCCTGGGTTGAGACCTCACTCCTCAGCTTTTAGCCTGAAGGAAGGTTCCTTGAAAAGCCTGGGAGAAGAGGGTTGGAGGGGAAGGAGAGAAAGGGGAAGGAAGGAGAGAGGGAGGACTAAAGAGTGGAAATGCTGGGCCCAGCCTTCACTCTAGCATCATGAATGGTGATGCTATAATGCAATGCTAACAAGGACTCCTGAGATAAATACAACATCAATTAAAGGCTTGCAGGTGTGTCACCAGGGGTGGATAAAAAGAGAGAATGGCAAAGGATTTGTGCCAGCAGACCTTATGGTTCTGTAGTAATTAGTAATCTGTGCAGGTGTCTATTATGACTAACTGACAATAAATCTTGGTTTCTGTTTTGAATATTGCTTTTGTTTCCCAAGTTCCATGCCTGAAGGGGGGAAAGAAAATGACTAGAAGATTAATTACTGCAACAGCGACTCCCAACAAGATAGAATGGAAAGCAGTAATCCACTGAAGGAGATTGGACCTTCCTACTGTTTTCATACTTTGTTTTGGTAACAGAGAAGTGAAGGCAGTGCAGGTTGTGTGGGGTATGCAGCTAGTGATTTTGCAGGGGAAAATTTGCCTGTTTAGTCAACAGCCTTCCCTCTACTTGGGTGCATCAGGCAGATCCTTTTTCTGCTTCAGCAAAATGAGGGGAAGGTAGCCAAAGCTGCCTCAGCCTCTGAGCACAGCGCCGAGCTGTAAGTAAATTTTACTGGAGAGCTGTGTTTTCCTTAGCCTCTCCATCTGCTCATTTTTGACACCCCTGTCATTAACTGTCATTTCCCTTTAAATATACAGCGAAGCTGAAAGGCCAGCTCTACATCACATCATTTCAGATTAGGGGCAGTTCCTTTGAGCTGAGCACTGTTTAGGTGTCAGAAAGAAGTCTCTGACCTCTCTCGTACCACACTGCCGCAGGGCCTTAATTAGTCCTGACTCCAGCCATTACTGCCGAGAGGACAAAGGCGACCACATCATTTTTCTACTTAGGAAGTTAGCGTCTGACCTAATAACTTGTCCAGGCTCGCAGGACACTGTAATGGCCACACAATGGCAATGGGGACTATTTGTCAGGTTCTCTCCTTACTCTAAGTGCAGGATAATCGGGGAAGTTAACTGTTGTATCCTTTGGTCTCGTAGGGTTTGTCCCGGAGAAAATGACAGGCCGAGGGGTCAGATGCTCAGGAGAACAGAGGGATAACAAAGTGTGGAGTGGGTCTGGTCCTGACGAGAAGTATCTGGTTGTTTAAAATACTACTTCTCTTATAATGCCTGTTCTGATGCTCTTTAGTGGAATTGTATCACTTATTCCACGAAAAGTAAACCCAAGCCCACAAGCTTTCTCTTTTCCCTCTTTCATCCTACCCTTCTTCTTCATCCCACCTTTCTTCATCCCATTTCCTGATCTCCTAGCTGAAATTCATTCTCACGTGAGAAGCATTTTGCAGTGCCTTTGGCACAGCATTTTTGGCCTGTTCCACTAGAAATTGGACTTACTGCGTAACAGAATCACAGAGAATCACAGAATGGTAGGGGTTGGAAGGGACTTCTGGAGATCATCCAGTCCCTCCCATGGCAGCTTCACCGAGAGAAGGCCACACAGGAGCATGTCCAGGTGGGTTTGGAATGGCTCTAGAGATGCTTTCTGGGCAGCCTACTCAAGTGCTCCAGCACCTGCAAACTAAAGAATTTCCTCATAATCTTTAGATGGAACTTCTTAAGTTCAAGTTTGTGCCCGTTAGCCCTTGTCCTGTCACCAGGTACCACTGAACAAAGCCTGGCCCTATCCTCCTGACACCCACCCTTTAAGTATTGATTAGCATTGATGAGATCCCCCCTCAGCCTTCCCTTTCCAGACTAAAAAGCCCAAATTCTCTCAGTTTTTCCTCATCACAGAGATGTTCCAGTCCCCTCAGCATCTTTGTAACCCTTTGCTGTAGCCTTTCCAGATGTCAGCATTATGCAGCTTCTTAGAATCCCCTGAATTTCCCTATGTTCCACTGGAAAAAAATCCTGCCACAATATCATAACTGCCTAATCTAGAACTCTAAACTTTAGTGGGTTTTTTGTAAATGAAATCAAGCAGCTGAAATCACTATAAATTAGAATAGAATAGAATAGAATAGAATAGAATAGAATAGAATAGAATAGAATAGAATAGAATAGAATAGAATTAACCAGGCTGGAAAAGACCTTTGATCTCACACCCTGTCCCTTTATTAGGATGTCAGGTAGTGATAGGACTAGGAGGAATGGAGCAAAACTAGAAATGGGTAGATTCAGATTGGATGTTAGGAAGAAGTTCTTCCCCATGAGGGTGGTGAGAAACTGGAACAGGTTGCCCAGGGAAGTGGTAGAAGCCTCATCCCTGGAGGCTTTTAAGGCCAGGCTGGATGTGGCTGTGAGCAACCTGCTGTAGTGTGAGGTGTCCTTGTCCATGGCAGGGGGGTTGGAAGTGGATGATCCTTGAGGTCCCTTCCAACCCTGACAGTTCTGTGATTTTGTGATTATTAGCAGGCAGTGTGTCATGCTGCAGCACAGAAGCACACTTTGCTGTTACTGCAGCAGGAATTGCTTTCCCTGCAAATACAGTGCAGAGGGTTGGCAAGAGGATGGAAAACTGGAAGGGAGTTCCGACTCCGCTTTGTCAAGGTGCAGCCAGGATGTACACTTAGTAGTTTTGAAAGCTGTTTAACTGTATCGATTCATCTGCTAGCTTGAGGCTTGGAATTTGCCCTTCTTCTGTAGGCAAGAGGAATTCTTCCTGCCTGCTTTACACCTCCTTCAAAACAGGAGAGGAAAAAAAAAAACAACAAAGGAAAGAAAAGCCAATCTGGTTCTAATTCTGCCACGCTTTTCCACACATCTCGCCCTTTGTAATTTCAATTCTAGTTAGGATTATTTTTACCACAGTGACTTTGAGACAGGCTGGAGTCTCAGCGATACCATAAAGTTACTTCATCTCTAAGGAAATCTCTTCTGAAGTGATCACACAAAGGTAATTACAGCATTATCAAAGCTGGGACACGTCATGCAGCGTTCCTGGTGCTCAAACAGCCTCTGAAGCAGCTGAGTGCCGCTCCACAGCAGGCCCCAAACTGAGCACTGTTAGCGGGAGCTGAGTTTCTGTGTGGGGCTGCAGGCTGGGCCAGAGCCTTCATCCTGTAGCAGTGTGAGCCAGCATCGTTGCACTGAGTCCGTGAGCTGAAAGAGCAGCCCAGAACATGCTCCTCCTCCAAAGGAGGGGTCTTGTGCCTATCACAGGTTGCATTTTCCTCCTTCTCTTTCAGATTCCCCACATACATTGACTTTTTTATTCTTAATTTATTTTTTCCTGAGTAGCAGGGACATGAACTTTACCTTTCTGAGCACAAATAATTTCAGATTCAGAAATATTCATGTCACCAGAAAGATCCAGCACAGAAGAGGCCTGTATGAAGGACCTCCTGACTTGCTGTGGGTCTGTATGGCTACAGAAGTTTATTCTCCCAAACCAAGTGGAGCATCCGCTGGCAGCTATTTCAGCAATTTAGCTGATGCTTTCTGCCCTCCATTTGCTGAAGAACAATATCTGCTGTGTGATTCTATTCATCAGTTAGATTAAAATTTTAAAGGGCCACTGCCTAGTGACTTCTGCTTCTTAAGGATTGGCAGCTTTATTATGGAAGCCACATTAAACTGGAAGCTGCTGCCTATCATTTTCCCCACTGCGTCGAAGCGCTCAAGGAGGGCAGCAGGAGAGAACCTCAGTGCAATGTAAAGGCATCCTGGGTGCCCTCCCACCTGCAGCAGAGCCTGTCTTAGGGGTGTTGCAGGCAGCCACGTTCAGCACTTGTGGAGGTATGGTAAGGGGGGGGCGGTGTGTGTGTGTGTAATCTTACCTGCCTCTCTGTCATTTATTTAATCAAGATAAAGCACTTTTTCAGATTATTGGCCACTTCACTGACTCTCCCTACTGGTAGGGAGGCAAATGAGTTGCTCTAGTAGAGGGATATGAAACTGCCTGAGCTGTGGATATAAAGTTAGAAAACAGGGAATGTGGTGAATGAATTTGTGTAAGTCCCTCTCTTACCAGAGAATTCCTTTCTTTTGTGCCCCACATGGAAGTATAGAGGTTCTTCTGAGGTGGTCGACATGCCAAAGTTTAGGATGCAGATTCAGGGGTTTGGAAGGTCACTAAAAGGACCTAAATAAGCGAGATCATATTCGTCTAAATGCGTTTGGGTTGTGTGGCTGTTACCTATGCATGCACACAAAGGGCTGCGCACACCCACACGACATCCAGGCATTAGTAAGTGAAGCCTCACCTGTCTCTGTGTGCGTGGGGCTGAGCTTCTGATGGCTGCCTGCACAGCGGGGGTTGATTTCTAATATTGCTGGTAACTAATAGACGTTTTGTAACTTTCAACAAAGCTGTTTTGAAAGCTGTTGTTTGAAGGGAAACAAACAAAC
>CM066572.1:6355000-6405000 GCA_033816785.1 Picus viridis | reverse complement strand
GCGTAATAGGCATTTTAAAAGTAGAAGTCCATATAGCTGCTTGAGGGATCCTCAGATTTAGGCATGCATAGAATCACGAATGAGATAATCAGCATTGTGAAATTGAAACCTGTCTGCTGCCTGCTGCTGTTCTTCCCTCTTTCAGTGGAGTGATTTGTAACACTCATCTTCTTCAGGCAAGGCAGCCTTCAAGATTATCCAGAACTGTCAATAGTAATTGCCAAAGTATTTTATTACCTACAGAAAATCAAAGGAATTTTATAACCAACAGTTATCAAGTTTCAATACACGGTATAAAGAGAACAATTTTAGTTGGAATACAATCGTGTTTGGCTTGCTTTAATGTTCTTGAGACAATTCCTGTGCAACCAACTACAACATTCACTGTATTTAAGCTGGAGGCAAGAATATGCATGTGTACTTGTAGCTGGAAAAAAAAATTACATAATGCTTACAAGCTTCTGCAAGCAAGTGTTCTTTAATTGCCAGACAAACTCTGCCTGAGCTAATTACTTCTCAAAAGAATGAGCTTGCTGTAAAACTTGAGGTGACACTTTGAAATTGTGGCAGTGGATGGAAGCTGAGCTGGGGCATTTTCTGTCATGAGGTAAATAAAGCGCCTGGAGATTAGCAAAATACAGCACTGATCATGAGGTCTGCAGACGTTAATGTTGCAACTCATGTTACGTTCTCTGAGCAGCAGTGTTCTGTGAGCTCCAGTTGTGATTGTCACACGCTGCTGGCGTGCTGCAGGCTCTCCCAGCGCTTCGTCCTGGGCAGGTACATAGCTTCTTACTCAAGCCATGCATGAGTGAGGATTGCATCTTCTGTCCAGCAGTGAGTCTCTGAGCCTTGCACCTCGTTTTCCTTCCCTGCTACCAGGGAAAGGGAAGGTGGGAGATGCTTGGTGGGAGAATGTTCCCTTTCTCCTTTTGGCAGTGTATTTCCCCTCTGATTCAGGATGTCAGGACTGCAGTGACAGGACCATCTCTACAGCTTCTCTTAAAAACAAAAACACAAATTTCCTTGTGGAGAATTAATTGGCATAGGGAAATGCCCCCCCCCCCCCTTTTTTTTTTTTTTTAAAGTCCTAAACCAAATTGATGCAGTTGTATTTCCAGACATGTGCAGAGGATTTTACTCATGGCACCAAAAAAAAACCACAAAGAAGGTACCATTTCTGCTGAAAGAGAAATAAAGCCATGGGAAAAAAACATGTTAGACTGCTACAGCCATGAAGCCATGATTATAGAGTCAAAGGGATCTCTCCTGGCAGCTGTGAACCTCCTTGCTCTTTCTACATAAGCCTTTGCTGCTTTTCTGGGTGGTTTGGTTAATTGTTTGGGGGGGGTGTTTATTTGTTTGTTTGGGGTTGTTTTGCTTTTTCAAAAAACAGACTTGTTAATTAAATTAGTAATTGTTGCTGAAAGGCTAAAGCATTTAACCAAGAACCTCCTTTCCTACCACTGCAATACATGAAAAATTCAGCCAAATGGTAATTAGGGGAGAGGTTATTTATATACTATTAACGTGCTGATGTTGTAATTATCAGAGAGCTATTCAATTATGCTGGGTAGTAGACATTTTTTAATATAGGCTGCTGGAAATCTGCTGAGATGCCGAGCCTACAGAGAATCTTTGTGTTTTTCACTCCCAACCATTTCTGCTTGCTTGTTTGTACTGTCCAGGGTGTGAAACAGGCAGCGATACATGATCTCACCTAGCACTTGTGTCTGGATTGCAGATGTGTATTTTATATGTGCAGCAACCCCAGTTCTGCAGGTCTTTAGGCATATCAGGAGAAACTGACTTGTCCCTTCCCTGAGAGCTCAGTTACCTCACCTGCATGTCTTGAAGAGGAGGAATGTTCGGGGCCTACGCCGAGTTAATGTAATAACAAGATTACATTTCTTGCCTACTTTGAGACGTGGGTTTGAACCGAACAATGACAGGACAATTCACAGTGAATGGTGGCACTTTCTGGGCCCAGAGCTTGGGATTGAAACTAGATGAGTGTGAATGCTCTTCCCTTTAGCAGAGTATTGTCCCATTGATAAATTTGGAGTTGTCCAAAGGCATAACTAAGTGTGTGCTGCAGGTCTTTTGCCATTCGAATGCGTTTAAAAGATTGTTCCTTTTTGTCTCATTCATTTGATTTCCGACTTTGCTGCTCAGCATGTCTGTTTAAGCATTTTAGAATCATAGAGTCATAGAATTGTTAAGGTTGGAAGGAATCTCAAGGATCATCCACTTCCAAACCCCTTGCCATGGGCAAGGACACCTCACACTAGATCAGGTTGCTCAGTGCCACATCCAGCCTGGCCTTGAAAACTTCCAGGGATGGGGCTTCTACTAACTCCCTGGGCAACGTCTTTAGAAGGTGTTTATTGAAAGAAAGGAGCATAAACACTACAGAGGAAGCATATGCTGTGTTATTCCTCATACTGCACAGCTCAAGAAATGATAGTGATCATTTCTTCTAATCAGATGCATGCTCATAGAAGCTGTCATGATCTAATGGTGATAGGGACACGTGGCTGTAACAGCATTTCCTTGGGAATAAAATACCTGCAGCCACAACTTGATTGTAGTATTTGCATTGCAAGATTCAGAGCATAGGAACAAAAAAAAAACAACCACCCACCAAAACAGAAATCTGTCTATGCAAAGCTGTATTACCACTCAGACTAATCTGCACTACCTAGAAATAAAATCAAGGAAATCTCTCTTTTTTTTTGGCAGCACTGTTTTTCTTGCCAAAAAAAAAATCCAGAAAGGAAGTTGTTGGAAGTCCTAAAACAAGAGGGAAATGCAGAACAGGATATTTATTAGCCATGGGTCAGTCATACCTTTCTGTTAGAGCCTGGAAATGCTCCAGTCAGAATCAGTTTAGCGCTAGCACATCTCTGTAAAATTTAGTGGAGCTAGGCTTCATTTTCACCAGTTGGGAAAGATAAACCCTTAATCATCTCTCGGTCCTCCAGAGAAATAAATTGCATTTCTTGCTTAAATCTTTGTTTGTTTAAACACTGCACTGTTGTATTTAACGCCGGATTAGGTGGGGTAAGAGGAGGCTGAGAAACCGCATGGCTGTATTTGTACAGAGCTGTGCCCAGTGCCCACCTCCTGTAGTGTGAGCAGTGGTAAGTGAACTGTTTCTGTGTTGTTCACTCACTCTGTCAGATCGAAACTCAGCTCAATAGCATTAAACTAGCTCCCATTTGAAAGATTTGTCTTACAAAACCCTGAAAACTGCTCTGAACATGCATACATTGATTTTGTTGCTGGAATCTCCTGAGCTTTGATGAAAAGGAGACTCCACATGCAGGTGAAAGAGGGTTTACCTCTTCAATATTAAAAAGAGAAGATTAAGGATTTTTTTTTGTTCAGCTAAGGCTGAACTAATCAGTGGCATGTGAGGGGAAGAGAGCTGGCCTCGCACCTATGGTACGAGAATGTTATTTTCTTTGGATCAACAACAAGTTCACGTTTCTCCAGTAGCTGCTTCTGAGTAGCTGTCTCCCATTATTCCCATTTGCACAGCTAATTGAGTGTCCTGGAGTGCAGGTTTTTATTTTAGCTAGAGAGAGGGAGGTATTTGTCATGTTCATTGTGGGAAATGTGCTTAAATTTTGCCCTGGAAAAGATGCAGCTGTTCTGTCAGTTCACAGAAGACTATCTGTGTGCTGGGCAGCTTAGTATTCAGGGTGGAGACAAGGCGTTTTTTTGTAATCAGAAGTTTAGTTCCATTCCATTTAGTTCTATTAAAGCATAAAAAAAAAAAAAAAGATGAGTGATTCTCACAAACTGTCATGTTTCACTCAAGAGAAAAAGAAATGTTGATTTAGGCTTGTAAGCTGGAGAATATTTCTTTTCTTGTCCTTGCTACAGATAGGTCTTTTGCGCTGTACTTGTGGTTATCATGGAATCACAGAATGGGTTGGAAGGCACCTTCAAGATCCACCAGTTCCAACCCTGCCAGCCATGGGCAGGGACACCTCCCACTAGCCCAGGTTGCTCAAGGCCCCATCCAACCTGGCTTGGAACACTCCCAGGCTTGGTGCCTCCACAACTTCTCTGGGCAAATTGTTCCAGTGCCTCACCACCCTCCTGGGGAAGAATTTCTGCTTAATGCCTAATCTCAGTCCAGTTTCTTCCAGTTTGAAGCCTTTCCTCCTCGTCCCGTCACTCCATGCCTTTGTCAAAAGTCCCTCTCCAACTGTCTCGCAGCCCCTTCAGGTATTGGAAGGCTGCTCTAAGGTCTCCCCAAAGCCTTCTTTTCTCCAGGCTGAAGTTTTTCACACTTGGGCATGTTTCTTTTTAGCCTTTGGTTGCCATTAGAAGCCTTCACCTTCGTATAAGCATACAGCTGTGTGAATTTCTGTGGAGCAAGAGTAGGGTATCCCTAGTGTGCACACCTCATCACTGAAGATGTCACCACAATGTACTGCACAACTTCCTAGGGAAAACAAGAGCTTTTTACCTTCTGCTCTCCACTCTGGCTTCCTCTTGTGTTCAGCTGTGAAAATCCAGATGGCACAAACATTGCTTGAAATTGTGGCCCAGGTGAGGCCTTGGGGGCCACAGAGGGAAGGGGCTGGAATTTGTAGAGATGAGCAAGCTCTGCTGTAAGGTATCATGGCACGTTACAGATACATCTAAACACAAGTCTTATCAGCCACACTTTTGATCTGCAGTAGGAAATGCAATAACAAAACTGAAATGAATGCTACAGAGACAGATAAAGGCAGATAAGAGGTTTTCAGAAATTAGATAACATTTATTCTCAGTCATTTATAACAATCACTCACTCTGCCTCTTAGGCATATGTTGGTTGCATTCTTGCACAGCATGGTTCTCCTTCAGCACCTCTCCTCCCCTCCCATCCTTCAGCTGAGGTCACACTCCAGGAACATACTCAAGTCAAGAAACAAAACAAAACAAAAAATCAGGAGAGAGAGCAGCTTCCAATTCTGGAGCCCCTATTACAAGAAGGATCAGGAGGTGCTGGAACCTGTCTGGAGAAAGGCCACAAGGATGATCAGAGGGCTGGAGCTTCTCTGCTATGGAGACAGACTGAGAGACTTGGGGTTGTTCAGTCTGGAGAGGAGGAGAAAGTTCTGAGGAGACCTTCTTGTAGCCTTCTAGTATCTGAAGGGGGCTACAAGAAAGGTGGGAAGGGACTTTTTAGGAAGTCAGGTAGTGATAGGTCTAGGGGGAATGGAGTAAAACTAGAAGTAGGTAGATTCAGATTGGATGTTAGGAAGTTTTTCCCCATGAGGGTGGTGAGACACTGGAACAGGTTGCCCAGGGAGGTGGTAGCAGCCCTGGATGTTTTTAAAGCCAGGCTGGATGCGGCTGTGAGCAACCTGATGTAGTGAGAGGTGTCCCTGCCCATGGCAGGGGTTGGAACTGAATGGTCCTTGAGGTCCGTTCCAACCCTGACAATTCTATGATTCTATGATCTCATAGTATTTAAGCTAATGACGGTTGATCTGGAAAATGAATCAATGGTGATGACTTAGCCTTACTTGAGTGTGGGCAGAGAGTAGAGAGAACAAGGCAAACAAGCTCTGGAATGACTCTGGAGACTAGAGGATTATTTGTCTAGCTTAATGCAATTGTGAATAATCGTCAGATCCTGCTGTAAAAATAATGTGTGAATGCTGCTTGGTAAAACTCAACTGTGTCTAATGGCCACATAGATTCTGTAAAGTATTTAGTGCTTTGATTGCCAGAGAAATATTCAATTTCCTACAGCCTTTCCAGTTTGCTTGATTTAAGAGAGGTTCAGCAGTGCACCTATAGCCATTCTGAACTGAGAGTCAGAAGCAGTCTTGATGAACTTAGGCCGGTTGTGGTTATAAAGAAGGTTGCTGGTATTTTATTGCTCTTCATTTCATGCTGTAATTCTGTTCTGCCACGAGATCTTAGTTCTAAGGGTAGGAGCTGAACCAGTAGCTTATTATTTTTTTCCCGTTTTTCTCTAAGATAATCCATAAAGATGCCTCTTCACCTCTTTGATGTGATAAGGAAGTGTTAAATCAAAGTGAATCTTTACTCTGTACCTTGGGACAGAATACTGCTTAAGCCAATTGTTACTATTCCTGAGTGTTTTAGACAGTGAACCATGCATCTCTCTCTGCACATCAGAGAAGATTGTAGCAGTCATCCTGTGCCACCTGCTATCACTTAATTAGTGTAATCATCTAATTTCCAGTTGGGAATAATGGCATCATGCACTTTTTAGTAATTGTAACCGTCATAATATATTCCAAATGATGTTACACTAACATTATGTGATTTAGGCATTTTAGGAGGGGGCATTTGCCTTGCATTTGCACACTGGTCCTTCTGGTCTTGACTCCCACTCATCAGCAAAAGGCCATAAGCAGTTTCCTGCATTATTATGATCCTAAGAGATATCACTGGTTCGTATCAGAACTCTCCAAATGAGCCTTTGCTAAGTGTGATTTAACCTGTGCTGGACAGAGAGAGGAATAAATAATAGAAGCTGCATCTCATCCAGGTTTCCAAGGGCTCGATCTGGTTTGTTAGCAGGATCTCATCATTCAGAAATGACAGGTTGCTGGTGCTCACATTTGCAGGTTGGGCTTTGTGCATGTTCTGTTTGAGATTCTCAGTGGATCGGAACCGGTCTTAATGTTTCAACCTTACTATGCCTGCAGCGTTGTTCTCCTCCTGGAGGTTACCTCACAGCAAATGAAAAGGTAATAAACAGGTTGGTTTTGGGGCAGCTTTCTTTCACTGGGCAGTTTGGGGCTGTGAGGCTTCAAAGACAGAAAGAGAGAGAAAAAGAGAAAGCAATAGGCAGTGACAGGCAGGGAGGCAGGCAGACCTGAGCCCCGTCACAGGCAGCCCTCCCCCATCCCCGTGATGCTGTCTGGCTCTGCCACATACATAGCAGGCAAGGTTATTACCACTCTGCTCTGTAAACATGCTGTGCCTCCTGGACATCTTCTATTTTTATTTCATTTTTGTGTTATATCTTATATGTAAATCTAGGCTGGCCAGAGTGAGGAGGCATTCATAGTGAGGAGGCATTCATAGCACCGGGCCAAATTCATTCCAGGTGCAGTTCCAGGTCCACTGACTTCAATGGAATTACACCTGGGATGAATTTGGTCTATATTAACTATAGAGATTACATGTCCAGCTTCCTTAGTATACTAAAATACCCAGAATACATATAAATAATGAAGTATGTAATTAGAGTCCTGGTTTTAATTTGTGCTCCTAAATGTGCTGATGCTTTTGCACATGGTTGGAGTTAGAGCCCTGCTATTGGAGAGTATTTTTGTTTGGCACAAACAGATTCGAGTGTTTCTCTAAAGCAGTTAATGTTTACTTTCAAACATCACAGTAAGTCTTTGCAAAATCCATATGCTGGCTGCTTCCCTAATTACAACATCACATTATATTGGCCTTAGATGTCACAGAACCATAGGATCACAGAATCATGAAGGTTGGAAAAGACCTCTAACATCATTGAGTCCAACCTTCAACCCAGCTAAACTGTATCCTGAAGCATCACATCTACAGCTTCTTGAACGCCTCCAGGGATGGTGACTCCACCACCTCCCTGGGCAGCCTGTTCCAATCCCTGACCACTCTTGCAGCAAAGAAATTGTTCCTAATCTCCAACCTAAACCTCTGCTGGTGCAGCTTGAGGCCATTTCCTCTCATCTTATCGCTAGTTACATGGGAAAAGGGACCAACCCCCACCTCACTCCAACCTCCTTCCAAGGAGTTGTAGAGAGCAATGAGGTCTCCCCTCAGGCTTCTCTTCTCCAGACTAAACAACCCCAGCTTCCTCAGCCACTCCTGGTATGCCATGCTTTCCAGACACCTCACCAGCCTCATCCTGCTTCTCTGGACACACTCCAGCACCTCAATGTTTTTTCTTGCACTGTGGCAGCCAGAACTGAACCTGGTACTCAAGCTGTGGCCTCAGTTGGACTGAGTACAGGGGCACCATCACTGGCTTGCTCCTCCTGGTCACACCATTGCTGATGCAGACCAGGATGCCCTTGGCCTTCTCAGCCACACGCTGGCTCATGCTCAAATGACTGCAAACCAGCACCCCCAGGTCCTTCTCCACTGGTTAACTTTCCAGCCACTGGTGCCCCAAGCCCAGAGTGTTGCTTGGGGTTGCTGTGAGCCAAGTGCGGGACCTGGCACAAGACCGACGTATGCAGGGCATCGTGATGCTGCCCCTTAAAAACATCCTGCAAGCAATGAGCTTAAGCTGGTATTGATTGCCTGTTAATCAATACACACAAATAGGTGATGTTGTCAGAGCTGCTGGGAGCCAATAGATCTGTTGGCTATCAGCGCTAAAGAGTTTGGTCATTTCTGCTTCCCGCTCCAAACCGTACAGAGCAAGCTGGGTTGACAAGAGCCTGTTCCTGACCAAACCCACGGGCAGCAGTTTCCTAAGGGGCTCTGCCGGCATCAGGAGAGGTGCCGAGCGTGAAGTGTGCCTTCCCTGCACCCCGCTGGGAGCAGCGCTGCCGGGCCCCGGGGAGCCGGCGGCGGCAGGGCGACACTAACGGATCGCGGCGTAAACGAGCGGTCGATAGGGAGCCAGGCAGCGCTGGTTAAGGCTATCGATGAATGTACCTTTATTTTCTCTTCAATGGATAAGTGTCGCAGTTAAGAGTCCTATGGATCTCTTAATTGAAAGTTAATTTTAAATCAATAGGGAGAGTCATTTAAATATTGATCAGGCCTTTCTACACCAATTTTTTTCTTCTTTTGGTTCTTTTTGATTTTTAATTTTTTTTTTTAATTTTTTTTTTTTTTTTTTTTTTTTTTTTGGGAAACAGCTTTATTTAAATGCAATCAATAGCCCACAATCAGTGCCTTCCAGGAATAAAAACCAAAATTGACAGATTTGCCCAAAATGCCTGCTAGGCAGAATCTTCTCTCTTGCCATACATAGCATAGACACGTCAGGCCTCTAGCAGGGGAGCTGGGTATTGGTGGCAGAAGTTGCCTTTCCTTGAATACCAAACTATACTGAACACCAACTGTACTGCTGCCCCCTCGTTTGGCATCGAGGGGGTTTAAGATGGAGAAGGAAGGTTTCTGGGCTGTACAAATAGTGTTGCTGTTGTTGTATTAAGGCAGGCAGACTGCAAAAGCGGGATGCCCTTGTTTTGCACAGAGGGAACAGGGGTAGGAGCACTCATTTGAAGCACATGGGCTGTGGAATTTGTGTGTCACAACCCTTCAGATGCTGCCCTGTGCGAAATGATCCCCGGCTTTCGGTGACGCATGCAGGTTGAAAAGTTACCCTTTTTAGCTGGATTTCTGGGATGTCATCTCCCTTGCCTTCCATTGCAGCGCATAGCCATAGCTTGATTTTGTTTGGATTTGACAAAGCACACAGTTAAGTTAAAAGGATACAAATTTCATTTGGTGAGATTCATTGAGATTAATCTAATCAACCAAACTTAGCTGCGTGTGGCTTTCAACATTTCAGCAAACACCGGGCCTCTTCTAACCTGCATCCACAGCATCCTCAGGCACTTCCTTCCCACAGTGGCCTGCTGCACCTCCCTTTGTCACTCCTGCTGATGAGCTCGGGCTGCACATTTGGGTACAGACACCATGAATGGTATTTTTTCCCGGTGCTGTCTAATTAATTATCAAGTCACACTTTGATGTACACAGCTCTGAAGTTGTCCTTTGTGATTATTTTCCTGATTTGTCAGTTTCCAAATCCAGTGCTCTTTTTAACACAGATTTGTACTTCTAAGTACTTAAGCCCTTTTTCAAGTAGGAGAGGGTAAAGTCAATTGCAACAAAGCACAAAATCAGATATATGCCATATGTTATACAGCACATATCATATCATATATTTAATATATATTAATATAGTGTATTATATATACTATATTATATGCATTATATATACACTATATTATATGCATTATATATACACTATATTGTACAGTATATATTAGATATTGTAGTGTATATATTACATATATATGTTATATTGTATACACATTTAATATATTTACTATATTATATGCACACTATATATTATCTACTATATATTCTATACTGTCTAGATCTAATTTTGTCCAAAGTCACATTTTTACTGTCAGTGATCTGACTTGAGTATAAAATAAAATTGGTTGACAGTTGTGTTGACTGACATTTGACTGCAAAGCATCACCATAATTACATTTCCTTTCACTGTGCCAAGCTAGACACTGAGTTCTATAATTAAAACTGTTTATGAGACATAATAATTCAAGATAGAAAATAATAAAATTTATGTATATTTTGTATTTATATATATTATAAATATATGTGTGTGTGTATATAGATATATATAAAAGTTTGTTTTCTTCTCTAGAGTAATATCAAAGGAGAAGAGGGATTTCTTGGGAAAAAAAACCAACACCCTGACATCTATCTTGGAATAGAGTGTCCTCTATTTTTGCTGTTAATACAAATGCTTCCGTCCTACTGTTCTTGAAATCCACTATTTCCTAATCCAGCATTATTGCCCCCTTAATGGGACATTTTAAAGCTATTTTGCTACCTTTTCTGTTAGCAAAGCTGTAGGAAAAGGGGAAATGTGAAAGCAGCAGCCAGGTAGGAGTGATTCATCTGCATACTGGCTGGGCATGTGAGGATGCTGCTCCGAGGAGCGGCCTGAAGATGTGACTGATAGATCTTATTTGTCTGATAGAGTTGACCAGGGAAATAGAGCTACAGCTGGTTACTTCATTAGGTCCTCTCATTGATTGAACCCTGCTGAAGTGATGCAGCAGGCTCCTGAGATAACTGCTGGTAATAGAACAAAATGAATTCTTATCACAGAGATTGGAAAGGCCATTAACCCTGGCCTCCAATGCTTTTCAGAGGTCACAGACAGGAAGCCAAGCGGTGACTGGGAAAACTGTTTTCTGTCTAACTACAGGTCATCTTCCAGAGGGTGTGTGTGTGTGGGGGGGTGACTTCTGTACCCTCCAGCTTCTGCATCAGCAGGGCTGGTACGCTGGCAGATGTTAATAATCAGCTGTAAATAAATATTGGAAGCAGCAGCAGCAGAAAACCGAGAACGCCCAGGAATTTATTTCAATAAATATTTAATAAAAGAGCAATTGTTGCTGCGATATTTACTGCCAGTCTGCTGTAGATTTTTGCCTAATACTTTTCCACATAAATTGAAAAGAGAAATGTGTGGAGGCACTTGGGGAAAAAAAAAAAAAAAAAAAAAAAGAAAGAAAAGGAAAAAAAAAAAGAAAAGGAAAAAAGAAAAGGAAAGAAAAAGAAAAGAAAAAAAAAGAAAAGAAAAAAAGGGAAATTCTATATGGGTTTATATAAAAATCCCTCTCCTTCCTCCCTTCAAAGCTGGGGGTTATAATTGCCTGCTGCCTGCCTGCTGGCCTCATTCAGCGAGCCTATCACCAGTTCATCTGTGAATTAGTGCAGGGCGCTGCTTGCCTTTCACCTGGTTGAGAAGGGTATATATCTAAGTAACAGTCCTATAATTTACATTTAATGCAACCTTTCAATTGACCAAGAGCCCACAACCTAAGCCCCCATCTCACAGCTGAGGACTTTCCCACATTCGTCAAGTCAGTGCCACTCCAGCATCAGCCAGGAGAAACCATCCGTTTAGAGCCTGGAGCTGCACATGACAATTTCCCTCAGCCCTTGTGAGAAATCCAGTCATAGGGAGTAGGTTTTTTGTGTTGCTTGTCTGATTCTGGCTTTGAGCAGCGGCGTCCTGCTCCACACATGGATTAGGAGGACATAGTGGGATGCATCCCATCAAACAAGATGGAGCACTTTCTCTTTCTTACTGACACACGAGGCAGGGCAGATCCCTCCGCCTTGTAGGTTGTTTTTAGCAGCATGTTGGTGGCTTCTATCCTTGTGATTGTGATTTAATTCCAATGTCTGTGGTCATGTGGTATTCTCTGCTGGAGCCAATCTTTCACAAGGAGCAAGTTCATTTAAATGTAAATGGGGTCCTGTGGATGGAAAAAACTACATACTTCATGTCTTCAGTGACCCACCCAAGCATTTGGTTTGGCCTTCCATGCATAAATAATAACAAGAAGGTATTGCTGTCATTGCCTCGCTGGAAGCACCAGAAGTGGTTTGGCACGGCAAAAACACCCAGGCACTAAAAGGAGATTGGTTTGGATAAACTCACAGCTCAGATCCCCAGCCTGGTTACACAGTGTTAAAAAAAAAAAAAAAAAAAAAAAAAAAAGGAAAAAAAGGAAAAGAAAGAGGAATAATCAAAAAGAGAGAAGGAGTTACAGAGTTATTTTGAGGAGTTGTGAATTACAGGAACAGATGAAACCCAAGGCAGGCTGAGAACATGTCGTGCCTAAAAATACTCTGCAGGAGCAGCAAACGTGTCATTTTGTTAACTTGAATGGATTTTTTTGCTCTTAATTGTTTGTGGCAATTTGCAAGAGTGGGATGAGAATGTGGTATAAGTGGCAATATAATTAGCATTAATTTAGCATAAAAATGCAAACCTACATTTTTAAAGTAGTTACCTTGCCTGCCACTAAAACATAGCAGGGGATTACATAACTGTGAAGTACCTGTGGCTTTTTTTCAGGGTGTTATTAAGTAGGATAAAATAGAAAGGGTTTTTTCCTTTATTACTGATGTATGCAAGGGGGCAGGAAAGACTGAGTTCCTTCTTCTCTGCTGGAGATAGTCCAGCAGAGGCTACAAGGATGATTAGGGGACTTGAAGCTCTCTGCTCTGAAGAGAGGCTGAGAGCCCTGGGACTGTTTAGCCTGGAGAAGGCTGAGAGGGGATCTGATCAATGTCTAAAAATACCTGAGGGCTGGGAGTCAAGAAGAAGATGCCAGGCTCTGTTTGGTGGTGCCCAGTGACAGGACAAGGAACAAAAGGTACAACCTGGAATACAGGAGGTACCACCTCAACATGAGGAGAGACTTCTTTATGGTGAGGGTGATGGAACCCTGGAGCAGTCTGCCCAGAGAGGCTGTGGAGTCTCCTTCTCTGGAGACTTAAAGACTGCCTGGGTGCGTTCCTGGGTGACCCTGCTTTGACTGGA
This sequence comes from Picus viridis, assembly GCA_033816785.1. NCBI lineage: Eukaryota > Metazoa > Chordata > Aves > Piciformes > Picidae > Picus > Picus viridis. Next base: position 6,391,904 of record CM066572.1, on the reverse strand, counting down.
TGATCTCTGGAGCTCCCTTCCAACCCCTGCTATTCTGTGACTCTGTGATTTTTTTGTCCCCAACCCTTTGTGGCACATGTGTTTTCACACTGCCCCACTTGTGCTTGGTCTCCTTGTAGAAATACTCCAGGTGTATTTCAGCAGAAGTGGAAAATCTCCCGTCTAAATTCCTCTTCCCAGCAAGCGAAATCACAAACAGCTTTTCATCTGTGTGGCTGAGCAGATGCACTCTCAGAATTACTTCATTAAAGGCACATTGTTCTTTATCTCATTTATTAAGAATGTTAGGTTCTGCTGCAGATGTTTGCAGGGCATGACACACGAGCCTGGAATCTCGGTGTATACCTTTGGTGAGAATCACTTGTGAGCCATCCCAACTGGCAGCTAGTTGTGCTCTGCACTAGGACACAGGGCTTTGGCTTTGCTCCAGAGCGTGCAGGAAAGGGCTGGTATTTGCTGCTGGCAGGGATTTCTCAGGAAGATTTGATGAGCTTTTCTCTTCTCTTTCAAAGTAGCTGGAGTTCAAGATGAGCTAGATGCAAGCAATACAAGATTTGCTACCCAGGGTAAGATACAGGATCTTGGTGGGTTTGGTACTCAGCTCTGTTAGGTGTAGCTGCAAATCAAATAATTTTATCCTCACGGCTTCAGAGTGGAAAATGTTCATCTGTTGGCCCCTCTTGCTGGTTAAGTAACAACAGCCAAAGCTGTGTGCTTGGTTTCCAGAAGGACTGCAGCGCAATAAGTGCATTGCAGGTATGTGGTGGCCTGAGCTCGTGCATTTTGCTGCCTGCCACATTATTCACCATTGGGGGATAGGCCTGCTGAGCCATTCTTCATTATTCAGTTACACTCTGTACAGACCGATTGCCACAGAACCTCTTAAGTCTTCCAGATATATTTGCTGGCAACCCCATCCAGTCAGAATTTTTTAACAAAAAAACACCACAGAGCTCAGATACTGCCCAGACAATTCAGAGGCAGGGGTGCTTCCAACCTGCTTCTATCAGGAATCTTGGCAGCACACGTGGTGTCCCAGGAACAGTGTTGTTGGTTACCAAGTGGACAACACGAGGGGTTTGTTGCTTGTTTTGTTTTGGTTTTTTTTTGTTTCTTTGTTTTTTGTTTTGAATGTGTAAAATTCTTTTCACAAGTGCTTTCTGTTTACCCTTGTGATTGGCAAGACTTGCAAAAATATTGGAGAGATGCCACCACCTCCTCATTCACCAGTCCAAAGGAAGAGACTTGAGAAAGCAGTGCAGATGCCAAGAACCTCATGAGAGAGAGCAAATCCTGTATGGGGTGGTACTAATCTTTCACAACTGAAGAAGGTTTCTGAAGACATTTATGAAAAAGTGGCATAGCAACTGCAATACAGAAAATAATCTAAAGGTGGCTGATAGGCTGGAAGCCAGTGCTGTGCTTTAGAGAAATACTAGAGTGCTTACAGAATCAAGCAATCATCACGGGACGCCAGGATGGGTTGGAGGGACCTCTGGAGATCTTTGAGTCCACCCTCCCTGACAGAGCAGGACCATAGAATCTAGCACAGGTCACACAGGAATGCATCCAAAAAGGGCTGGAAAGCCTCCAGAAAAGGAGACTCCACAATCCCTCTGGGGAGCCTGTTCCATCATAGAACCATAGAATGCTTTAGGGTGGAAGGGACTTTTAAAGGTGGTGTAGTCCAAGCGCCCTGCAGTGAGCAGGGACATCTTCAACTAGAGCAGGTTGCTCAGAGGCCTATCCAACCTCACCTGGAATGGGTCCAGGGATGGGGTTTCTGCTGCCTCTCTGGGCAGCCTGAGCCAGGCTCTCACCACCCTGTGTCAAACATTTCTTTCTTCTCTCTAGTCTAAACCTCCCTTCTCTTAGTTTAAAACCATCAGCTCTTGTCCTGTCACAACAGACCCTGATAAAAAGGTTGTCCCCACAGACAGTCTTTCTTACAAGCCCTCTTTATATACTGAAAGGCCCAATAAGGTCTCCCTGGAGCCTTCTCTTCTTCAGGCTGAACAGCCTTAACTCTCAGCCTATTCTCACAGGAGAGGTGCTCCGGCCCTCTCATCATTTTCTGTCCCTCCTCTGCACCTAATCCATCAGGTCCATGCCTTTCTTGTGCTAAGGGATCCAGATCTGGACACAGGACTCCAGGTGAGGTCTCATGAGAACAGAGTAGAGGGGAAGGATGATAGAATCATAGAATGGTCTGGGTTGGAAGTGACCTCCAAAGGTCATTCAGGCCAACCCCTCTGCAGTCATCAGGGATGTCCTCAACTAGAGCAGGTTGTCCAGGGCCCTGTCAATCCTTACCTTGAATATCTCCAGGGAAGAGGCCCCAACCACCTCCCTGGACAACCTGCTTGTGCATTCCACCACCCTCAAGGCACAGAACCTGTTCTCCACATCCAATCCAATTCCACTCCTCTCTAATTTCAAACCATTGCCCTTCATCCCATCACTACAGCCCCCTGAAAACAGTCCCTCTCCAGGCCCCATAGGCCCCTTTCAGGCACTGGAAAGTCACTATTAGGTTGCCCTGAAGCCACCTCCCTTCCAGGATGAACACCCACAGCTCCCTCAGCCTGTCCTTGTAGCAGGGGTCCTCCAGCTCCTGATCATTTTCATGGTCCTCCTCTGGACCTGCTCAAGCCTATGACCTTCCCTTGACCTGCTGCCCACACCGCTTTTGATGTAGCCCAGGGTGTGGTGGTCCTTCTGGGCTGTGAGGGCAAACTCTTGGCTCATGCCCATAATGGTAAGCTGTGCTGGAGACAGAGAGTATCAGACATTGATTAATTAGAGGGCAAGTTAGAATTAGAAGGGTCTTTGAATAATGCCTGTAGAAAGAAGGATCTCTTGGTTAATTTCTGTTAAATTGAATTAATATGGTTCCATCAGAACAGTTAATGCAATTCTATCAAAACAGCAGTACATCATTTCAGGGATTCTGTGACAATTATGAGCCTCCTTAATTTAGTCACTTTTAAAGTGGAAAATTTATGGGGTCCTCGTTTGGAAGTATTGGAAATCCACTTGAAAGTGGGCAAACAAACAAACCAACACTCAGCCTGTACTCAGAAAGGGCAAGGGGGAAGCCCTTCACCAGAAAACCGGTCATAGTTTGATACAAATAGTTAACTACCAATAACCAAGACATCTAGTGCCTGAATTTGTAGTTTGGAATCTGGCATCCTCCTGTTGCATTAATGTTGCTCCTGAAATCCTGCAGCAAGATTCATAGATTCAAAGAATGGTTTGGGTTGCAAGGGACCTTCAAGGTCATCCAGTTCCAAACCCCTGCCATGGGCAGGGACACCTCCCATCAGCCCAGGGTGCTCAAGGCCTCATCCAGCCTGGCCTTGAATATCTCCAGGAAGGAGGCAGCCACAACCTCCCTGGGCAACCTGTGCCAGTGCCTCACCACCCTCACGGTGAAGAATCCTAATCTCCGGTCTCGATCTGCCCTCCTGATCTCTGCTTAAGGTACCTAAAAGGGCAGAAGCCAGATTGCTCACAGGTGGCAGACTTTGCTTGCAGCCAGATTGCTACAAAGCAATGAAATCCACTTTGCTTGCCACCATTTCCAGTTTGGGAGCTAACAGAGATGGAATTCCTTCAGCTCTAAGCGTTGAAGCAGAAACTCATAGGCAATGGATGGAATGATAGAATGAATCATGTCTGGCCCAGATCAGAGACAGGGGTCAAGTTCCTAGCTGCACCTGCAGCTTCCAAGGGAGTTTAAGTTGATTTTTCTGTAAACTGGGAATTAGGTGAGAGTGGTGTCTCCAAAGCTGACCCAAAGGCAGGCGCTCCCCTTTTCCTGTCGCCTTTAAGGCACATCACATCATATTTTCCTAGACCCTCCAATAACAAATGGAGTTTCTGGTTTTGTTTTCTTTGCACTTGTAGGCTCTGACAAATGTTCCATATTTCTCTGCCATCCATGTCCAATTTAATCAATATTACAAATGCTCCCTTGTGGGAGGCGGAACGGTGGCAATAAAGTGAAATTTCCACAGCTTTTACCCATTGAAATTCTCAGAGGGCAGGGCTCTTATAAACTTCATTGTGCTTCCTCTGTCATAGATTTAATAGCTCCATTCAGGAAGGGAGCAAGGCTGTGCTTTCTCCTTCCCCAAAGGCAGGCAGTAAGGCAGAACTTTGGACTGTTTCATAGCCTTTTACCAGGAGTGCCTCCAGAGCTGGGTTGCTGCCCCAGGGTGTCTCTGAATGAACTGAGGGAAATCTCAGACATTCCCAAGATTTTGGAAAGTGGTGTAACTGAGGTCAGCTTTAGGCTGTTTGGAATCTCTTATTTGACACCCAGGAATCAATGATGCCCGTGTTGAGTGACCCAGCTAGGCTGGCTCTGTGCCCACAGCCTCCTTTTCATTGGAAGTGATTCTGCCACTCTGCTCTGCCTTGGTGAGACCTGCAGTGCTGTGTCCAGCTTTGGGCCCCCAGCAAAAGAAGGACATGGAGCTGCTGAAGCAGGTCCAGACAAGGGCCACAAAGATGATCAGAGGGCTGGAAAACCTCCCCTAAGGGGACAGGCTGGGAGGGTTGGGGCTGTTCAGTCTGGAGAAGGGAAGGCTCTAGGCAGACCTTAGAGCTGTGTTTCAGTATCTGAAGAGGACCTACAGGAAGGCTGGGGAGGGACTGTTCAGAAGGGCCTGTGGGGTAGGACAAGGGGCAGCGGTTTAAAACTGGAGCAGGACAGATTTAGGCTGGACATCAGGAGGAAGCTCTACACAATGAGAGTGGTGAAATACTGGAACAGGCTGCCCAGGGATGATGTGGAAGCCCCATCCCTGAAGACATTCAAGATCAAACTTGATGTGTCCTTGGGCAGCCTGCTCTAGTTGGAGGTGTCCCTGCTGCATGCAGGGGAGCTGGACAAGATGAGCTTTGAGAATCCCTTCCAGCTCAGTGCAATCTGTAACTCTGTGAAGGCTTTTTGCCCAGCCATTGAAAACGTCTTTTAGGCATCTGCACACTGCTGAAGCAATGAAAAACAACCTTATCAAAGCCCTGGATCTGGTCTCTAGTCCCAGGGTTCATTACAGTAGTTCAGGCCTTCTGTTGTGTACTTCTAGTTACTTTGGTGTCCTCTGTTACAAAGAATTACTGTATTGTCTTCTTCCTCGTGTAATGCATCATGTGGGCTCGGCAGTCACTTGCAGGGCTCTTCTTCATTCTTCACAACTGATTATTTGTCTTATTAAATTCTCCCCTAACAAAGAAAAGTCTTGAAACACTGGAATCAGAGAGAGAGAGAGAGGAATGTTCACACTTCTGAGAACACACAGCACCACTTCCAGCCTCTATTTATCTTCCGTTGGAGTTTCTGTTGCTCGAAGGCTCCTTCGGTGAGAAATAAACAACCGGTAGGAGGAATATTAAATCAGGGGGTTAGGGAAATGAGGTTGAGTGGAGAAAGGCTCAGAAAAAGATTCACCACCATGGCCATCAAGCAGCAGGGCTCCAAGTGCCGCTGTGTGTCTGTAAACCTGAGCGCCGTGCGGCGGTGCTGTGTGCTAGGGCCCAACTGTTATCCGCTTCTGTGCCATAAAATTATTGGAGCTGCGTTGGTGCTGAGGCAAGGGTGGGGACACTGTAAAACAGAACAGGCTGGACACTGTTTTCTTCATCACAGGAGCTCCAGAATAATTATCAAACAGTGCTTGCCACTGAGCTGATCTATAATTCATCTGAGGAAGCAAACATCTTTCCAATAAAAGACTTTTTGTCCTCAGTTTTTCAAGGGGTTCTTTTTATTATTGCCATTAACCCAATTATCAAATTTCACAACTTCTTCCTTTCTCAAACTGCCTTTTTTTTTTTCTCATGTGCTTGTAGCTGGAGGGAAAAAACATAGGTGGAGACATTCAGTAAAAGGGATTTTACAAGGGTTACAGTTTTTCTAAGTCACAGCCAAGGCAGTTTAATTGGGGTAAGGTTTTTTGGGAGGGTGGTTTGTGTGTTTTTGACAGTTTGCAATATTTTCAACTCCATAACTCAGCAGCCGTGAGACTGCATTAAAATTCCTGGGATGTGTGAAGCAGTCAAATTGGAATCCTCCTTGAATAGCTCACCTGGGCCATGGCTCAGACCAGGAGCCCATCTGCTGCCTGTGCCCCTGGTGCTGCAGAATGCCTGGCACCAAGTAAACCTTGCTCTGCTCACTGCCTGCCACTCCGGCCCTGCCTTCCAGAGCTGAAAGCAGGGAACGGCTTCCAACGGGACAGGACCAAATGTCTTCTTCCAGTGCAGCTTATGTGTGGTTTGGCTTTGCTCAACGAGCCCCACCCCTAGAGTACCCTGAAGTGTTGCAGGGTGTTTAGAACACATTTAGGTTTGCAATTCAGACTTTCTTCAGCCTTTAGAGAAATTACACTGGTGGCTTTTTGTGGATTGTTTCTTCTGCTGCTGTTGCTTCTCTTTCTTCTCCTCCTTCTCCCTCTCCTCCTCCCTCTTCTCCTTCTCCTTCTCCTTCTCCTTCTCCTTCTCCTTCTCCTTCTCCTTCTCCTTCTCCTTCTCCTTCTCCTTCTCCTTCTCCTTCTCCTTCTCCTTCTCTTTCTCCTTCTTTCTCCTTCTCCTTCTCCTTCTCCTCCTTCATCTTCTTCTTTTTCTAACATTTCCCCCACAACTATGTCATTATTTTATTCTGCTATCAGGTTCTTGCATAACTTCTCAAGCTGAGAGTGTAGTACACACCATGGGACCTTAAACCCAAGAGTCCCAAAAGCTGCCCATGAGCACTCAGTGTACCCCTGCAGCAGGCTGTGTTCTCCATGCTGCCAGCAGCTACGCACTGAGCTGGCAGAAGCACCCTCTTTAACTTTGGTGGTTAAAGGCTAAGCAGCAGGTGTTGACTTCTAGCAGAGGGCCACTCTTTGGCTGTGAGTGAATGACAGTAGGACTGAAACCAGTTTTCTGTGAAGATTTACTTCAGGTATTCCTTCATTCCAGACAGAAGCCTTCATTAGACTTTGGTCAGCAACTGCTCCTGGAAGCAGTTCTTTCAGAGCTGCTGAATCTGCACACTGTCTTTGAAGCATTTAGCAATTTTATTCTCACTTTTGTGTTGTTGTTGTCCCCCCCCCCCCCCCCCCCCTTTTTTTCTATTAGAAGCTGGGGGTTACATTGAAACTTAGTCATACTGAGTTTGTATCAGTCTCAAGGGGTATTTCTTATGTGATTTTCTAAGGCTCACTTGCAGGGAAGAAGGCCTACTTCTGTTTGCAGCTTGTTTCTCTTAAAGGTGTGGCAGTTCATTTTTCATAAGGGGCTGAAATACACCCAGAGAATAGAAGCATGGAATTGTTTTGGTCCACAAAGCCCTTTCAGATCATCCACTCCAACCATTTTCTACCACTACCAAGGCTGGGGCTAAACCATGGCCCTCAGCACCACATCTCTGCCTCTTTGAAACACCTTCAGAGATGATGATTCCACCACCTCCCTGGGCAGCCTGTGCCACTGATTGAGAACCTTTCCAGTGAAGAATTTTCTTCTCATATCCAACCTAAACTTCCCCTGGATGCACCTTGAGGCCATTTTCTCTCATCCTATTCCAGGCCCCCATAGGAACCTTCAGAGCAATTCTGTGCCTCAGCTGATAAAACACTGCTGGAACAGTATTTGATTTCTACATTAAAATGTGACTTAAAATGTCTTAGTTAAGCCAAAAGTGAAACTGATTTTTGTTAACAATGATACCTGAATTTTATTCTCCCAGAAATGCAAACCAGTTTTAGGTAATGCCAGTACTGATGAAGTGCAAGTGTTCAGCTTGCTTTTCCTGTTGTGCATTTAACTTCCCTAGGTAGGAGCAAGAGAAAAGTTGCCTCCTTCTCATTCCTTGTGTTCCCAGTTTCTGATGAAGGCAACTTGTCAGTTGCTTTTTCTCTGCATGTCTGTATGAACACAAGGGTTAAACTGGATTATGAAGTTGAGCTTTGTGTCAAGTTTATGAGGTGGTATCCAACAGCAGTATGCTGGGGAGGGACTGTTCAGAAGGGCCTGTAGTGATAGGATGAGTAGCAACACTCATCCTGCTGGAGCAGGTCCAGACAAGGGCCACAAAGATGATCAGAGGGCTGGAGAACCTCTCCTATGGGGACAGCCTGGGAGAGCTAGGGCTGTTCAGCCTGGAGAAGAGAAAGCTCCAGGGAGACCTTAGAGCTGTATTTCAATATGTGAAGGGGACCTACAGGAAAGCTGGGGAGGGACTGTTCAGAAGGGCCTGTGGGGATAGGACGAGGGGCAATGGTTTGAAACTGGAGCAGGGGAGATGCAGGTCAGACACCAGGAGGAAGTTCTGTACAGTGAGGGTGGTGAGACACTGGAACAGGTTGCCATCCCTGGAGACATTCAAGATCAGACTTAATGTGTCCTGGACAGCCTGATCTAGTTGGAGGTGTCCCTGCTGAGTACAGGGGGGTTGGACAAGATGACTTTTGAGGGTCCCTTCCAACCCAATGCAGTCTATGAGTCTGTGAGTTGTATACAAGAGCTTGGAGATGGCACCAGGCATACAATCAGTTTGACCTTAGGTATCTATCCAGGCTGACATCCTCTGAAGACGTCCCCTGCACATGCCCACGCTGAGTGAGGAATGTCAGCTCATGCCACATGCAGCCCACAGCAGATACTAACACAGACCAGCCTTGGATGAGGAGTATTGCCCTCTACAACTACCTGAAGGGAGGTTGTAGCGAGGTGGGGGTTGGTCTCTTCTCCCAGGCAACCTGTGACAGAAGGAGAGGACACAGTCTCAAGCTGCACCAGGGCAGGTTTGGGCAGGATGTTAGGAAGAAATTCTTCACAGAAAAGAGATTGGCCATTGGAATGCGCTGCCCAGGGAGGTGGTGGAGTCACCACCACTGGAAGTATTTAAAATAAGACTGGGTGATGCACTTAGTGCCATGGTTTAGTTGATTAGATGGTGTTGGGTGATAGGTTGGAGTTGATGATCTCGAAGGTCTTTTGCAACCTGGTTAATTCTGTAATTTCTGTAATTTCCCATCTGACCATCAACTGAGAGTGCAGCTGGTGTGCTGGGCTGTGCTGATGCTGGCACTGACCATGCCCAGCTGCCTGGGCTCCCCCACTGGAGGAGCTCTCACAAAGCCTCTGGAGGAATGCAAATGCCAGCTGCTGCCCCAACGGTGTCCATGTGAAAGTGCCAGTGCCCCATGACATCTCCACAGCAAGGTCTGATGAGAAGGCCTGTGGCACACCTCTCGCTTCCCCATCCTCTGCTGGTGGGACAGAGGCTGTTAGAAAGCAGCAGGGCAAACAAAAGCCTGAGGCAGGGTCCGGTGGTGAGCTGAACTGGGACACTGGCTCCTATGCAGAAATGGTTTGATGAGGGGCAAGCAAAGAGATGTGTTGTACATAGAGGAAAGAAAGGATCTCTCCTCAAGGAATCATAGAATTGCTAGATCAGGTTGCTCAGAGCCATGGGAAGGCTCCCCCTGTGTCAAGGAGGACTGGCTAGAGATCATCTAGGCAAGCTGGATACCCACAAATCCATGGGTCCGGATGGGTTCCCCCACAAGTGCTGAGGGAGCTGGCTGGTGTTCTTTGAAAGCTGATAGAGAACAGGAGAGGTGCCTGAGGACTGGAGGAAAGCCAATGTCATTACAGTTTCCAAACAGGGCAAGCAGGAGGACCCAGGAAATGACAGACCAGGCAGCCTCACCTCCATCCCTGGAAAGGTGAAGGAGCAACTTGTCCTGGAGGTCATCCCAAAGCATGTGGAAGAAAAGATTATCAGGAGTAATCAGCATGGATTTGTGAAAGGGAGATCATGTTGGACCAATCTGACAGCCAGCTGTGGTGGTGTGACCAGCTGGGTAGATGGGAGGAGAGCAGTGGATGGTGTCTACCTCAACTTCAGCAAAGCTTTGACACTGTCTTCCATGACATCCTCATGGGTTAGATGAGTGGACAGTGAGGTGGGTTGAGAACTGGCTGAATGACAGAGCTCAGAGGGTAGTGACCTCATTGGAGACCTGTAGGTCTGTTCCCCAGGGGTCAGAACTGTGTCCAGTCTTTTTCAACATCTTCATCAACAGCCAGTTTGCTGCTGCTGAAACCAGGGAGGAGTGGCTGACACCTCATCAGGCTGTGCTGCCATTCAGGGAGATCTGGCCAGGCTGGAGAGCTGGGGGAGAGGAACCTTGTGAAGTTCAATAAGGGCAAGGGTAGGGTCTTGCACCTGGGGAGGAACAACCCCCTGTGCCAGGACAGGTGAGTGGTAGCCTGCTAGAAAGCAGCTCTGCAGAGAAAGACCTGGGAGTGCTGGTGGACAACAAGTTCCCCATGAGTCAGCGATGTGCCCTTGTGGCCAGGAAGGACGCTGGTCATCTGGGGGCATTAAGAAGAGTGTGGCCAGCAGGTCAGGGGAGGTTTTTCTGCCCCTGTACTCTGCCCTGCCGAGGCTATACCTGGAGAATTGTGTCCAGCTCTGCGCTTCCCAGTTCAAGAGAGGCAGGGAACTACTGGAGAGAGTGCAGTGGAATTTACAGAGATGCCGAGGGGCCTGGAGCTGAGCAAAGAGAGGCTGGGGCTGCTGGCCTGGAGAAGAGCAGCCCCAGAGGGGATCTGATCAGTGCTGAGCAAGAGCTGAAGGGCAGGGAGCAGAGCATAGGGCCAGACTCTTGCCAGTGGTGTCCAGTGACAGGACAAGGGACAATGGGCACAAACTGGAACCCAGGAGGTTCCATCTGAGGTAGAGAGGAAAATTCTTTGGTCTGAGGGTGCTGGAGCCCTGGAGCAGGCTGCCCAGAGAGGTTGTGGAATTCTCTGGAGAGACCCCAAACCCACCTGGACACAATCTTGGACAACCTGCTGTGGGTGACCCTGCTTTAGCAGCAGGGTTGGACTAGATGATCCCCAGAGGTCCATTCCAGAACATGCTGGAATTTAGTCATTCTTTGGGGTGTTAAAGAGAGCACACCTCAAAAAGGTGAAGTTTAGATAGGAAAGTGTGGTGCCTGCAGCCTTCCTTTTGCCTCCTTCACACACTTATCAGAAATGCTTCTCCTGTCCTTCATGTGTGCTCCTCACAAACATGCCCAGCTAATCTGGCTGACTGGATGGATCAGCAGCATAAAGGTAGCTAAGTGCCTGAAAAACCACTGGATTGATTTTCATTGAATGTAGTAATAACAACAACAACAATAATAACAATGAGAGTAAAGCTTAATTGAAGATTTAATAAAGCCCTACTTGCAAATGAAGCTCTTTTCCCCACATCCTGAGAGGACTCCACCATTGCTGACATGCTGTATGGGACTCAGAAGTCTTGAAAGAGACGTGGAGTAACTCTGGAGTGAGCAGCAGAACTGTTACTATTACTACTAATAATTTTTTATGGAAGTGCCTAAATTAATTTTGCTCTTATAATAGGCAACTTCATAGGGTTGTGTTTTATTTTTTCTTTTCTTTTCTGCTTTTGGAAGTGATTTGCTGCTTGTTTCCCATCACGTTCCACCCTTCAAATGAAATACTGCCATAAACAAGTGGCTGTTATAATGCCCAGACCTCAAAGCCCAGCACAGATGGTTTTGTGAACACATGATTTGAAAGGAGTGAGACTTGCCCAGTGTATTTGTAGGTCAGGCTGGATGGAGGATCTATGTTTTATGAGGGCTATAAAAGCTGCTTAAAGGCCAGGTGCTGACCATCTCTTTTGCACTGGGAACAGTTCTCTGTGCCTAATTTCTATCAGGCTGGATAGGTGCTTGAAACTGCTCAGCATCCAGTCCAGATAGCACCGATTGCTTCTGGGGACCAAGCTTGACGGCTTCACTCAAGCCCATTTTTTCCTGGAGTGTGACCTCTGAAGCTTTGTGCTTCTGCAAACATCCTCACCCAAGCAAAGCAGATCCATGCCTTCCCCCCACTCCTATTCTTTAGCTTAACAGCAGAGCTAATTCATGCTGAGGTGATCAAAGCATCGCGTTTCAAACAGGCAGTCATTTCCTTGTAGTGACAGGATGAGGGGCAATGGATTGAAGCCTGAGGAGGACAGGTTGAGACTGGAGAGTAGGAAGACATTATTTCCAGTAAAAGTGGGGAGACATGGGAACAGGTTGCCCAGGGAAGCTGTGGATGCCCCCTCCCTGGAGGTGTTCAAGGCCAGGTTGGATGAGGCCTGAGCAACCTGGGCTGGTGGGAGGTGTCCCATGGCAGGGAGTTGGAACTGGATGATCTTGAAGGTCTCTTGCAACCCAAACCGTTCTATGAATCTATGAATATTACTGCAGGATTGACTTAATTGTGGCCTTCCGGTATCTGAAGGGGGCGTACAAGAAGGCTGGGAAGGGGCTTCTCAGGACATCAGGTAGTGACAGGACTAGGGGGAATGGAATGAAGCTGGAGGTGGGGAGATTCAGGCTAGATGTGAGGAGGAAGTTCTTCCCCATGAGAGTGGTGAAGCCCTGGAATGGGTTATCCAGGGAGGTGGTTGAGGCCCCATCCCTGGAAGTGTTTAAGACCAGGCTGGGTGAGGCTCTGGCCGGCCTGATCTAGCGTAGGGTGTCCCTGCCCATGGCAGGGGGTTGGAACTAGATGATCCTTGTGGTCCCTTCCAACCCTGACTGATACTATGATACTATGATTTCAGGAGTGACATTAATGCAACAGGAAGATGAGACATCAGGAAGAAACTGAAGGAAAGTTGATGAAGCACTGGAACAGGTTGCCCAGAGAAGTTGTGGAGGCTTCAAGCCTGAGAGTGTTCCAACCCTTGAGCACCCTGGTGTAGTAGGAGGTGTCCTTGCCCATGGCAGGATGTTTTGAGCTAGATGGTCTTAAAGGTCCTTTCCAACCCAAACCATTCTGTGATTCCATGATTTTCCACACCATCCCTGTGAACCTGTGCCTCATTAGTGCAGGAAAATCCTGGTGGAGGGCCTTACAGTCTCCCTGTGTACATTTTGTGACTTCTTGTGTTACCTACAATATTCAGATCACACCATCTGTAAGTATCCACTGCTCCTTGACCTTCTGTACCTGAATGCAGGAAGGGGAGGTTAGTGTGCTGATAAAAGTAGAGCTCACTCTCACAAGCAAAGACTAATACAGGCTGCACTGCCTCGAGTCAGCAGCCTCTGTGTGTGTGTGTATAGATCCAGGCTGCAATTACCTGGGCACATTGCATTTCCCCCCTTGCTTTTCTGAGGCCACAGAATGGAGCTGCATGGGGCTCTGGATGAATCAGTGCCAGGCAGGGATGGCAGAAGCAGTCTTTAGAGCCTCGCTGTGTTGGCTGTGAAATTCAGACAGTGTGTAGTGGAGGAGGCTGGGGAAACCAGGGGGAGAAATAATGGGGTGTGTTTAAGACAACTGAAGAACTCGCTTCCATATCTGTCTCTGCTGGAGAGATCCTATTTTTTTTTTTTATCCTAAGCAGGTCACCTTACCCAGACTTTTCATAGGAGTTCACTGACTGTGTGGCCTTCATTTTCTGAGTGCTTGATTTGAGGCTGTGCTGTACTGTTAAATAAGTGCTGAACACACAGAGCTGCAAATGGAAGCAATCAGTGCTGTGCTTTGAGCATATTAAGTGCTATATATTGCCATGTACTTGGGGAAAATTGGGTCCCATTGTATCAAACTGGGTTCTCCAAGTTAGTAGATTTTTTTTTTCCCCCTCAATTTCTGACTGCCTCCCTCCCTGAAACTGCAGAACTGCCTGCTCATTGCTCAGGACATAATTAAGATAAATTCATTAATGTCTGTGCAGCAGTAACAGTCAATAATGAAATGAATAACTTGGCTTTCAGATGAAAGAGGGGATGCAGTAAATAAACCATGTGGGCTGGTGTTAAATAGCAAGAAGGAAAGGAAACCCCGAATAGCATCTCACTAAGCCCGTAGCAAGAGTTGGGGGCGGTGAATAAAGCAGGAGGCTTTGCTGTAAGGTGGAGCTCAACCAGGAGATGAAAGATTGTGTCACAAAGGAAATGGCTTGATGTAAAGATATTAAAATGTTTTCCTTCAGTGACATTATATGGGCATGCACCATCAGCAAGGGTGCAGATGGCACCAAGCTGAGTGGTGTTGTTGATACACCAGTGGGACAGGATGGCATCCAGAGGGACCTGGACAAACTGCAGAGGTGGCCCAGGTGAACCTCATGAGGTTCAACAAGAGCAAGTGCAGGGTTCAGGACCTGGGCTGGAACAATCCTCACTATCAATACTGACTGGGGGAGGAGGTAGTAGAAAGCAGACCTGATGAGAATGACTTGGGGGTGCTGATGGAGGAGAAGCTGGACAGAAGCAGGCAGTGTGAGCTTGCAGCACAGAAGGCCAATGGCAGCCTGGGCTGCATCCAAAGCAGCATTGCCAGCAGAGCCAGAGTGGTAATTCTGACATGTGACTCTGCTCTGCTGAGACCTCACCTGGAGTACTGTGTGCAGGTCTGGAGCCCTCAATACAGGAAGGACATGGAGCTGATGGAGGAGGTCCAGAGGAGAGCCACAAAAATGATCAGGGGTTTGGAGCACCTCTGCTATGAGGACAGGCTGAGGGAGCTGGAGGTGTTGAGCCTGCAGAAGAGAAGGCTGTGGGGAGACCTAATAGCAGCCTGCCAGTACCTGAAGGAGGCTGCAGGAAGGATGGAGAGAGACTGTTTGCAAAGGCCTGAAGTGGCAGGACAAGGGGCAATGGCTTCAAACTGGAGAAGAACAGATTTAGATTGGATGTTAGAAGCAAGTTCTTTACTATGGGGGTGGTGGAACACTGGAACAGGTTGCCCAGGGAAGTGGTTGAGGCTCCTTCCCTGGAGATATTCAAGGTGGGGCTCAACAAGGCCCTGAGCAACCTGATCCAGTTGGGGATGATCCTGCTGACTGCAGGGAAGTTGGACTGGATGACCTTTGGAGGTCCCTTTCAGCCCATTCTATGATTCTAAAAACATGGGGGGGTTGCCTCTATAGTCTTATAGAGGCAAATCTTATAGATTTGAAGGGGGAGGGGTTGGTGGTCTCCTGCTGGCCTGTGACAAGCAGGGGGGCAGCTCACCTGAGGTGGAGGGATGGAGAGCCAGTAGGGGCTCTCAGCTTGCTGCCCTGAGGCAAGACACAAATGACACACCAGGACACCCTGTGGAAACCAAGGGGAGTTGGCACAGGAGGACGACAGGGCCAGCCCAGCTGAAGTGCTTCTATGCAAATGCACGCAGCTTGGGCAACAAACAAGATGAGTTAAGGGCCACCGTGATGCTGGGACGCCATGACATAGTGGGCATCACCGAAACTTGGTGGGACGACTCCCACGACTGGAACGTAGGGATAGACGGGTATAAGCTTTTTAGGAAGGATAGGCAGGGAAGGAGAGGAGGAGGTGTTGCCCTCTATGTCAACAACCAGCTGGAATCAGCAGAACTCCACCTGGGGAGGCTTGATGAGTCGGTTGAAAGTTTATGGGTTAGAATTAAAGGCAAGACAGGGGAAGGAGATATTACTGTGGGGGTCTCCTACAGGCCACCTGACCAGCAGAACCAAGCAGATGAGGCTCTGCACAGGCAAATAGAAGCGGCTTCCAGGTCACAAGCCCTGGTCCTCATGGGGGATTTCAACCACCCTGACATCTGTTGGAGGGACAACACAGCAAAGCATCAGCAATCCAGGATGTTCCTGGACTGCATAGAAGACAACTTCCTCCTCCAAATGGTAGAGGAACCAACAAGAAAAGGTGCTACGCTGGACCTGGTTCTCACCAACAGGGAAGGGCTGGTAACAAATGTGAGGCTCAGAGACGGCCTTGGCTGCAGTGACCATGAAGCAGTTGAATTTAATCTCCTCAGGGCAATCAGGAGGACATATTCTAAGCTTACGACCCTAGACTTTAGGCGTGCAGACTTCGATCGCTGCAGGGATCTGCTAGCCAAAGTGTCGTGGGATGAAGCCCTGGAGGGAAGAGGGACCCAGGACAGCTGGTCAGTATTCAAGGACCACCTCCTCTGTGTCCAGGAGCTATGTATACCTATAAGGAGAAAAGCAGGAAGGAATGCTAGGAGGCCTGCCTGGATGAACAAGGAGCTGCTGGACACACTATCACGTAAAAAGAAACTCTACAGGAAGTGGAAGGAAGGACAGATAGAACAGGGGGTATATAAGGAAGCTGCCCGAGCAGCAAGAGGCCTGGTTAGGAAAGCCAAAGCAGAGTTTGAACTGAATCTAGCCAGGGGGTTAAAGGGAACACTAAGAATTTCTATAGGTATATTAATGGCAAGAAGAAGATTAGGGAAGGTGTGGGCCCCCTCAGAAAGGAAAGTGGTGAATTGGTCACAAGTGATGTGGAAAAGGCTGAGGTACTCAATCACTTCTTTACCTCAGTCTTCACTGCAAGGGCCTCCAGCCACACTCCTGGTGTCATGGCAGACGATGCCAGGGACGGGGAGGAAGAACTGCCCATCATAAGTGAAGCTCAGGTTCGTGATCACCTGAAGAACCTGAAAGTGTTCAAGTCCATGGGACCCGACGGGATACACCCACGGGTGCTGAGAGAACTGGCAGATGAGGTTGCCAAGCCCCTCTCTATTATATTCCAGAAGTCATGGCAGAGTGGGGAAGTCCCCACAGACTGGAAAAGGGGAAACATTACTCCCATTTTCAAAAAGGGCAAGAAGGAGGAACCGGGGAACTACAGGCCAGTCAGTCTCACCTCTGTGCCCGGAAAGATCATGGAGCAGATCCTCCTGGGGGCACTAATGACTCAGAAGAATAGTGAAGAGGTGATTGGGAATAGTCAGCATGGCTTTGCCAAGGGCAAATCCTGCCTGACAAACCTGGTGGCCTTCTATGATCAGGTGACAGCATTAATAGATGAGGGGCGAGCAACTGATGTCGTTTACCTGGATTTGAGCAAAGCCTTCGACACTGTCCCACACCACCTCCTGGTCTCCAAGCTGGCGACACATGGGTTTGATGGATGGACCACTAGATGGATAAAGAATTGGCTTGATGGCCGCACCCAAAGAGTGGCTGTCAACGGGTCCATGTCCCAGTGGAGGCCAGTGACAAGCGGAGTCCCTCAGGGATCAGTCCTGGGACCTGTCTTGTTCAACATCTTTGTGGGTGACATGGACAGTGGCATCGAGTGCACCCTCAGCAAGTTTGCTGATGACACCAAGCTGTGTGGTGCAGTGGACACCCTGGAGGGAAGGGATGCCATCCAGAGGGACCTGGACAGGCTGGAGAGGTGGGCACAAGCCAACCTCATGAGCTTCAACAAGACCAAGTGCAGGGTCCTGCATCTGGGTCGAGGCAATCCCAGGCACAAATACAGGCTGGGCAGTGACTGGCTGGAGAGCAGCCCTGAGGAGAGAGACTTGGGGGTGCTGGTGGACGAGAAGCTCGACATGAGCTCTCAGTGTGCGCTTGCAGCCCGGAAAGCCAATCAGATCCTGGGCTGCATCAGGAGAAGTGTGACCAGCAGGTCAAGGGAGGTGCTTCTCCCCTCTACTCAGCTCTGGTGAGACCCCACCTGGAGTACTGCGTCCAGTTCTGGAGCCCATATTACAGGAGAGATGTGGACGTGCTGGAAGGTGTCCAGAGAAGGGCCACGAGGATGATCAGAGGGCTGGAGCACCTCTCCTATGAGGACAGACTGAAGGAGTTGGGGCTGTTCAGTCTGGAGAAGAGAAGGCTCCGAGGTGACCTCATTGTGGCTTTCCAGTATCTGAAGGGGGCCTACAGGAAGGCTGGGGAGGGACTTCTCAGGATCTCAGGTAGTGATAGGACTAGGGGGAATGGAATGAAGCTGGAAATGGGGAGATTCAGGCTGGATGTGAGGAAGAAGTTCTTTACCATGAGAGTGGTGAAGCCCTGGAATGGGTTGTCCAGGGAGGTGGTTGAGGCCCAGTCCCTGGAGGTGTTTAAGACCAGGCTGGACGAGGCTCTGGCCAGCGTGATCTAGTGTAGGGTGTCCCTGCCCATGGCAGGGGGTTGGAACTAGATGATCCTTGTGGTCCCTTCCAACCCTGACTGATTCTATGATTCTATGATTCTATGATTCTATGGTCAAACCATGGTAATCCATGCAGTACTGAACATCAGAGTTACACAGAACATCAGTGGGGTTGGATTTGCTACCCAAACTCCTTTTACTAGAGCTAATGAGCCAGCTGAGAGTGGCAGAGGGTAGAAACCTCTCTGTGGACAAGCAGTGCTGAAGGCCAGCTCAGTAAGCTAGGAGAATCTGAAGATGCAAAGTCAAGGCTGTGCTTTTGGGCAATGGCACACCATGTTTTTATTGCCAATCATTTCCAGTCTCTAGGCCTAGGAGTCACTATCCTCAACCAGCATTTTTCTCTCCACATATATCCTCTTACTCCTTTTATGCCTGACTTTCCCCACCCTACCAGTGATCTCTCTTTTTCTCCTGCTGCTCATTCTTCAGGTGCCCCTCTTATATTTCAGGTCAGCTCCCAGCTGCCTCCCCTATCCATCCCTTCATGCCTCCAGCCCTGATGACTGCCAGCTTTAATATTCCCACACAAGCCTTCCAGCATGTCTCAAGGTCTTTGCCTCACTGCCTTGGTAGATTGCAGTGGGGTAGAGTTCATGTTGAGTCCCATCCAGCTCCACCTCCTGCAGTCCAGTTTGGTACACTGCTGATTCTAGCCTTAGTCTCTACCTACCCTGCCTTCTACCTATTTTTCATATGACCTACCTGCCATCATAGTTTCTCCTCCCTTCCCCATCTCCTGGTCATTTAGACTGGATCTTAGGAAGAAGTTCTTCAGTACAAGGATGGTGAGACACTGGAACAGGTTGCCCAGGGAGGCTGTGGATGCCTCCTCCCTGGGGGTGTTTAAGGCCAGGCTGAATGAGGCCTTGAGCAGCTGAGTCTAGTTGAGAGGTGCCCCTACCCATGGTGTGAATGTTGGAATAGATGAGCTCTGAGGTCCCTTCCAACCTGAGCCATTCTATGGTTCCTCAGACCACGTTCTACTTAGCTTTCCCCAGTTCTTTCTATAATCCCCCCAAATCTCCCTTCCACACTTATTTTGCAGCCTACTAGCTGAGGAAACATGCTGCTCCTGCTCTTCTGTAGCAATCACTGCCCTCTGCACTGCACACTGACAGACAACAGCAAAATAATAATAATGGTAATAATAACAACAGTAACAACAAAACCACTACCAACAATAATAATGATGATGATCACAGGATCCCAGGATAGTAGGGGTTGGAAGGAACCTCTGAAGATCATCTAGTCCAATCCCCCTGCCAGAGCAGGACCATAGAATCCAGTGCAGGTCACACAGGAACACATCCAGACAGGGATGGAAAGTCTCCAGAGAAGGAGACTCCACAACCTCTCTGGGCAGCCTGTTCCAGTGTTCTGTAACCCTTACAGTTAAGAAGTTCTTCCTCATGTTGAGGTGGAACCTCCTGTGCTGTAGTTTCCCTGCATTGCCCCTTGTCCTATCTCAGGGCACAAGTGAGCAGAGGCTGTCCCTGTCCCTTCCTTCCTGATCCCCAACCCTCAGACATTTATAGACATTTATGGTGCTGATGATGGAAAGTTTAATTTGACTGCAGTACAGACAATACAATGCAGTGTCCCTATGGAGGGGGCTGTGTTTTAGGAGCCCTGATGAAGCTGCAGTGGCTCTGTGAGGGTGGCATGGGCAGTGTTTAGGAGACTGGAGCTGTGTGAAGAGGTCTGTGGAGGCTCTCTGGGATATGCCTGCACATGCAGCCTGGTGAGCTCCCAGTGCTGCAGGAGGTGTGAGTGTTTGCAGGGATTATGGATTCCTAGGCAGTGGCTTTTCAGAGAGTGGCCAAGTAGAATTTTTCAGAGCTACACTGCTTGGCTGACTCTGGGCAGTTTAATCCACTGTGGTACATGCCAGACACCATCCTGTCTGCCAGATGGTGGGTTTCAGTTTCAAATCACTGCAACAGCAATGACTTCCAAAGCATAGATACACATCTAAACATCTCTTTGGCCTAACCCTCTGTGATACCCAACCTGCAGCAGAGATTTCAGCCCAAGCACTTGAAGTACCCTGAAGCTATAAGCAGAAGAAAAGGCACAGGTATGGCAGGAAGGCTGCATTAAGCTTACAAATGCGTGGCCCCATCAACTTGTCTAAAGTCATTAAGTAAGTTCAGGTCTTGTTCAGAAGCTCTCTCTGAAGTGTTTTTAGAGCTATCAGGAGAGGCACCTCACAAGGCTGAGCCAAATTGGCACTGGAGATTTGTGCTCCTTAGGCAGTTGTGAGAGGGGAGTCCATGGGCAAGTGATGTCCTTTGCTTCTGCAGGGAGAAAATTAGATTGCTGCCAGTGAAAATTAATGTAGGGGAGCATGTTATTTAAACTCTGTATGGGAGGAAGAGCCTTCAGAGTAGACAAACATGGAGGAAAGGTAAAAGCAATGCAGTAAACTGAACAGTGGGGATTAAAAATCCTCACTGAAGGGAAGTTGGGGAGAAGCTGGAACAGGCTGCCCAGAGAAGCTGTGAAGGCTCCAAGCTTGGAAGTGTTCAGAGTTTGGATGGGGCCTTGAGCAATCTGGTGTAGTAGATGGTGTCCCTGCCCATGGCAGGGGGTTGGAGCTAGATGATCTTTAAGATCCCTTCCAACCCAACCCATACCAGGATTCCATGAATAAGGAAATGAAAGATGGAGGACAAGCTCCAGGATGTGGCACTAATTTAGTGAAAAGAATTTGGCAAAAAAAATAAAGACTGGATACAAACAAAGCCACATGTGCCATCTCCTGCCATGACACAAGCAGCTTTACAGCATGACTGGGTGACCTGCAATACTTGCCATGGCCTTGGGAAGCCCCCAGATCTAGCTGGTGTTTGTGAACCCCCAAACTCTTAGTATGCAGCCTGTGCTACTCCAGTGAGTCACCTGTGCTGAGAACCACCTGGCACTGCTCATCCTCACAGTACGCCCTGCAAGTGTTTCCAACAAACCTGACAGTGCAGCTGAGTTTGAAGCCTTGGAGTAATCAGTAGGGTGGTGCAATTCCTGCCCTCAAACAAAGCAGCAAGGAAGGACCAGCTTTAGGTTCTGAAATATGCTGAAATAGGGAAGATCCTGGAGGCTGCTGTGGATGCAGGGGATGGAGATGTGTCATGTCACAACTATGAATCCCAAAGACACCTAAATACTGTGGTGTGAGTCAGGAACATTCCACAGAGCTGCACAATGCTTGAGTATTGACACAGAAAGTATTGACACATTGGGACTGGAGGAGAGAAGGAAGAATAGTACCAGAAGGACTTGGGAGACAGCAAAAAGGTAGGAAGATGCTGCTGTTTTTTACTACCTGCTCTGGTTTCCCTAGTAACAAGTGACAGGAGGAGAGGAAATCATAGAATCACAGAATGGTAGGGGCTGGAAAGAACCTCTGGAGATCATCCAGTCCAAGCACTCTTTCAGAGTAGGTTGCACAGGACAGCATCCAACCAGGTCTTGAATGACTCCAGAGGTGGAGACTCCACCACCTCTATGGGCAGCCTGGCCCAGTGCTCTACCACCTTCAAAGTAAAGAAATTCCTCCTCATGTTTAGATGGAACTTCCTGTGTTCAAGTTTGTGCCCACTGCCCCTTGTCCTGTCACAGGGCACCATTGAAAAAGGACTGGTCCCATCCTCCTGACACCTACCCTAGAAGCACTGATCAGCACTGATGAGGTCCCCACTAAGGCTGCACCTCTCCAGGCTAAAAAGCCCCAGTTTGAAATGAGAGTAGATTTAGATTGGATGTTAGGAACAAGTTCTGCACCATGAGTGTGGTGGAACCCTGGAACAGGTTGCCCGGGGAGGTGGTTGAGGCTCCATCCCTGTAGATATTCAAGGTGAGGCTCAACAAGGCTCTGGGCAACCTGTTCCAGTGGAAGATGTCCCTGCAGTCTGCAGTGGGTTTGGACTGGATGAGCTTTGGAGGTCTCCTCCAACCCAAACCATTCTATGATTCTATGACATTAGAAGAAACTTCTCCACTGAAAGGGTTCTCAACCACTGAAGCAGACTGCCCAGGGAGGTGGCTGAATCCCCTTCCCTGGAGGAGTTCAAAGAGGCAGACACGTGGTGCTGAAGGCCATGGTTTAGCCCCAGCCTTAGTAGAGTTAGAGAATGGTTGGACTGGATGTGGTTTTTTTCCCAACCAAAATGGTTGTGTGATTGTAACTAGATCTCCTTCTGCCCATGACACTTAACCCCAAGAAAGAGGAATATTTAAACTGCAGGGCTGCAGCTAGCTACAGGACAAGACATAAGACAGGGATTCATTCAGGTCAGAAAAAAGTATCCTGAAAGAAAGCCAAAGTGATGTTAATAAAAGTGAACACAGAGGTTGGCTGAGAGGAGCACAGACATGAAGGTACCCGGCAAAGCTAAGCAGGAATGGTTAAAGTACCTCAGAAACAGAAAGCCTGCTGAAGAGTCACTAGGGCTGGTAGACCACCAGAGGATAAAGAGTCTATCTCCAATGATCAGGAGATGGCACAGAAAACAAATTCTTTTCCTCTGGTATTCTCAAAAGGTGAAGTAGAAATCTATGGACTCAGAGAATCCTTTCCAGATAATTTCAGAGGCATGCTGGTAGCGAGCCAGAGAGAGGCAAGCTGGGAGGGAAAAGAGAAGAGTGTCACAAAGGGTTGTAGGGAGACCCCCAAAGCTGAGGCACTGACAACAGACTTTGTTTAAATGGCATTTTTAATGAGTTGTTAATGAACATCATGGGGTGCTTTGTAAATACACTCGAAGGGGTTATTCTGGTGCTGTGAGTGGGAGAGCCAATCTCACCACTTGGAGGAGGTGCTGGAAATTCAGCTCCAGGGAGAGGGAGGAAAAAATGAAAGAAATCAGGGATCTTACAAATGCAGATAAAGAGCTAAAGGATGGTGGTGACAAGAATGGGGCTGGGCTCTTTGCAGTGGTGCCCAGAGACAGAACAAGGGGCAATGGCCACAAACTGGAACCCAAGAGTTTTCATTGGACTTTAGGAGTAAACTCCACTTTGGGGGTGCTGGAGCCTTGGAGCAGACTACCCAGAGAGGTGGTGGAGTCTCCTTCTCTGGAGACCTTCAAAACCCATTGTGATTCTGGGCAACCTGATCTAGAGTGAACCTGATTTTAGCAGGGGGCTTGGACTGGATGTTTTCCAGAGGTCCCTTCCAGTCTATTCTGATTCTATGGCAGCAGGAGCATTTGTATATGAAGGGTCATTGAACACACAGACTGAACAGCAGCACGGAAAAGTAAAACAAGGCTGAACAAGAGGCATAAAAACACAGTGAAGGAAATTGAAGATCCAGGGTTTTTTGAGTTCTTCCCTCACAGGCTGGAAGTGGGCACCCAGTAAGCTGCTGAAGGTCATGAGAAGACTCTCACTGACTTTCTGAACTTTGGGTCAGGCTCTTAGGCTTCAGTTCACCTGCCTAACTTGCAGCATTTAGCTGCAGTGCCAAAGTGAAAAAGTCTGCACTCCAAACACTAAACTTGGGACTAAAATCCCTCTGTAGCCAGGGAGGAATCAGATGATTCAGCCTGCCCGAAGTCTGAGGGTGTCGCCCTCTGGAAAGAAGCACAGACCAGTGCCGGAAGTCGGGCAGGGTGTATCCAGCATGTTGAATACGAATTAGCAATGAGGTTTAATTTTCTTTCCTAACTAACCTTGATGGCAGTATATTAGTCTTGGAGCCAGACAATGCTAATGCTGATGGGGGGAAGCAGCATTTTCTCTGACCTGTAGTGGCAGCCAAAAGAAAGGTCCTGCTCAGCAGGAGAAGGTAGACTGTTCTCCGCTCCGATTCATGCTTCAGTGCCTTCCTAGAGATGGCCAAGTAAGAAAAGAATCTCTTTTTGCATAATAAATGATTAGCTGTACATCTCCAGTCACATCTGGAAAGCATTGCAGAGTTTTGCTCTGAATTGCTGACATTCCCTCTTAATGGTTTTGTCAGCATCTGCTTCTTTTGCCTCTTGCAAAATATTTGATAAAATATTAATGTAGAAATAAAACAACAAAAACACAACCCGCACATTTCCCTGCTTTCTGATAAATCACTGTGGCTCAGCAGAAGCTTACCAACATCTCTTTCCACGTTTTGCATTATCAGAGTTAGGCAAGCTTCCTGATCTACTCTGAGACTAGGGGATGGAGACTAGAAAACAGGCAGTCCCAGCCAGCAGAGAGAGAGAGAGACAGAGGGAGGGAGGGAGGGAGGGAGGGAGGGAGGGAGGGAGGGAGGGAGGGAGGGAGGGAAGGAGAGCTTGCTCAGCAGCCGGACTGCAAAGGGCACCCCACCCCTCTAAACTTCTGGGAGAACATTCCTTTTGCTTCTCCAGGAGTTGGAAGTTCAAAGCCTGCAGTTAAAAAAAAGAAAAAGAAAAAAAACTAAAAGAAAAAAGGACCAAAAAATAGATTAAGAAATAATAAAGCACTGGGCAGATGAGCTGGTGAGAATGAATCTTGTCTACCTACAGAGCCTAAGAAGCCAAAAGTGGAGTAGATGAGATGTGTCTCTCTCCAGCAGCCGGAGGGGTGAAGGGAGCAGGGAACAGTGGCTGCTGGGTGGGGTGGCTGAGCTGTGACAGTCCTTGGGAAGGAGCCACCAGGGCCTGCTCTGTTGGGCCAGCTCTGCAGTTGGCCTCCTCCGACAGAGTTTCCAGCAGCAGAAATGAAGCATTAGACTGCTATAAAAATTCAAAAGATGCACCACAAAACAAAATGGTACAATTTGGTCCTAACCACCAGTTAGCATTTTCTGGTCAGTGTGACCAGCAGCACTTAATTACAGGCTTGTTTGCGGGAAGTTCAGCCTTCTAACAGCTCCAGCTTTAAATATAACCCAGTGATTAGAAACAATTATTAACGGGTTGGTGCCCTTATTCCCCAAGAGTCCCTGAAGGAGAAATTAGAAATCCTGTTTGAAGATGAAATACGACCACTAGAGGATGCAGTCAAGATCCTGAATGAGTGAGGCATCCTGCTCTGCAAGACCAGCCAGAACGACTGCTTCCTGGAACACTTGGATGAATAAATGGCAGGCCAGAAGGCTGGGGAAATGTATCAGCTAAGCCATGGAACTAGTATAACCCAGAAGGAAACCCACAAGCCCTGCTTTTAGTTGATTTTTTTATTCATATGCATGTTCTGCAGAGTTTTCTTTATTTTCCTTTGTTAGCTGTTCCTCCTCTCCCTGCATTATCTGTTGTCTGCCTGTCCCTTCCTATATCCTCTGATAGTGCTTACCTTTTCATCCTGACAGTGAAGCTCATAAACTGTTCATTCTGGCAGCTGAACCTGGGGTACACCTGTCCTGAAGGCCTCAGGCTGCCTTTGATTCAGCTATTTATTGAGGAACAAATCTTAAGACATTTTTTCGAAGGTTCCATGGAAACAGGAGGCAGAATTATTTCACTGTGAGGGTGACAGAACACTAGAACGGGCTGCCCATGGGGCCTGTGGAGTCTCCCTCTCTGGAGATATTCAAGATCCACCTGAATGAGTTCCTGTGTGATATGGTATAGGTGATTCTGCTCTGGCAGGCGGGTTGGACTGGATGATCTCTCAAGGTCATAGTATCATAGTATCAGTCAGGGTTGGAAGGGACCACAAAGATCATCTAGTTCCAACCCTCCTGCCATGGGCAGGGACACCCCACAGTAGATCAGGCTGGCCACAGCCTCATCCAGCCTGGGCTTAAACACCTCCAGGGATGGGGCCCCAACCACCTCCCTGGACAACCCATTCCAGGGCTTCACCACTCTCATGGGGAAGAACCTCCTCCTCACGTCCAGCCTGAATCTCCCTACCTCCAGCTTCATTCCATTCCCCCTAGTCCTATCACTACCTGATAGCCTGAGAAGTCCCTCCCCAGCCTTCTTGTAGGCCCCCTTCAGATACTGGAAGGCCACAATGAGGTCACCTCGGAGCCTTCTCTTCTCCAGACTGAACAGCCTCAACTCTTTCAGTCTGTCCTCACAGGAGAGGTGCTCCAGCCCTCTGCTCATCCTCATGGCCCTTCTCTGGACACGCTCCAGCATGTCCATATCCCTCTTGTAATAGGGGCTCCAGAACTAGACGCAGTACTCCAGGTGGGGTCTCACCAGGGATGAGTAGAGGGGGAAAATCACCTCCCTTGACCTCCTGGCCACACTTCTCTTGATGCAGCCCAGGATCTGAGGTCCCTTCCAAACCCTAACATTCTGTGATTCTGTGATCTCACATTTATTTACTGACTGCTTCAGTCAATTGATTTACTCTTTCCCTGTCCATCCGGCCCTCAGCCACAACACTTGCTTAATCTCACTTTCTCTCTCAGAACCACAACTTCTCATCCACAACTAGTAGATCATCTTTACTTAGGAAATCGCTTGCAATTTGGAGAGGGCAAGAGGGAAACCACCAGCACCACCACCTCCAAAAAAAATCTGGGCCCAAACCAGGAGCTACTGGCTGTTGATTGATACAGCATACAAAAAAACCATCTCAAAACAACCCTTTGAAAAGCATATTCTTAAATAGACTTGAAGACAGACTCCCAGTGCTACTCATCGGGGGCCAGCTGCTCAGCTGGGACACAGGGACAGGTGATTGTCACAGGGCATTTAAATGCAAGGAGAGAAGATTGGTTCAGCTCAGCCTGTTTTCAGCTGTTCAGTATTTTATGTCAAAAAATACCATTTGTTTCTCTGTACCTTCCCTTGGCTGTGGTGGGTGGATTTGTCCCCTTGTTTGCATCTCTGTGGGTCAGGCTTTTCTAACCTGTGCATGAAGCTTGAGGTGGGCAGATTTAGACTGGAGATGAGGAAGAAATTATTTCCAGTGGGGGTGGTGAGGCTCAGGAACAGGTTGCCCAGGGAAGTCGTGGATGCACTCTCCCTGGAGGTCTTCAAACCCAAGCTAAGTGAGGCTATGAGCAACCTGGGCTAGTGGGAGGTATCCCTGCACATGTCAGGGGAGTTGGGACTGGATGATCATAGAATCATAGAATTGTCAGGGTTGGAAGGGACCTCAAGAATTATCTTTAAGGTCCCTTCCAACCCAACCCATTCTATGAATCTATGAATGTTCATCTCATCTGCTCTTCAACTTTGGCTGAGGCCTGGATTTTGCAATTGAAATCATCACACAGCCTTCCTTCAGTGGGCTGGGGAAGGTCACGAGGGTCTTCCTTCCTAGTATTGGTATAGAATTGGGACCCGAGTGTGTAGCTGAATGTATTAAAGTCTCTGATGTTGCCATCTAATAGACAATGTCAGCAGATTCACATTACCTCTGAAGTGTCACTTTTGCATTTCCTCTTATTTTACAGTTTTAGCACAGACTGCTAACCTCATTTTTGTGTTTAATTCTCAGCCAGTGGTGAGGAAAAAGGATGATAATAACTAAACTCAGGAGATCCAACATCAAAATAAATTTTCAACATTTGGACAAAATAAAACCAGGTGTGAATAAAATACCATATTGCAAATGAGAGTGTTATTAAAGCCATTAAAGTGCATTTGAATCTGTTGTTCTCTTCATGTCCAAAGCTGGCATTTGTGAATGTATATAGGCAGGACTCTTGTAAATTTAAAGCAGATTGTTGGGACCTGCTCTGGAATCTGTGGCACCATCATACTGCATCCAGTTCTGGGCTCCCCCATCTCAAGAGGGACAGGGATCTGCTTGAAAGAGTACAGTGGAAGGCTACAAGGATGATGAAGGGACTGGAGCACTGCCTGATGAGGAAAGGCTTAGAGAGGTTGTGGAGTCTCCTTCTCTGGAGACTTTCCAGCCCTGTCTGGATGTGTTCCTGTATGACCTGTGCTAGATTCTGTGGCCCTGCTCTGGTAGGGGGGTTGGGCTCAAAGATATCCAGAGGTCCTTTCCAACCCCTGACATCCTGGGATCCTGGGATCATACTGTACTTTACTGACACACAAAAATTCATGATTTTGTGTCTCTGAGCAGGCACTGTCACATTTGTATAGCTAACGCCTATCCTCGTTGGGTCACATACGAAGTCAGAAGAAGAATGCTAGGAAAGAGAGGTTTGCAGCATCTTGGCATAGGCGCAGCGCCTCGGGTTGCACACTTCGCTACATGTCCTCTATGTATGTTCTGAGGAATGGTCTTCAGGATGATTTTTTTTTTTTCTTCTTTTTTTTTTTTTTGCAATTTTCTAACTGCTTTTAAGTGAGAGCCGTTGTGTTTCCATCGCGTCCCTTTGATATCTGTGGCGGCGGTGTGAATCCTCGGCGGCCTTTCTGTGATCCTGAAGGAAGAGAGCAGAAGTTGTATTATCATTGCTGTCTCTGAAAATTTATTTCTGAAGCGAATGCCACACATATTTCTGAAATGAATGCCAAATGTGTTTTCGAGGAGTCAGTGCCATTGAAAGCCGAGGCAGGCAATTTATACCGTGCATAATAATGATATTAATTTTTATGGTGTGTATAAGTTACATTTTGATTAGTTTTGGGTTGGGTTTTTTGTGGGGTTTTTTTTTTTTTCCTGATTAAAAATTCGCAAAGCCTTTACGGCCCCCAGGAGCCTACCTGTAATAAACAGCTCTCACCTTCCAAACCATAAACCCGGTCTGCAGCGCTCGAACATTAGAGCTAATTGCCTTGCTACATCAAAGGGAGCACCACAAGACTGAGGAAAATCAGGGAAGGGGGGTGCTGGGGGAGCAGGGGGGGAGGGGTTGGGGGGCAGTTTCACTTCTGAAGGTTATGTGTTTGTGGCTCGGTGGAGCCCTGTAAAGTTACGGCCTTAGAACTGCTGTTTGCGATTAAGTTGATGGGGAAAGTCTATCCCCGCAATCTCTGCCTGCTGCTGACACAGAGTCTTTGTTCGCATTCAGATTTCTCAAACTGTTGCCAGGGTCAGGCTGAGGTCAGACACCAGGATGATGTATAGGAGAACATGTCTGGGAATTTCTCTCACACTTAAAACACATACCAGGAAAAAAAAACACCACACACACACACACACACAACCAGGAGAGCACTCTGCAAAAATCGTCTGATGAGACCCAGATGATACTGTAGCTTGTCTTTTAGTACCTTCATAATTTTCTTTCTCTGTGCCTGACACACACGCAATGTTTTATTAATGTGTGCCACGATAGCCCTTACGATTTTATGTCCCCTCAAGATAAGGACACTCGGTAGCACTTTGACACTTCATTTTCCAGCCCAGGGGATTGGGCCAGTAAATCTCGCAAAGGAAGCCAGGCGGCCGTTCCCAAGGATGAGTGGAGAAGGGATCGCCGCGGGCTCGGCGAGGCCGCGGGGCCTGGCCCTGGCTGCGAGCCTGTCGTGCGCGCCCGGCGCTGCCGCGGCCCGAGCCAGGCCTGATCAGAGGCGCCCGGCGCCCGCCCCGCGCTCCCCGGCCGCCGCGGCCCGCGCCCGCTGCGCTGCCATCTTTGATTAGCCAGCGGCGCGGGAGGGGCAGCGCCCAGGCAGCACCCAGCGGGGGGGGGGGGGGGGGGGGGGGGGGGCGCGGTATGCTGATGGAAATTCTCTGCTGCTTCGGGTTTCTCATGTGCCATCATTTTAAAAGGAGAGAACCCCTGGTTTTGTCCCAAAGCACAGACACGCATGCTTAGTCCTGACCTATTGTGTATCGATGGCGATGCAAAACACATTGATCCGGGGCTGAGAGTTTATTTATTTGATTGCCTTTTTTCTTCTAGTTTTCAAAATTGTAGCTGTGTTGTTTGTTTTTTTTTCTCCTCCCCCCCCCCCCCCTTTTATTTTTCCCCCTCTTCCAACGTACAAAAGGGTTTGGTAGGGAGCTGAGATTGGGCTGGGTTCAGCACCTTGCCCCCAGGGTTGCTCGCCCCTGGGCGTTACAGTTTGAGCGCATGGCTGGCCAGGAAGGCACCGAGCAGCAGCAATTTTTTTGTGCTCAGCTGCTGCGTATGACAGAGGATATTTCATTCTGCTGTCAGAGCGTTATTAATAAAACATGGGGTGCGAAGAGGGCCACTATTTCCCCTTTCAATCACTATAGCATTTACAATGAAAATTTTATGCAGTGTGTAATTTTCAGTTAATGCTTGACACTTAAAACGTCGGTAGCTGCGTTTTGTGTGGCTCCTGAAGGGTTAATTGTATCATGTTCCCTGCATAAAAGCTCTGCTTATCGAAAGTGAATAGAAGAGTGTATGCAAATGTGTGTCTGTGACCTTTTGCCTTTCCAGGGTTAATTTATATGGTCATTAAAGATTTTATGAAATTGAGCAGCCCGGTGCTTCGAATCCCGTTTTACCTTCACCTCCTAATTTATGTAATTCCTACCTGAGCTGGGAAATATTATTTTTATTTATTTGTGTGTGTGTGTGTGCTGCAATGAAAACAGCGTGCTGTGCTGGAGGGAGTTGCAAGTCTGGTTATCTGGCATTACTCAGATTGCTAAAAATTCATTAAAATGTGACATCAGCACAGTGAGAGACAAATGATCACAGGATGAAAAGGAACAGTGGGCCTTTCACGGATTAGTGCTACACAGCCCCAGCATAGAAAGCTAACTGCATAAACAGATTAATCCACCAGTAGCAGCATAGCTAAGATTTACTGAATAATTAAATGGGCTTGAGTTACTGTGAAGATTTCCATACCGTCTCGCTGGTGTGTGAACGGCAGAGCGAGGTGCGGGGCGATGCCGCGTCCTCGCCAGCCCTACACCCAGTGGCATCCTCGATCCCGAGTGGCTCCCCCTGGAGATAAAATTGGAGACTTCTCCCACAAAGCCAGAGGTTTATATTTAATACAGGACCTAATACCTAATGCTTACTTACTGCAATTAGCAGGATACTGCTGCACTAATAGGATTTATATTGCAATCACCCCCTGCTCCTTTTTTTTTTTTTCTTTCCCTTTCCCCTGTTATTTATTTATTTGTTTGTTTATTTGGCTCCAAGATGCATTTTCACATGTGCTGGCTTTTGTTCCTCTGTGTGTGTGTGCTTGTATCCTAACACCAATCATTCCTAGCCAAGAACATGAAATGGCAGGCTTTAAATCTCTCCCACTGGTGCAGAGCAAGTGCTCTGATGAAGACACGGTCAGAATTTCTGAATGGGTTTGGAAGTATTGCAAATTATTTGTAATTAAGGTCCAACCTCTCTCAGGTGCTGCTCTTTCCCCTC
The DNA here is from genome assembly GCA_033816785.1 of Picus viridis. Lineage (NCBI taxonomy): Eukaryota > Metazoa > Chordata > Aves > Piciformes > Picidae > Picus > Picus viridis. Next base: position 6,360,758 of record CM066572.1, on the reverse strand, counting down.
TTCTTCACCCCAGCCCTCCTTTTCCCATCTTTTGCCACCCCCCTGTTAGTGCTGTTCTCACTGCAGGACGTAATTTTGAACTGCATTTAAGTGGTCACTGAGTTTCCGTTCTAAGCTCTTTTTCTGTGTTTATCCACAGAAGAACAAGGTGAAGATACAGAAGGGTCTGCTAAAAGTACATCAGTGGCTGTGGCTGATGATAAAGACTCAAGTGAGAGAGACAATAGCGAAGGCAAAAAATCTAGTAAAGACTCTGGTAAGACACTAGAATTTTTGGTCCCCGCTCCCCCTTTTTGGTCTCTTTTAAAAATGTATATTAAACTTATGAAACGCTCTTTCGTTTGGAACTGTCTGGACGTTCCCACTACTATTCACTGCATGTGCATTTTGCATGTGATTTCTATCAGTAGCCTCCCATTGACCTATTTTTAATCATAACCATCTGACAGGATAGATGCGGATAAGTTGAAGAATATTACAGGACGGCCAGTGAGATTATTTTTTAATCAAATCAGTTTGTGTGCTTGTAATTTTTTAAGCGCCTTTCATTAATCTTAGCTGTACTTGTGATTCCTCTGATGGCATATTAATTTTTCATAAGCATAGGATTAGGTACCACTGGATTTTTTAATTTTTATTTTATTGTATTTCCCCTCCCTCCTTCTTCAATCAGGTTTTGCCCCCCCCCTTTTTTTTTTTATAACCCAAAGAATGGGAGGAGGTTTGGGTTTGTTTTGCTTTGTTTTCTCTCGCTTCTCTCTGATCAGTCGCTTCCAAGAATCTCTCCTCTTCCTGGGCATTTATTTGAGGCATTTTGAACAAAAAAAAAAAAAAAAAAAAAAAAAAAAAAAGTACACAAAATCCAGTGGGTTAAAAAAAAAAAAAAAAAAAAAAAGTTTACAGATGATTCAGCCTAAGAAAGAGGAAATATCATTGAAAACGGATTATGGGTTGGGTAATTTTGATCTCCTGGAATAGACAGCGCCCAGTAATGAAAGCTACTGTCTTTGAAAACAAAACCCCTATATCATGACATTTACTTGTGCACAAACAAACCCAGGGCCAGCATCTGGTGTAGATACCCAAGGCTTTTTCTGTGTTTGATTTGGCAAATATGTGACTTCATCCATGCTTTTTATGTATGAGATGGAAATCTATGGTCACAATGAATATTACATCGGCTACTGGTGCCGCACGCTATACCTAGTTACATTATGTTGGATTCACTGAAGCAGAAGAAGTGCTGAAACAGGTTGAAGCCTATTAGTTTCAGGTATTCATATATCTTTTCCTTGTCTGCCAATGACAACAGCATACAAAGGAGGATGTATTCCCCCTTAAAGACATATAGGTGTAGAGAAAAGATCATTTTACGTATGAGTTTCTTTACACCCAAACGCCCCCATACTGTAATTTGCTCTTCATGTATTAAGTGTTGGGATTTATTGCCCCCAAAAATATTATAGATTGCCCTTTCTACGCTGAATCAATTCAGAAGACTGAGTTAAAGATGAAAGTTTCCTTCAAGTTTGCTTGTTGATGTGCTAAGGTCAGTACCCATCACTGCAGAACCTCAGCCGCTCTTCCCTCGCTTTGTTTTTTGAGATCAAGAGAGTGCAGAAAGGCCGATGATGACAAGGATGATGTTGGGCAAGAAGCTGTATTGTGGTTTAAAATACCTATCTGCCTTGGCTGGCTCCCTGACTGGCTAAAAACCATCTACAGTGCAGTCAGGTCAAGCTCCCAGATCAACACAAGACCTCCATCAGGGGCTGTCCTGGACATTCATCATGAGAAGAGTGACAGCCACCTACATCCTGCCTTTCCTACTGTACACTCTGCCTAAGGGCCACCAGGAAACCACTTCAGGGAGTTTTCAGCTCTCTCTTTTTCTTAGACAAGTCAATCCATAGTTATTCAAGAAAGTTATTAAGGCTCCAGAAAAAAACCACAAACCAAACCCCAACAACAAAACACACCAAACCAACACAAAACAAAGAAAAGAGAGCGAAGAAGAGATGGAATCTAGAAAAAAAGAAATAATACCAAGGGGAATTCTCAAAATTCCATCAGGATTATCTGCTCATAAGGGCCATGTTTAATTAGGACAAACCTATATCCAGATGCCTACTGGGTGCATTACAAAAAAAAAAAAAAAAAAAAGAGAAAACCCAGCATAATTGTTCTGCAGTCCCGTGCCAGCAATTACACAAATAACTTTGCAGTAATATCCGTACGAAAACAAGGGCTGAAATACATGATTGCTTTTGTGCTTGGCGCAGAGGAGAGCTTGCACTGTGAAACCCTAAATCTTGCAGCAACTTTTATTTCCTTCCTCTGAATTACTCTGCGTGCGCGAGGCTGGGGCCATCATCTTAATTTCCACTCAGCTGACAAGGATTTCGAATGGCTGCAGAACTGCTTGTTGTATAATTGAATGTTAATTTGGGCTCGCTCATGGATTGAGCCTCGCAAGTCTTGCCAAAGAAATCGCAGGAAAAACCAATAAATTAATCACAACCCTAACAAGTTAGACAGGGAGAGCGGTGTGACCCCTCTTTAGCATAGAATCTATTAGAGGGGAAAGGATTAACATGTATTTAGTAGCAGTGTGTTTGTGTAAGCTGTTGTGCTGTGCTGCTCACCTTATCTCCAGGAGTGGAGCTTTCGACAGGGGCCGTGGCAGTCTGCAGGTTCTGTTTGTTGAATATTCATCGGGAAGAGCAAAGCCTCACTAATGCTTCATTTATATTGTCACTTAAATCTAGTGCCGCTTTAGATTAATTATAATCCAAATTACAGCTCTATGCAGTGCAAGAATTAATATGGAATTTATCCAGATTAATACATTTGCATTGAAAATGTAATATGTCTCTGCCATGGCTAAGGGGAGCACTTTTTAATAAGGTAGTAAACATGAAGAAGGATGGAAATTAACCTTCATTATTGCAATGAAAATTATCCTTTCATTCTGCTCTAATTAGGAAGAATACTCTCCCAGTAATTATAGTTTTAGAATTGTTTTGAGGCTGAAAAACATCATCTGATGTGTCAGAAGTCTGAAATTATGCAATCTTTATCAAATGCATGGATTCATGGATTTCAGTGACAGCTTTCCCAGGACTTTTTTTCTCACCAGCCGATGAATTCGGTCCCTCTCGTCAGTCCCACAAACAGTGTTAGTTTGATTTTGGGGTGATGACATCAGTGAATCCTGTCATTTTTATAGTGAATCATGTCATTTTTTATATCAGCAGTCTCCACAGAAGCTAAAGAATTCTGTGACTGACAGGCAGTCAGTGACACTTACGGCACTTGCTCACAATTAAACTTAGTTTTTGAGCTAAATGCATTTAATTACATTATCCCTCTAAACCAATGCTGTGTATTTTCTATTATAAACTTAATTACAGTTTTGTCTCACAGTTAGGAAAAAAAAATCCCAACAAAGGATGTGTCTCAAGAGCTAAAAGCGCATATTTAAATCATGAATAACAACTCATGCTTTCCCTGCAGCTACCTACGAAGGCTAGCATGCCAGTGGAACATCTAGCTATGCAAACAGTGCCACACAGTGTGCTCTGAGCCATAATATTTCCTCTCCTCCTTCAATATGCTCCCTCTAAGACCATCACTTTGTTCAGCCTCCCTACAGGAAGTTCCTTAAAACAGTCAACACAGAAAGCAGACTGTTGACAGAGCTGACTTGTCATAGCTGGACCACTGTCCCAGGAGCTGATCTTCTTTGGCTTTGGCATGCGTGGTTTGGGAGGGTTCAGTCCTCACCTTTCTCTGTGCCAGAGAGAAGAATCAACCCCTCTCTTGTTTGTATTTTGTTTTGTTTTTCCTGCAAAACTGAGCTTTGGTTACTTTATTATGGGCTAGCTTTAACTTCAGTCACTTAAGAAGTAACAGCGCTTGGGGTTGAACGAATCCAGAGCAAGGCCAACAACAAACCCAACAAAGCCTCTGTAAATGTTGACAGTTTATATAAATGTCATGGTAAACACAGTAAAAAGCTGTGCTTTGTTATGCATTCATTGACCCCAGCACAGTGCTTTATAACTCTCGGGTTTTATTGTATTAACCACAAAAGAAAATTTCCCCTCCCCACCCCCTGCTTGTTTTTATGGAAACAAGAACTATGTGTTTCATGATCATTATAGGCCCTTTGAAGAAACTTGAGTTATTCCATCCTGTGCTGGAAGATGATGTGTGATATTAACCTTGTGTGTGCCCAGGGTGCTCTCCAAGCTCCCTTTCACTAGCACTTAAACACCACAGCCCCCCCCCAAAAAAAAAAAAAGCATTTTCACAAGTGAATTTTGGAGCAGAAGTTGGAGCAGAATTTCTGTAAAACCCTGTGGAGAACAGCCTGGCATGACAAAGGGAAGAGAAGGTGGAATTGGTTTAGTTTTGGTTTTTAAAGCCATCTTTCTGAATAGCAGTGTCTGTTTACACCAGCTGAGCTTCTAGGCCCTTTGTCTTTAAAAAGGGACATTTTAAAAGTGACAGAGGATAAAGGTAAGAGATAGAAGCCAACTGTTAGACATTTTTGACAGCTGGAAATGAAGAGAGGTTAATAATTTGAACCCATCCTTCTAAAAGCTGAGAAGCAGCCTTTCTGTGTTAATGTAGAGTGTCACTTTCTTACTTCCCATAATACTCACAGTTGAGATGTTTGAATAATCCTGGTATATTGCCCAGTAAATACAGATAGGCCAGGGAGTCCTGTAGGGCTGTAAACCAAGGTGAGGAGTGAAACAGGGCCTTAAGGCATTGCATCCCGTAGGTCTTGCTTTTAAGTACCACTAGTGCCTCAGGTCATTGGCAGTGCCTGAGCAATCCAGGTGGGCCTCCAGAAAAGTGTCTTGTTCACAGAAACACAGAATGGGTTGGGTTGGAAAAGCCCTCCTAAGGTCATGGAGTCCAACCTTCAACCCAACACCACCATGGCCACTAAACCATGTCCCAGAGTGCCATGGCCACACTTTTCTTGAACACCTCCAGGGATGGTGACTCCACCACCTCCCTGGGCAGCCTGTTCCAGGAAAGAAATATTTTCTCCTCTCCAACTTAACTCTCCCCTGGCACAATTTCAGGCCATTTCCTCTTGTTCTAGTCCCTGATACTAGAGAGAAGAGACCAACCCCACCTCATTCCAACCTCCTTTCAGGGAGTTGCAGTGAGCAGTGAGGTCTCCCCTCAGCCTCCTCTTCTCCAGACTTAACACCCTCAGGTCCCTCAGCTGCTCCTCATCAGCCCTGTTCTCCAGATGCTCCCCCAGCTTTGCTGCCTTTCTCTGGACTTGCTCCAGCACCTCAGTGTCCTTCTTGGAGTGAGAGGCCCAAAACTGAAGGCAGGATTCAGATGTTACACAGATGCTGGCAAATTGGTCATCACAAGTAGCGAAATATATCAGGAATAAACTTTAATTTGAGCAAGAACATGCAAAAGTTACAGCTCTAAATTGCATCAGAAGGAATCAGTAGCAACTTAGGAACGAAGAACAAAGTGTGGGGAAACTGCAGTTAATGTGTAAGTCATAAAATATGGGGGCTAATAAAGAAATGTCTGACAGAAAATGTCCCTGGGGGATTCGGTTTGCAGTTGTTTGCTGTGGTAGGATGAGAGGTTTGGGTATTTACCTTGAGACCTGGAGTCCCCCAGGGATCAGTGCTGGATCCAGTCACAGAATCCTGTTCAGCATCTGTATCACTGATGTTGGGAGTGTCTGCTCAACAGCTTTGCTGGTGAT
>CM066572.1:6337500-6352500 GCA_033816785.1 Picus viridis | reverse complement strand
CTAACAGCCTGCACCTCCCTTTCATGTTTTGCAGTTCTATCAATGTCCTTATTGCAACTACAATAGCAGGGACCCAAACCGCATCCAGATGCACGTCCTGTCACAGCACTCAATGCAACCTGTTATCTGCTGCCCCCTCTGCCAGGATGTCCTCAGCAACAAAATGCATCTCCAGCTTCATCTGACCCATTTGCACAGTGTGTCCCCTGACTGTGTGGAGAAACTGCTGATGACAGTAAGTGTGCCAAATAGGTGACAGAAACACACTCGGGCCTCTGGGTACCTCTTGTGACACAGCCAGCAGGTAGCCGAAGGAGGGGAGTGAAGCAGGCTCTTAGGTCCTTTTGCCAGCTCATCCAGTGACTGATGTCCTTTGGGAAAAGGACTGCAGGTGGGTTTCAAAGATGCTGAAACCTGCAGTTCCTCATTGCTGTTAACCTTGGAAAAAGCCTGTCCACATCTCTTAGTACACACCTGTAAACTGGGCCTAGTCATATCCAGGTCTCAGAGGTGTTGTGACTTCTGTTTCTGAAATTATAGGAACTCCCTGGAGGACGGGGTTGACAAATGTAGAAGGATTCCTGTGTATAGCTGGGCTGTCCTTCTGTTCCATTCCAGGAGATTCAATGGTGATGCTAGTTGGAGAATGCAGCATGGCCTGCTGCTGCCTTCTGCCTCTGCATGAAAGCCCCTTAAGGTTCGGGGGTTTGGAATAAAACAAGAGTGTTAGCTCGTTAGGAAATGGAATATCTGATTTCATGCACCTAAGGTGGACTAGGCAGGGACTTGACCTGGCTTCCCCATGGTTGGGATGAATGTTGTAACAATTAAACTCTCTTTGGAGGATGAATCCCATTCCAGCCTCACCAGGAAAATGTTGTTTTTCATTGCAAAATTGTATAATGTAGCTTAAAATAAGAAATTCCTTTGAAAAACAATGGCTCAGCACTACTCAGAACAATGTCAACAGAGACACAGTTTGGGCTAGAATTCATTTGATGTTACAGGACAGATTTCATTAGAAAACAGACCTCCTAAGACACCCTGACTCTGGCTGTCTTGCCTTTTAAGAAGGAGATGCACTTGGAAATCTCAGGGATCCACCCCCTTAGGGATTTATTTCTGTATCCATAGATGGCTCCCTCACTTATATGGTTGTGGTTGTAGGCCTAGCACCTCGTTCCCAAATAGTATGGAAGAATGGAAAGAGATCTCAACCAAAGTCTGAAGTTCTTTGTGCTGTTGGGGATTCTACTTTTATTTTCCTTGGTTTTCTTCTAACTACAGCTCTACCAGACCATGTAATTTTGGCCCAGCACAATCAAAATGCAATAGAAACAGAACTTGCCCAGACCCTTTGAGGGAACTGAAAAACATGGAGGTATCTCCCCCTCCATATTAGGCATTATTAGCTTTCTTCTCAAGTTCTAAATGGTAACAGGGCAATTCTTAAATTCTCTCCTCTCCTGGTGCTGAAAAGTTGTCTCACTGTTAGAAAATTTTTCTTAGCAGAGAAAGGCATTGCAAAACAGAACCATGGAATCACAGAATGGTTTGGGTTAAAGATCATCTAGTTCTGACACCCCTCTGCCATGGGGAGAGACATCTCCCACTAGACCTGGTTGCTCAAGGCCTCATCCAACCCGGCTTGGAACACTTTCAGCCTTGAAGCCTCCACATCTTCTCTGGGCAACCTGTTCCAGTGCCTCACTACCCTCCTGGGGCAGAATTTCTGCCTAATGTCAAATCTCAATCCAGTTTCTTCCAGTTTGAAGCCATCACCCCTTGTCCTGTCACTCCATGCCTTTGCAAAAAGTCCCTCTCCAGTGCTCTTCTGCATCACCTAAATTGTCCTGTTTGCTAACACCAATCTGCTGTGTCCATAGCTGAACTCTCAGTTGACCATTTAGAGCAACCTTTTGGTTTTTTTTTTAGAAGTCCTTCCTTCCCAGATGAACTCCAACCCAGAATTCCTCTGGGAAGGTGCTATTAGTGCCATGTGTAAATTACAGCTGTGCTAAGCCCAGGGCTTTCAGAGATCTGTCTGGAAGGTTTTTCCCACAGGCACTTGATCTCCATATAGATGTTTTTATATCTGTATGAATTATGTATCCTGAGAAAGGTTTACAACACTTTGTTAAGTTTTTAAAAGCAACAAAAGGTGTTTCTGCTCAGGCCTAGTAGTGTGTGTAGCTTCCATTGCTATAGTATTTTACCACTCCCAACATTTCTCCTATGAGTATTCTTGTTACCTCAATGGAGTAAGGAAGTGAGATGAGGAGCTGAAGTGCAGTCTGAACTGATTTACTCAAGGTCGTTTGGAGAGTACCTGTGGCAGTGCAGGACTTTGCACATAAGCCTGATAAGGCTTACTGTGAACTCCCAGACAGTCCTTCAAAGCCAGGCTGGATGAGGCCTTGAGCAACCCGGTCTTGTAGGAGGTGTCCCTACCCATGGCAGAGGGGTTGGAACTAGAAGATCTTTAAGGTCCCTTCCAACCCAAACCACTCTTATGATTCTGTGAGATGAGCATGTTCTAAAGATCTAAGCCAAAACAAGCCATGAAGTGCTGAACAAATGTTCATGCCAGCTTCACTAAAATGGGTACTGTCAGACTCTAAAAGTAGATTCTTCAAAGATTCCTGTCTATATTGTCAATGTCTAGCACAACAGGTGGAGCAGTCTGAAGAAGATACAGAAGCAACTGAAGATGAGACAGAAAAAACTATCTTACTTTAAATGGCAAGAAGTTGCTATTTCTGTATAGAAATAAGCTTAGAAGTTTCTTTCAAAGATCTTGGAATGGCCCTTGTTTAAGAAAAACAGTCCAGGTGAAGCAAAGTGGGGAAGCCATCGGTCAAGAACTGACTGATAGCCACACCTCAACATGCTCTCTGTCTGTGGAGAATGTCCAAGGAGAATTCCCCTGATAACCCCCCACCAACGTGGCACAGCCTTCTTTGTGCTGACACTGACACCAGGGGGTATTGAGGGTATGTAGGTCTGAGGGTTATTTTGAATTGATTCTTCACCAAGAGACACCCAGTGCTCTGGATGTCTGTCAGAATCCATTATGAAGGACTGAATTAAGGCCTGGTTTAGTACTGGCAATCTTTGATCTGGGTAGGGTGGATCTTTTGTATTGGAGTTCCATGCAGTATTAAAGAGTGTGACTTTTCCAGGAATAATTCTGTGTTCTTGGTTTTCAAAGGTTCCTGTACCAGATGTCATGATGCCCAACAGTATGCTGCTGCCAGCAGCTGCTGCAGAGAAATCTGAACGTGACACACCTGCAACCATCACAGCTGAGGGATCTGGGAAATATCCAGGTATGCAAGAAGCCCTGGCATAGGAGAGCAGAGTGTGGACAGTCCAGAAATAAACCACATGTTTCTTTCTTGGTGAAGTGAATCTATTTGAGATTCACATAAAGCCGCAGAGATAAAAAGAGAGAAACAACAGAGGGCCTGAATTTGGCTGTCTGCACCCCTGCAGGGCTTCTAGGCTGCAGGTGTTTGCTTTTGCTAGAGGTAACATTCAACAGTAGTGCCCAGCCGCTTTCATAGGGTCAGAGAATCGTTCTGGTGGGAGAAGACCTTTAAAACCATTGAGTCCAGTGGTCAACCCAACACCAGCATGGCCATTAAATCATTCATTACCTATGAAGGTAAGACCCTCCTTGTGTAAAAAGCAAATAAGACTCAGTATTAAAAGACAGTGGCACTTTCCCCAGCATCAATGGCAAATCCCAACAGCAGGATACTTCCCCTGGACACTTACTGTGTTCTGCGGTGGGAAGCTGCTTTGCTCTCCACATGCTCCTCCTCAGAACACTTTCCTCCTCCTTTCTGATTTCTTCTCCTATCTGTTGTTACCATTTCTACTCCCTCCCTCTTTCCTGCTGTTTATTTCCTTTTCTTGCTTGGTGCTCCTATTGGATCCATAAACTCCAGCCTTAGGACAAAGAGAAGTCCTGTGTCACTTCTGAGCCACTGCCAGTCTGTTCATCCTGTTGGGATTTTATGACTGTTTTTTAATGTTTTTTGTCCTGTCTGCTTCATTCTCTGCAGCAAGGATGGGTTGTTCTATTTTGCTAGGCCAGTAAATGGCATGCCAGGTGCCTTTCTTCATGTAGAATCATAGAATCATTCAGGTTTGAAAAGACATTTAAGATCATTGAGTCTCAACCATAACCCAACTACTGTGACCACTAATCTATATCCCGAAGTGCCACATCTTGAACATCTCCAGGGATGGTGACTCTACCACCACCTCCCTGGGCAGCCTTCTCCAATCCTTGACCACTCTTGCAGGAAAGGATTTGTTCCTAGTCTCCAATTGGAACCTTCCCTGGGGCAACTTAAGCCTGTTTCCTCTCATCCTGTCACTAGTTATTTTGGACAAGTGACCAACCCCCACCTAGCTCCAATGTCCTTTCAGGGACCTGTAGAGAGCAATGAGGTCTCCCCTCAGCCTCCTCTTCTCCACACTAAACAACCCCAGCTCCTCAGTCACTCCTCTTACAACCAATGGTTGAAGCCCCCCGCAGTTAACACTAGGTGCCATTCTCTTTTCCTTGTGTGACAAACACTCCCCTTTCTGTCACTAGGTGGAAGTCCTGTGGATGAGAAAAGTACCCCGGGGATGGACGAATCAAAAACTGGAATGGAAATTAAGACCGAGGAACAGAAGCCAGCTAAGGAGTCTACTGAGGCGCCAGACTGGAGTAAGAGCAGCAGCAAAGACACAAAGCCCAGCGAGTCCGTGGTGGACCAGCTGGGCGAGCAGCAGAAGAAGCAGCAGCTGTCAGTCTCTGACCGCCACGTCTATAAGTACCGCTGCAACCACTGCAGCTTGGCTTTCAAGACTATGCAGAAGCTTCAGATACATTCCCAGTACCACGCCATCCGGGCAGCTACCATGTGTAGCCTCTGCCAGCGTAGCTTCCGAACATTCCAGGCTTTAAAAAACACTTGGAAGCCGGCCACCCCGAACTCAATGAGGCTGAGCTCCAGCAGCTGTGTGCATCTCTACCTGTCAATGGTGAAGTCTGGGCAGAAAGTGAAAGTCTGGCACAAGATGATCATGCACTAGAGCAGGACATGGAAAGGGATTATGAGATGGAGCAGGAAGGTAAAGCAAGTCCTGTGGGCAGTGACAGCAGCTCCATTCCAGACGATCTGGGCTCAGAACCAAAGCGGACCTTACCTTTCAGAAAAGGGCCAAACTTTACAATGGAAAAGTTCCTAGATCCCTCTCGCCCGTACAAGTGTACAGTCTGCAAAGAGTCCTTCACCCAAAAGAACATCCTCTTGGTCCACTACAACTCAGTGTCCCATCTACACAAACTCAAAAAGGTTTTGCAGGAAGCATCCAGTCCTGTCCCTCAAGAAACCAACAGCAGCACTGACAACAAACCCTACAAGTGCAGCATTTGTAATGTTGCCTATAGCCAAAGTTCCACCTTGGAAATCCATATGAGGTCTGTGCTGCACCAGACAAAGGCAAGGGCTGCAAAACTGGAACCAAGTGGGAATATCAGTAGCGGAAATAGCGTGGTAGGGAATGTTAACAGCCCCAGCCAAGGAATGCTAGAATCTATGAGCTTACCAGCAGTTAACAGCAAAGAAACACATTTAGATGCCAAAGAATTAAATAAAAAGCAAGCTTCTGAATTAATTTCTGCTCAGCCTACGCATCACCCACCCCAGTCACCAGCACAACTTCAGATGCAGCTACAGCATGAACTGCAACAGCAAGCTGCGTTCTTTCAACCCCAGTTTCTAAACCCAGCTTTTTTGCCTCACTTCCCAATGACACCAGAAGCCCTGTTGCAGTTTCAGCAGCCTCAGTTCCTTTTCCCATTCTATATACCCGGGACAGAGTTTAGCTTAAGCCCAGACCTAGGCTTGCCTGGTTCTGCCACCTTCGGTATGCCTGGAATGGCTGGCATGACAGGATCATTGCTGGAAGACTTGAAACAGCAGATACAAACTCAGCACCACGTTGGCCAAACCCAGCTACAGATACTGCAGCAGCAAGCACAACAGTATCAATCTACCCAGCCCCAACTTCAGTCCCAAAAACAGCAGCAGCAAAGTAGCAAGCTGATGAAAGCGGAGCAGAACCCCTTAGTAAGCACAGACTGCCAGCTGATAAAGGATATGCCCTCCTATAAGGAGTCAGAAGACACGTCTGAGAAACAAGAGAAGCCAAAGCAAGAGTTTACTAATGAGAATGAAGGACTAAAAGAAAACAAAGATATGAAGAAGCCCAAATCCTTGGAATCGGCTGTCCTGCCACCCAGAATAGCTTCTGGGGCAAGGGGGAATGCAGCCAAGGCTTTGCTGGAGAACTTTGGATTCGAATTGGTGATCCAGTACAATGAGAACAGACAAAAAGTGCAGAAAAAAGCAAGAGTGCTGAAGGTGAGAACACCGACAAACTGGAATGTGGAACCTGCAGTAAGCTGTTTTCCAACATTCTGATTCTGAAGAGCCATCAAGAGCATGTGCATGGGCAGTTCTTTCCCTATGGGGCGCTAGAGAAGTTTGCCCGCCAGTACCGGGAGGCCTATGACAAGCTCTATCCCATCTCCCCGTCTTCTCCAGAGACACCACCGCCTCCGCCGCCGCCTCCTCCGCCACCACCACCTCCTCCTCCTCCAACTCCCTCTCAGCCACCTTCAGTTGGGGCTGGAAAAATTCAAAACACGACTCCCACTCCCTTGCAGGCTCCACCACCTACACCGCCACCGCCACCTCCTCCACCGCCACCGCCTCCTCCTCCACCGCCGCCACCATCAGCCCCACCTCAAGTCCAGCTTCCGGTTTCGCTTGATCTCCCGATTTTCCCTCCCATTATGATGCAGCCAGTGCAGCATCCTGCCTTGCCTCCTCAGCTTGCCCTCCAGCTGCCACCAATGGATACTTTATCTGCAGACCTTACCCAGCTTTGCCAGCAGCAGCTGGGGCTGGATCCCAATTTCCTGCGGCACTCTCAGTTCAAGCGGCCACGCACACGCATCACGGACGACCAGCTCAAGATCTTGAGGGCTTACTTTGATATCAACAACTCTCCTAGCGAGGAGCAGATCCAAGAGATGGCAGAGAAGTCTGGCCTCTCACAGAAAGTCATCAAACACTGGTTTCGCAACACGCTCTTCAAAGAGCGGCAGAGGAATAAAGACTCCCCCTACAACTTCAGCAACCCTCCCATAACGGTGCTGGAAGACATCAGGATAGATCCTCAACCTTCAGCTGTAGAACCTTACAAGTCCGACGCATCTTTCAGCAAGAGATCCTCTAGGACTCGGTTTACTGACTACCAGCTTCGTGTCCTCCAAGACTTCTTTGACACAAACGCTTATCCAAAGGATGACGAAATCGAGCAGCTTTCGACCGTGCTGAACCTCCCCACCCGAGTGATCGTGGTGTGGTTCCAAAACGCGCGGCAGAAAGCTCGCAAAAGCTACGAGAACCAGGCGGAAGCCAAAGACAATGAGAAGAGGGAGCTGACCAACGAGCGCTACATCCGGACTAGTAATATGCAGTATCAGTGCAAGAAGTGCAGTGTGGTTTTCCCCCGCATCTTTGATCTGATCACGCACCAGAAAAAACAGTGCTACAAGGATGAGGATGATGATGCTCAGGATGAAAGCCAAACTGAGGACTCTATGGATGCCTCCGATCAAACCGTCTACAAGAACTGCACAGCTTCTGGCCAAAGCGACTCATCAAAGAACGCGGCGGCAGTCACAGCAGCAAGCTCTGGCTCTGGTTCCAGTACTCCTTTGGTTCCGTCACCCAAACCAGAACCTGAGAAAGCTTCTCCCAAACCAGAGTCCACAGAAAAACCAAAACCAAATGAAAGCATCTCTAAGCCAGCCGATACAACTGCCCAAAGCACCAAACCAGCACAGACTGCTCCGGCCAACTCTTCTGAGCCTCAGCCTCCAGCTTCTCAACCACAGCCACAAAAACAGTCCCAGATAGTAGGAGACCTCCTTCGACATCCCAGACCACACCTGTTCCTTCCAGCCCTTTACCAATTTCTATGACTTCTCTCCAGAACAGTCTACCTCCTCAGCTGTTACAGTACCAATGCGATCAGTGTACCGTTGCCTTCCCAACTCTGGAACTTTGGCAGGAGCACCAGCACATGCATTTCCTAGCAGCCCAAAACCAGTTTCTTCACTCGCAGTTTTTAGAGAGACCCATGGATATGCCCTATATGATATTTGACCCCAACAATCCTCTGATGACTGGACAGTTACTTAACAGTTCTCTGGCTCAGATGCCACCACAGACTGGCTCATCACACACGGCACACCCTTCAACAGTTCCTGGTTCCCTGAAACGAAAACTAGATGATAAAGAAGACAACAACTGTAGCGAGAAAGAGGAGGAAACAGTGGGGAAGATCAGCACCGTGATAAACGTTTAAGAACCACAATTACTCCAGAGCAGCTGGAGATACTCTATGAGAAGTACCTACTAGATTCCAACCCCACCAGAAAGATGCTAGATCACATTGCACGTGAGGTGGGACTGAAGAAGAGGGTTGTACAAGTCTGGTTTCAGAACACGAGAGCCCGAGAGAGAAAGGGGCAGTTCCGTGCGGTTGGCCCAGCCCAGTCCCACAAGCGATGCCCTTTTTGTCGAGCTCTCTTTAAAGCAAAGTCCGCTCTGGAAAGCCACATTCGCTCTCGGCACTGGAACGAGGGCAAGCAAGCCGGTTACAGTTTGCCTCCAAGCCCTTTGATATCAACTGAAGATGGAGGAGAAAGCCCACAAAAGTACATATTTTTTGATTACCCATCCCTGTCCTTAGCAAAAACAGAACTATCAAGTGAAAACGAGTTAGCCTCCACTGTATCCACCCCTGTTAGCAAAACTGCAGAAATGTCACCCAAGAACCTCTTGAGTCCTTCTTCTTTTAAAGCAGAGTCTAGTGAGGATATTGAGAACCTGAATGCCCCTCCAGCTGACTCTGGGTATGATCAAAATAAGACTGACTTTGATGAGACGTCCTCAATTAACACGGCAATCAGCGATGCCACGACAGGGGATGAGGGGAACAATGAAATGGAAAGCACGACCGGCAGCTCAGGGGACACCAAACCCGCGTCGCCTCCCAAAGAACCCAAACCGCTCGTGAGCGACGCGCTGCCAAAGGCTGCCACCACCCCCACCGGGGAGAGCACCGAGGACAAGTTCCTCTTCTCCCTCACCAGCCCCTCCATACATTTCAGTGAAAAAGATGGGGACCATGACCAAAGCTTCTACATCACCGACGACCCTGACGACAACGCTGACCGCAGCGAGACTTCCAGCATAGCCGATCCGAGCTCTCCCAACCCCTTTGGAGCCAGCAATCCTTTCAAATCCAAGAACAGCGACCGGCCAGGCCACAAACGTTTCCGGACGCAGATGAGTAACCTCCAGCTGAAAGTTCTCAAGGCTTGCTTTAGCGACTACCGGACTCCAACCATGCAGGAGTGTGAGATGCTGGGGAACGAAATTGGCCTGCCCAAGCGTGTGGTCCAGGTCTGGTTTCAGAACGCCCGGGCTAAAGAAAAGAAGTTCAAAATCAACATTGGGAAGCCATTCATGATAAACCAGACTGGACCCGATGGGACAAAGCCAGAGTGTTCCCTGTGTGGGGTGAAGTATTCCGCACGCTTGTCCATAAGGGATCATATCTTTTCCAAGCAACACATCACAAAAGTGAGAGAGACTGTGGGAAGTCAGCTGGATCGGGAGAAAGATTACTTAGCTCCTACGACGGTCAGACAGCTGATGGCACAGCAAGAGCTGGATCGCATCAAGAAGGCCACCGACGTGCTGGGATTAACGGTACAACAGCCAGGCATGATGGACAGCAGTTCTCTTCATGGCATCAGTTTGCCCGCAGCTTATCCCGGACTCCCTGGCCTTCCTCCTGTGCTTCTGCCTGGAATGAATGGTCCATCCTCCTTACCTGGATTTCCACAAAGTTCAAACAGTAAGTCTCTGAGGGGGTGATTTTTCTCGTGTCGTTAATTCAGTCACCTGGCCTGGTTAAACATCCCCTTCTCAAACACAGCATGTTAAGCATTCACACATTCACATGCTGCTTGTGGGACTGGGGTCAGTCAATTAAAAGTTCTGCTCCAAGGCCCACTCGGTACAGATCTTGGTTGCTGCTGGAGCCTGGAGCCTGGATGATCCTTCTGATTTCACACACACACACATACAAAAGAGGATTTGAATTGAAGCCTGGCAGAAATTATCAGAGTTCCGTGTCACAGGCAATAGAGACACAGCATTGCAGTGCTTGTTGTGGGTTTGTTATGTAGGCCCTTCCTGTAGGACAAAGCTGGGGCTGGGGTTCTGTGTGTAAATGTTTTGTATGCCGGTATTTAAAGTAAGGTCCCATGAGGCACCGGTCCCCGCGGCATCGGGGCGCCCCTCAGACCAGCCCAACCTCTTGTTGCATTCAGAATAAATATTTAAAATAAAATGCTGCCCAAGAGCCTCTGTTCCATTTCTGAGCACTTGCCTGCTAAGAAGGGTTTTGATGCAGGTGGTTTGTAACAGCTTTTCACTGAGATCCAGATTCCAGGAGCAGCTGAACATCTCCTGCCCCTAGCCTGTAAAGTCAGACACGCACCACATCGTTTGGGGCTGCTCTTCTAGCTGAGCAGGGAACAGTTTGGTGACTGCTTTGACTCTGTGTGTTGCTCACGTTGGAGTGCACTTCCTCTTGAAAGAAGTTTCACTGTCACTGGAGAATCAGGTTTTCTGCACTCCTCAAAGAACAAACCTGTTTGTTTTCTTGTGCTAGGCTCCAGTTTGTCAGAGTTCGGGCTCACAGACTGAAGCTTTCCCCCTCATGTTCTAACTGCAGCTTCATATCAGGTCTGCACAGCAGAGCTGGGGAGCTGTTTGAGACCCCTCACCTCATTTTGTCCCCTTGCTGTTGATCTCTAAACTTCAGCAAGTACGATAAGGCTCCATCAGCAGTGTTGTTAGACTAGAATTGCAGCAATGTCTTCTCTGCTACCCTCTCTGCTTTGTTTGATGATGAGGATGTTACTGTTTCCCAATGCAGTGGTCAAAGCATCTTGTTTTCTCTTCACTGGATCTCTTCATGATGGACTCTTTGGCTGAGTGCCCTCTGGCTTTTCTCAAGCAGTTATTGGCACAGAGAGTGCATATAAAGGAAATACGAAGTTGCTGTATTTCCTTCTTAATGGCACACAGTGTTCAGGTCCTAGAAAAGCTGCTTGTTGGATATTACAATTATAGATATGGTTTCTCCATGCAGCTTTGCTAAATAGCTTCTGTTAGGTTGACCTTCAGATCAAATGGACTCCAGAAATCTCAGCCTTTGTCTATGCAGCTAAATGAAAATTGCTTGGGAAGGTACTACTGCATTCCCTTACTCTCAAACCCAGGAAGTCCTGATGCAGCGTGAGTCTTGAGAATGGTTGTGAACCTGTGGTAGCCTCTCAGCTGTGCTCAAGAATTGCTTAGAAGAATGCAAGTTGTCCTAGGCCAAAACAGTGCCCAGAGAGGTTGTGGAGTCTCCATCTCTGGAGGCATTCCAAACCCACCTGGATGTGTTCCCATGTGATTTACTCTGGTGATGCTGCTGTAGTAGGGGAATTGGACCAGATCTTCAGAGGTCCTTCCCAGCCCCCAGCCCTCTGTGATATCTTGCCCAATCATGCTCTTTAACCTTACAGATGGTTTAGTTTCTGGGTTTGGGGAATGTTCTCTGACACTCTTTGACTCCCTAGTGTCAGTGTAGGCTCAGACTCTGCAATGGTCCCGTTGATCACACAGAGGGTGTTGTAATAGGCCGGTTGGTCCATAGTCATTCAATGTTCAGATGTGCTACTTTTCACCACATATCCCTTCTTTGAGTTACATTTCTGTCGTTAGTACCACAGCAGACACTGTACAGCCAACTGAGATCAATTTTTACCCCCTTTCATCTTGCATCTTCTTAAGGTTAATTAGCCCTTTGTGGGCAAAGCCCACTGTGTAAACCAGCACATAGAATCTCCATGTTCGCTTTTTCTTCTGCCATATGCTAAACAGCCCTGACATCCCCCTTTTGTTGCCTGGAAAATACTGGCATGCATAAATCTAATGATACATAATGGAGCAGTCATAGTGAGTGGAAAAAACAGATAATTTTAATCACTCAGTGTAGAAAAACCATCCTGGTCTGAGATGTTCTCCAGTGCCTGCTCCACACTAGTGTTTTCTGCACCAAATTAACCCATTTCTGTTCTCTTCTCTGCCCTGCTTTCACTGATAGTTCACTAAGAATTGTTTAAAAGTATTCTTCTGGAAGTGGGCCTCAAAGCAAGCTTTGCCTGGGCTGCAGTTCCTCTAGTAGCACACATGTTCTGAGCCAGCAGGATGATTGTTCTGCATCACTCTTTGCATGAAGGCTATTCTGAAGCTGGATCCTTGGTGACTCACTATCCTGTGGGTGAAGTCTCCTTCTCCTGAATTGCGCTGCAACTGTTCTGGTTTTTCCCTCCCCTTCAAATCCAAACTTGAAAATGCGTTTCAGAAGCCTCACTGAGATCCATAACATTCAGGTGTTGCCCTGTTTTCAGCAGTCTTCCAGGATTGGTAGCTGCATTTCCTGTGCCAAAGCCCATCTCTTCTGTCCTACACATTTGTGTAAAGGACAAGGCAACAACAATAAGATCCTTAATTGTGAAGAATATGTTTGCCACCTGCTATGACAGGGAGCCAGTGAAACTACAGCAGTGAGCATCCCACTTCATAGATTTGTGGAATGCTTTGGACTGGAAGAGACTTTGAAGATCATCCAGTTCCAACCCCCTGCCATAGGCAGGGTCACCTCCCACCAGCCCAGGTTGTTCAAGGCCTCATCCAACCTGGCCTTGAACACCTCCAGGGAGGGGACATTCACAGTATCCCTGGGCAACATGTTCGAGTGTATTACCACCCTCAGTCTCAAGATTCTCTTTTTTGTTTCTCTTGACTCATACTAGACAGAGCAGTTAGCCTGATGAGTGTCACTGGGTAACACAGCTGTGTGAAGGATTTCATAATGGGAGGGATCCAGGCACCCTCAGCACATCTGCCCAGGACACCAAGCTGTGTGGTGCAGAGGGAAGGGAAAGCACCAGAAGGACCTGGACAGGCTGGAGAGCCTTGCCATGCCAACCTCCTGAATTTCAACAAAGCCAAATGCAAGGTCCGGCACCTGGGTCAGAGCAATCCCACTAAATCCAGGGTTGATGGAGAATGGATAGAGACCAGCCTGGAGGAGAAGGACTTGGGGATGCTGGGTGATGAGAAGCTCAAGATGAGCCAGTAATGTGCACCTGCAGCCTGGAAAGACAGCTGTGTGCTGGGATGCCCCCCAGCAGCATGGGCAGCAGGCAAGGGAGGGCATTTTGTCCCTCTGCTTTGTTCTGGTGACTCCCCTCCTGGAGTCCTGTGTCCAGTTCTGGAGCTCTCAACACAAGGACATGAAACTGTTGGAGCGGGTCCAGAGATGCCCAGAGATCCTGTGGAGGCTCCAAGCCTGGAAGTGTTGAAAGCCAGGTTGGATGGGGCCTTGAGCAACCTGGTCTAGTAGGAGGTGTCCCTGTCCCTAGCAGGTGGTTGGAACTGTATGGTCTTTACGGTCCCTTCCAATCCAACCTATTCCCTGATTCTGAGATCTCACATTCATGTTCTTGCATGCAGTCTTGTTGGTGGGGTTCTGGATGGGTCCAAAGCCCAGCTCATTGATTCTGTGTTAAATGCTAAATGTTACATGGATTTGCAGCACTTGAAGCCAACACCCAGTCACAAAAGATGACAAACTCCAGGTCACTTGGTCTTGTCAAAATAAGCCCTTCATGTATCAAAGAAAGGATACATTGATTTTAAATTCATTTTTTTGCCCTAAAGCACCTGGGTTTGAATGTCACTATTACTGTGGTGGTACTTCCAAGAGCCATTTCACCTGTGGGATAGGTTCCTCCAGATGGATTCATAGATTCATGGAATGATTTGGGCTGGAAGGGACCTTCAGTTTCCCCCTGCCATGAGCAGGGACAAGTTACTCAAGGCCTCAAAGATCTCCAGATAATATAACTGTACCATCCTGTTGGCCTCACATACTGATCAGGGTGTCAAAGTGACTGCTCTGTTTGCTCAGCACATTTCCCGATAGGGAGTTATTTGGTGGGGTTGCAATTCAGACAGGATTTTGCCTCATCTTTGTTCTTCCAGCCCCTTCTTATTTTCGAGGTGACTGTAGACAGAGGAGGTCTCCTGCTGGTTTCAGCTGTTCTTAAAATTCACATTCCCTTTTCTTCTCAGCTCTGTGTTTCTGCCTGTGATCCCTTGCAGAAAGCTAGACCTTCATCTTGCAGCCAGCTATTAATACTGCTGCTGTCAACCTTTTCATGTCATCATCAGTACCACAGGTCCTTTGCACATCACTTCGGCCTAGGCTGCCTTGAAGATTCACAGCAGCTCTTCCCAAGGAAGCACACAGCAATGGGCAGTGTCTGCTTAGTTGGTTTTGAAATCCTATCAAGAGAGAGATTTGATTCAGCAGCAATTTACTTTCCTTGTTATTTGGGCACTAAATTCTGTTCTCTGTTTGCTCTTGGCCCATTGGTAGCAGGTTTGTATTTTCAGCCCTCTGATTCGTCCAAGTGAAAGAGCAGCCTCTCCCTCTCCTCTTTGACGGTCAATTCGAAGAGTTAACATGGTGCTTCAGGATTAGTCAGTGCTCTGGACTACATCTCTCCTGCCTGGACCTGGAGCATTAGTTTCACCAAATTTCCTTCATTTAGTTGTGGAAGACCTCAGTTCTGTGTTTAACTTGCGATCTGCCAGGTGGATTTCACTGTTCTAGTGCAGCCTGTCTGGGTGTTTGAATTCTGAGTATTTCAGCTACATTCCAATGAATATCTGGAA
This sequence comes from Picus viridis, assembly GCA_033816785.1. NCBI lineage: Eukaryota > Metazoa > Chordata > Aves > Piciformes > Picidae > Picus > Picus viridis. The sequence goes on along the minus strand of CM066572.1, from coordinate 6,337,546 downwards.
AATGGAGTAGGTGTTGGCTGCTCTGGGTATCCTCAGTATGAGCAGA
>CM066572.1:6252500-6330000 GCA_033816785.1 Picus viridis | reverse complement strand
ACAATGTTTAATACCTCAGCAGTTCCCCTGCGTCTTCACACAATCACAGAATGGCTCAGTCTGGAAGGGACCTCGGAGCTCGACTGCTCCAGCCTCCGTGCCATGGGCAGGGACATCACTCAGCTAGACTCAGCTGCTCAAGGCCTCTTCCAATGTGGCCTTGAACACCCCCAGGGAGGAGGCATCCACAACCTCCCTAGGCAGCCTATTCCAGAGTCTTACCGCCCTCACACTGAAGAATCTCTTCCTCAGCTACAGTCTAACCCTGCTGTCCCTCAGCTTCCAGCCATTCTCCCTTGTCCTTGTCTCTAGACACCCTCAGGAAAAGTCCCTCTGCAGCCTTCCTGTAGGATTCCTCAGGTATTGGAAGGCAGCTCTAAGGTCCTCCTTTGGAGTCTTCTTTTGTCCAGCCTGACCCATACACCATAACACACAGCTCAGGCTTTTGGTATCTCATATAACACAGGTGGGTGTTGAGAGCAGTGCTTAAATGACACAAATCTAGCAGATTCTGAACAAACAAAACGATTGCATTTTAGAGTCCCCTTAGCTTTTGCTTTTAAGATGAGCAGATACCACGAAAACTTCAGTGTGGCTTTTTTTGGTTGTTCTCTCCCATCATTTCTTGATCAATATCTCCTGATCCCCCCAAAGGATTGCAGATAAACCCCAGGCTAATGAGCAAGCTGCAACTCTTTCACAGAGTGTGATTTCCCTGTAAATAAATCATGTTCTTCAAGGAACAAATTTGTTCTCAACTTACCTGTTCAATATCTACAGGCCAAAACCCAAAAGCATGAGATTCCAGGATGCTCAATAATTTCCCTGCAAACCCTACTTCTAATAGCAGCCAAATGGTGGGAATTTGTCTGAAAGGTGAAGGGTTTTCCTTTGCTCCTGGTAAGGGCTCAGCAAAACCTCTAGCATCAATGGCAATGGTTTGATGCTGTCATATAAAGGCTCAGCCTCCGTGACACTGCATAGCACATTACAATTTCCAGGGCTTGCAGATGCTGCAAGGGCAGAAAAGGAAGCTCAGAATAAAAACCTTGTTCCTTTGTTTTCTTAATGAGAGGGACAAGCACACAGAGAGGTGAGGTGTATTGCTCTTGAAGCTGGAAATATCTTATGGCAAGGGGCAAATTGCCTATGGGAAGCAAGCAGGTTTCCCTTAGATCTACAAATCCTAAAGAGCCTGTCTTCACATCTGGTGACAGATTGGCCTGCTAACTGAAGGAAACAAAGATTTCCTCTCCTGCCTCCAGTGTGGCCACAGCTTTTTCAGCTCTTAGCAATACAGAAGCAGAGAAAGAAGCTGGTGGCATTCTGTGTTGGTCTCAGTTGTCCAAAGGGCAAGGCGTTAAACACACTAAGCCTTTACCTCTGAGGCTGTGCTGTAAGCTTGAGGCCAAGGTCAAGTCCTTACTGAAACAAGCTTGGGCAATCCCTACTGACAGCCTGTCCCCATCTCACAGCTGCTCAATAAACATTATTAGAGAACAACAACAAAATAGTTGCCATGCAAAACCTGCACAGTAGATAGAGAATCACAGATTCATAGAATCCTAGAATGATAGAATCAGAGAAGCATAGAACCACAGAATCATAGAACTATAGAATCATAGAACCACAGAATCATAAAATCACAGAATCAAAGACTCCCAGAATCATAGAACCATGGAATCATACAATCACAGAATCATATAATCATAGAATCACAGAATCACAGACTCAGAGAATCATAGACTCATAGAGAACTACCGAATCATGGAACCACAGAATCATAGAACCATAGAGTCATTTTTGTTGGAAAAGACCTTTAAGATCATTGACTATTCTCTAAGGCTACAAATAGAGTTCAGTTAGAATTTATAGCTTATAGAGTCATAGAATTGTTAGGGTGGGAAGGGACCCCAAGGCTCAGCCAGTTCCAACCCCCTGCCATGGGCAGGGACACCTCACACTACAGCAGGTTGCTCACAGCCACAGCCAGCCTGGCTGCAAACACCTCCAGGGATGAGACTTCCACCACCTCCCTGGGCAACCTGTGTCAGTGTCTCACCAGCCTCATGGGGAAGAACTTCTTCCTAACATCCAACTCAGTCTGCCCATTTCTATTTGTTTTCCATTCCCCCCAGTCCTATCACTCCCTGACACCCTCAAAAGTCCCTCCCCACCTTTCTTATAGGCCCCTTCAGATACTGCGAGGCCACAATTAGGTCTCCTCTGAGCCTTCTCTTCTCCAGACTGAACAGCCCCAGCTCCCTCAGCCTGTCCTTATCGGAGAAGTGCTCCAGCCCTCTGCTCATCTTGTGGCCCTTCTCTGGACACCCTCCAGCACAGATCTGGAATTATGGAATATATTATGGAATATAGTTCATAGCACTGTTGATGATATACTTCTCATAGAATTTGTAGTATGGTTTTTGTGTTTCTTTCCCTTTGTATCTTTTTTATTTTTAAGCCAAAATTAAATTTAAGAATCCACTTCCTGCTTAATTTCCCCCAGCACAGCAGGCTTGGTTGCTTTTACCCACATTCTAAGCTGTGGTGTGGTTTACTGGTCAGCCTCCCACAGAAGTGTGGGAGCAGGAGGCAAATTGCAGTGTTAATGTTTTGGAGCTCAAGGTTTGAACTCTAGCATAGACCTCAGTGAAAATAACCATGCATGATCTTAGTCCCTCACCCCTCACAGCATAAACCCAGGAGGTTGATCAGATTTTATCCTATCTGCCAGCCTTTGCTCAAGGGCAGCTCACAAAGCGCTGCTCTGAGCTGTTCCACATCACCCCTGCTGTGCTGGGTTAGTTCTGGGGAGAGACTCTGGCTTGCTCATCGATTCACAAAATGGGTTGGAAAGGACCTTGAAGATCATCTAGCTCCAACCCCCTGCCATGCGCAGGGACACCTCTCACTAGACTAGGTTGCTCAAGGCTAGTGGAAGGTGTCCCTGCCCATGGGCATGCTTCCAGAGGATGCTTTTTCCACAGTCCACTGGAGGTGGCTTCATTGGCACTTGGATCAGGTGCTGGATTTTGCTCTTTTAAAGTGAAAAATAACCCAGTTTATTGGCATGGAACTCCATACAACTTCTCCAGACCAAACCCAATTGCACTTCAGGTGTGTATCTCAACTCCAAGTTGCATTATAGGTTGCACATGAATTCAGTAACTCTGTTCACTGCCTGCCTTGGAAACTGGGTGGGGGATACCCCAAAGAGCAAATTGGCAAAATAGAGGAAAACTAGGGGGTGGCTTAGTAACCACCGAGAGCCTTTGTAATAGAAGAGCGGCAGGAGGGCACAATCTGAAGAATGCTGACAAGAGCAGTGACACCTGGAGCTGGGGGTCCTTCTGGGGAGTAGAACTCTTTACTGTATCTGCTGTGCACAGCCCTAACTTCTGACATCACCACACTGACGTCACTGTCCAGTGCATCTCCAGATGTAAGATTTAGGGCTGGTGCTTTGCCTATTTTGTGTCCCATTAAAGCTGCTGTGAAATCATAGAAGCTGGAGGTGGGAAAGATTTGTTCAATTAGCCAGTGCAGTCCCCACTCACCCAGAGCTGTTCCTTCCAGTGTATTAGATGAAGTCTGGTCCAGTTCATCTCTACAAGGCTGCAGCAGCCTCCCTTGAGAGGGTGTTTTACTGCTATGGAATCTTACTGCTAGAAGATTGTTCTGTGCTCCTCAGTCTACATGTTACTTATTTAAGGTAGGAGCTCTGCAAGTAGAGACAGAGACTGGACAGAAGGAATTGGTGTTTGTCAAGATGACCCCACCTCCAATCCTGCCTGCATTTCTGGTGACCCCAGCATAAGAAGGACACAGAGCTGCTGAAGAAAATCCAGAGGAGACCACAAAGATGATCCAAGGGCTGGAGCACCTCTGCTGAGAGGACAGACTGAGAGAGCTGGGGTTGTTCAGCCTGGAGAAGACTCTGGGGGGACCTTAGGGCTGCCTTCCAATAGCTGAAGGGATCCTCCAGGAAAGCTGCAGAGGGACTTTTCCTGAGGGTGTCTAGAGACAGGACGAGGGGGAATGGTTTGAAGCTGAGGGACAGCAGGGTTAGACTGGAGCTGAGGAAGAAGTTCTTCAGTGTGAGGGTGGTGAGACTCTGGAATAGGCTGCCCAGGGAGGTTGTGGATGCCCCCTCCCTGGGGGTGTTCAAGGCCAGGCTGGATGAGGCCTGTAACAACCTGGGCTAGTGGGAGGTATCCCTGCCCATGGCAGGGGTGGCACTAAATGATCTTTAAGGTCCTTTCCAGTCCAATCCATTCTGTGACTCTGTGAATCCTTTGGGTGTGATGTCGCAGCCAGAGAACTTCTGCAGGGATTATCCTCAGGAGAAAGTGCTTGCTGCAGGCCGTCCTGGGCCACTGCTTCTCCAGAGTCCACACTGAAGCCAAGCAGGGAAAAAGCATCTTTTCAAGCAGCAGAGCAGCACATGAGCACAGAACCATGGCTTCTGGATCCCCAGCTTAGCTCACCGCATGCCTTCGATGCTTCAGACCCCCTCAGGTCAGAAAGCAGAGCGGGATGACTGATGATAGCTGTCAAAGCAGTGTCCTCCAAGCATCCCTAACATCCTTGCTACAGACTCCCCACTTCAGGAAGAAGTGCTGAGGATGCTGGGAACACAATGAAGAATGAAGCAGCCCAGGCTGTGTGAACAGGGAAAGATGAGGCACAGCTGGTAGCTTGCTGGACAGGACCTCCATGTCATGCCATGCCATGCCATGACTATGCCAGCTGTGTAAAGCCACAGTTCGCAGCCACAAAAATCCCTCCAACAGCTAAATGCCAGATTCTCCAGGGGGAGTTCTGAGCTTTCCTTATCTTGACCTATTCAGCTCTTCTGTGGGATGTTTGAGCGCTGCAAGCTCAGACATTCTGCATTTTCCCTGGAAGGGCTCCCATTTCACTTATCCTTGCTAATGTTATTGTCCCAGTTACTAGGCAACATGAAGCTGCCATACACATCCTTCCCCTTAAGTGCTGCTCCTGCCTCACACACCTTATTTTAAAGCCCCCAGCCAGTTCACTGGAGAGAAGGGTCAGAGAAACAAGAGGTCACACTGGTGGGAATAGTGAAGTGCTTTCACCTCACCAACCTGCAGCTCCCTCCGGTGTAGAGTGCTCGTTTGTAGGTCACTGTTCCCGTCTGGCTTCCCTGCTGAAGAAGGAGATTATTAAAGCAAAAGAGTGTATTTTTGAGCCATTAAATATAGGATGAGGTAACCCCACCCCGCAGAGGATGAGAAGTTTTCAGGAGGGATGTGGCCAGATCCAGCTTCAGCTGGTGGAAAGCTAAGTGGCTTCTTTGCATTTAAAGCAGTGCAACACTTGGTCCCCTGGTTCAGAATTAGAGCCTCCCACATGTGTAATGCTTATTTCAGGCGTGCATAGCTCAGCTTTGAGTCACTGTCCAACTCATTATCATCGTGCATTTATTGCTGAAGTGCTGTTTGCTCTGCACTCTGCAAGAACTACTCCCACAAGGAAAACCCTCATTCCCACAGAGGTATCTGTAGAGGCATTTATAAACTTGGAGCAACTCCTACATACTTGTCCTTTTATCTCTTGTCTCGAGTGACACAGAAGTAGTAATGGGAATATCTGACACACTAAGATGGGCACTGTCAGAGCCTCACAGCATCACCCCTCCCGCCAGCCTGGCTTCGTTAGGCCAGGGTAATTAGTTCTTCTCATGGTTGGTAATTAAAGCCAGGTCTCATAGAGCTAAACACTTTGGGAAAGAAGATTAATGATAGGCCCTCAGTTTTTGTGTCTCACAAGGGTGGAGATAGCATAATGAGGAGGAATGTGGAAGAAAGAAGTGGTGTGCTCTGCACAGTAATTGGAGCAAATGGCAAGCACATAACTTCTAGGGAGTGAAGAATGGAGTTTAATGGCTCTCCAAATTATCCTTTCCTCCCTGCTCTCCAAATCATCCTTTCCCCCTTTCTGGCTGAAATTTGCTTGCAGCAAGCAAGGAAGCAAGCAGCAAGCAACTTTCCTATGCCTTCACCTGGAGCGCATCAGGAAGGACTGGAATCATCTTCTTCCCGCTGTGAACTGCAAATAGGAAAGTGTAGAGGCAGCAACTGCCTGGTCCAGCTGAGCATGGCTCAGCTTTGACTGCTGGGCTGTGAGCAAGCCTGCATCCCAGCTGTCACAGAATCACTGCAGCTGGAACACACCTTTAAGAGCATCCGGCCCAGCCATAACCAGGCTACCATGACCACTAAACTGTATCCTGAAGCGCCACATCTACAGCTCCTTGAACCCCCTCCAGGCATGGGGACTCCACCACCTCCCTGGGCACTGGCCAGTGCATTTGGTCTATTTATTGGCTCAGAATCTCAAAAACAGGCTGGGAAATGTGTCTGCTAGAACCATAGAATCATTTGGGTTGGAAAAGCCCTTTAAGATCATCGAGTCCAACCATTCTCCAGCTCCACCTAGGCTGGTGCTGACCCATGGAGAAGACGAGGATCAGGGGAGACCTTATTGCTCTCTACAACTACCTGAAAGGTGATTGTAGCCAGAAGGGGCTTGGTTTCCTCTCCCAGGCAACCAGCACCAAAACAAGAGGACACAGTCTCAAGCTGTGCCAGGGGAAGTTTAGACTCGAGGTGAGGAGAAAGTTCTTCCCAGCAAGAGTAATTGGCCATTGGAATGTGCTGCCCAGGGAGGTGGTGGAGTCCCCATCACTGGAGGTGTTCAAGAGGAGACTGGACGTGGTACTTGGTGCCATGGTCTAGCAGTCATGAGGTCTGTGGTGACAGGTTGGACTCGATGATCTCTGAGATCTCTTCCAACCTTGTTGATTCTATGATTCTGTGATTTCAGTGAGTGGTCCTGGGACAGTTCTATTTCCTTCTGTTCCAGGCCTTATCTATTCCACGGAAGCTACCCCTAGATACTGTTCACCAATGGCAGGGTTTGTTTAAAAACAACATGAAGCTGTGCCACCAGTTCTCTAGTTACATAGAAACTTCTTCATCTCATAGAATTATAGAATGTGTTGGGTTGGTTTGGAAGGGCCTTATATTCATCCAATTCCAACCCCCTGCCATGGGCAGGGACACCTTCAACCAGACCAAGTTGCTCAAGGCCTCATCCAACCTGGCCCTGAATGCTTCCAGGCTAGGAGCCTCTACAACCTCCCTGGGCAACCTGTTCCAGTGTTTCACCACCCTCATGGGGAATAAATTTTTCCCTAATGTCTGATCTCAACCCATCTGCTTCCAGTTTGAAGCCATCACCCCTTATCCTGTCACTCCATGCCTTCGTAACAAGTCCCTCCCCAGGTCTCCTGAAGTCCCTTTCAGGTACAGGAAAGATGCTTCATGGTCTCCCTGGAGCCTGCTCTTCTCCAGGCTGAACAGCCCCAACTCTCCCAATCTGTCTTTTTTCTACATCTGTTTCCACAAGCACAGATCAACAGGACAACAACAGAAACTTACACCACCCCCAGGAATCTGTTCCCCTGCCTCTTCTCTCTAACAGTCAGTTTTGCACCTGAGTTCCTACCAGCTGTAGAAATGTGTGTCACAACTGAGATGCTATAAAGCTCCTGACTCAATGGAGCTTTAAGTGCCTGGGCACTGCTTCACTTAGGTTTATTGGCTCACTGCTTTCTCAGGAGCCTCCAGTGGATTAAGCTCTGCCTAGCAGGCCATGGATGTTAAGTTTCAAGCAATACTTTCCCCCTAGTCTCTCAGTTTGAACTGAGGCACACAGGAAGACCCCAGTAACACCAGTAAACCATCAAAAGCTCACCTTTTTCACACCTCTCCAACAGTTTAGAAGAGTATTTGTGCTTCATCTTGCTACCTATTTGACTCCCATTCATCACAGTGGGCTCCGAGTTTTAGGCAGCATCTTGCCTGCCTGAGACCTTGGAAGGGCAGGAAAGAAAGGCTGCTCACAAAAAGCATCTCCACGCTGTTTCATGCATGTGCACATATATTTGTACCATCTAAGGAGTGGAAAAAGACCTCTTTGGATCTTCTGCTGCTGAAAAAGCCCACCAAAACACAAGAGAAGTCTGCTGTACATTCTCAGTATTGTCAAGGCTATCACAGTGGGAACTGATGCACTCTGCTACCTTTACAGTGAGGAACATACAGATTAAAGCCTGAACTCGAGGCAAGATTTGGATGCCAAAGCCTTCTAAAAAGCAGATCCTTGTGAACATCTTAGAAGTGTGAAACAGCTTCAAACTAGAGAAGGGCAGATTTGGACTGGATGTTAGGAACAGGTTCTGCACCATGAAGGTGGTAGAACACTGGAACAGGTTGCCCAGGGAGGTGGTTGGGGCCCCTTCCCTGGAGATATTCAGGGTGAGGCTTGACAGGGCTCTGGGCAACCTGATCTAGTTGAGGATGTCCCTGATGACTGCAAGGAGGCTGGACTGGATGACCTTTGGAGGTCCCTTCCAACCCAGACCGTTCTATAATTCTGTGATTCTATGATCACTGAAAACTGACCCAGCAGTGTTGAAAGGCTTAGCAAAGTAAAGGCAGGCTTAGGTCTCCTTATACCTGACAGCTTTCCAGAGCACTGGTGGTGGCGGTGGCTCCCGCAGGTTCCAGCAGGCCATGATTAGTGACAGGCTGAGAAATATCCAGAGTTCAGGATTTCAGCTATGGGCTGACCAGTCTAATTATCATTGCAGAGGCTGTGGGACAGTGTAAAGTTACAGTCAGTGCAGGAAGTGGGAGAAAGACAGAAGGGTTTCTGAAGGAACTGGGACAGGAAGAGAGCAAGAAACTGTGGGAAAAGTTCAAAGGCTCATCTGAAGCCATGCATCTCTTGAGAAAGAACCAAGCCTGTAAAGATGAGCCCAGCAACTGGCAAGAGAAATACATTCAGCACAAATTTTCAGGCAAAGAGCTGAGACAGGAATGAGTCATTTCTCTAGCGTAGGCTTGAGCCTGTCTGATTGTTCATATCCACCAAAGAATGACCAGAAATGTACTACCGGGGAAGGAATTCTTTGCTTCAAACACCTTTGGTACAAGAATTACCAAAGGGCTGCCCAGATTTCTGTCCACACTCCTTTGGATTTCTCAGTTTTTCTTCTGATATTCCAGTAATGAATGCTCCCAAATCCAGAGCGTTTTGATTCCTGCTGCCTCAGGCTTTTGGGGCAAGAACAAGGAATGTGTAATCACTAGTTGTGGGGAGGGAGATAAGTGTTGATCGCACAATCATAGAATCACTCAGGTTGGAAAAGCCCTCTGAGGTCATCAACCTTTAACTCAACACCGCCATGGCCACTAAACCATGTCCCCAAGTTCCATGGCCACACATTACTTGAATACCTCCAGGGGTGGTGACTCCACCACCTCCCTGGGCAGCCTATTCCAATCCCTGGCCACTCTTGCAGCAAAGAAATTGTTCCTAGTGTCCAACCTAAACCTCCCCTAGTGCAGCCTGAGGCCATTTCTTCTCTCTCCTAAATATTCAGGCATGCTCATGCTGATCACAAAGGAAGCAGAAAGTTACCTTGTGTTTTATTTATTCATTCTTTTCCTTTCCCTAGAAGAGGAAATTGAGATTTTGTCAATGGACAGGAATAAGGCAAAACTTAGACAAACAAGGCAGAAGAATCAATGGTTACAAGAAACAAATCTTCCAACTGCTTTCCCCTCCTCCCCCAGGTCTGACACAGCTCTTTGATACAATTGCCTGACTAAAGACCAAGTTCAAGACTGATGTCCTAGCTCTGAACTTTTTGCAAGTGCTTAACCGTGAGCGTTGTGCAAGGCAGGACCTACACTCTTCAAGTGAAATAAACAAAATGAACAGATGAAAGCCGTGGCCTAAAAGTCGAAGCTTTCTTCATGCTTTTTAAATGTTAGGGGGATAAAATGGATTTGGGAGCTTTTAATCACCTTTGTTGCAAGCTTGTCTCTTCAAGGGGCTTCCAGAGCAAAGCAAGCCGCAGCCTGATTGATCATTGTTAAAGGGATTCCACTGGCCACACATGCTCTCAAAGCAGAGTCTTTTATATTTCCTGTGACAAAAGTAATCCTGGCTGGGTTCAGAAGGTGAGTAGAGGGAAAAAAAAAAAAAAAGGCAAGAGAATGAGAGCTGGAAGAAACTTGCATTTCCCACTCTGGGGCTGGCCATGGGCAGCGTTCCCCACCTTCAGCCACAGGAGAATTTCTCTCCCACAGAAATACATAAGCAGACAGCTCTGCTTGCTCTCCTTGTCTCCAGCCATGAAACCTCTAGAAGCAGTCAGAAATGTTGGGCAGTCTTAAGTAAGAGAACTCTGAGGGAAACAGAAAAAAAAACTCCCCCCCAAAAAACTTCACATGAAATCAGCAACAAGCTTCCCTTTGAAAGCTGGGTTTGCTGTTTCCTGCTCCCTCTCTAAAGCAGCAATGGCAAGAAAGGAATTTACAGTCCTTTAAAGACTGTGGGCAGGCTTTGCTGAGCTGCAGTGCCTGGGCTACTGATAAAACAAATTAGCATCAGAGGGAGAGGAGGACAAGATAGTGCTATGACAGGAAGAATATAAGGAATAATAAGAAGCCAGGTGTACATAATTAAGATTGTAATTCAAGCAGAGGGTTCTGGTGACATCATTTATCAATGTCACTGCTGAGCCTCACTGGAATTGCAGCTCTGTGTGTAGAACTCAGATGTACACGATGTGTTGGAACACATGAGGAATGTTTCTATTAGAAGTAGACAGACAATATGTTAACCTCCAGGAGTGGTGCTGACAGGAAGAGATACAAAGAGAGGAGGGTTTCCCCTTCTAGCAAAGCAAGGAAGATGAAACATTCCAAGGATTTCCAAGGTATTTGGAAGCAAAAGGTATTTACAATACTGGTTGTGGATATGTTCCCCCCCCCCCCCCCCCCAAAAGCAGCAGAAAAATAAAAATAAAAAAGTAAATGAATAAATCAGAAGGGCCACAAGGATGATCAGAAGGCTGGAACACCTCTCCTGTGGGGACAGACTGAGAGAGTTGGGGATGTTCAGTCTGGAGAAGAGAGGGCTCCGGGGTACCTTCTTGTGGCCTTCCAGTATCTGAATGGGGCTACAAGAAAGCAGGGAGGGACTTTTGAGGGTGTCAGGGAGTGATAGGATTGGGAGTGGATAGAGCAAATCTAGAAGTGAATAGATTCAGCCTGGATGTTAGGAAGAAGTTCTTCCCCATGAGGGTGGTGAGACACTGGCACAGGTTGCCCAGGGAAGTGGTGGAAGCCTCATCCCTGGAGGTTTTTGCAGCCAGGCTGGATGTGGCTGTGAGCAAGCTGCTGTAGTGTGAGGTGTCCCTGGCCATGGCAGGGGGTTGGAACTGGATGATCCTTGGGGTCCCTTCCCACCTAACAATGCTATGATTACAGTTTTAGTGTGATTCAAAACTGCAATAATAAGTAAATAAACACTTTTGCTGCTAAAGTGACCAAAGGAAGAACCCAAACAACTGAATTTGTCCAGCTCCTTGTACAGGACCAAAATCATCCTTCCTTTGAGAAGCTCAGGAACAGTGTTTCCATTAGAAGGATGGTATAAAATATTTACAGTTAAACAGAGAGTGAGGCTAGCAGTGAATTATTAATTGCAAATTAAGTCAATTTTAGGAAGGAAAAAAAAAAAGAATGAGCATTGGTGCTTTTAACTACATGTGCTGAAAGGAGACAATGACCTTTGTCAGTGTCTGATCTGGGGTTTTATCCTTACAAACACAATATTTTTATGAAGAGAATAATGAACCAAGGGCCTCAGTCTGTGTGAATTTTAAGGGCCTTAATGGAACTTAAAAGACTGATTACTGTAAACCCACATTCTGTATAATGCTAATGCCAAGCTGCTTGTGGCTCACTCACCTGGTGGACTTTCCAACCTCTCTCAGGTGCTCACAGTCTTTACACAGTGAATGTGAAAAGCATCTGGGCTCTCCTGTGCCAGAGAGACAGGGAACTACCGGAGAGAGTTCATTGGAGGTTGCAAAGATGCTGAGGGGCCTGGAGCAGCTCTGTGAGGAGCAAAGGCTGAGAGCCCTGGGGCTGTCGAGCCTGGAGAAGAGCAGCCCCAGAGGGGATCTGATCCCTGTTTAGCAAGAGCATCTTTCTTACAAGGAGAGCCTGAGGGAGCTGTGGCTGTTTAGCTTGGAGAGGAGGAGCCTGAGGGCTGACCTCATTCCTGTTGATAGAGATGTGCAGGGTGAGTGCTAAGAGGCTGGAGCCAGGCTCTGCTGGGTGATACCCAATGCAGCACAAGGGGCAATGGTGGAAGTAGGGGCACAAGAAGTTCCATGCAAACAGGAGGAAACATTTTTTCCCTGTAAGGGTGACAGAATACTGGAGCAGGCTGCCCAGGGGAGACTGTGGAATCTCCCTCTCTGGAGATATTCCAAATCCACCTGGATGTGTTCCTGGATCTGCCATAGGTGATCCTACTCTGGCAGGGAGTTTGGTCTGGATGTGCTTTTGAGGTCCCTTCCAGCCCCTGATATTCTGTAATTCTAATGGGTGGAGGTCAAGAGGATGGGACCAAGTTCTTGTCAATGGTGCCCAGGGACAGGACAAAGAGCAGTGGACACAAACTGGAGCCCTGGAATTTCCACATGAACATAAAGAAAAAACTTTTCTCCTGTGAAGGTGCTGGAGCCCTGGAGCAGGCTGCTCAGAGATGTTGTGGAGCTTCCTTCTGTCTTTCCAAACCCACCAGAACATGTTTCTAGGGGATGCTGCTTTAGCACGGGGGTTGAACCAGATTGTCTTCAGAGGTCCCTCCCATTCTGTGACTCTGTGAACTCCTGAAGAAAGCAATGTCCAGTAAATAGTGCTGCCAACCAGAAACACAGCCCAGAATGATGTGAGGCTTGACGGCTGGCTGGAAGATCCTGAGCAATGCAGGGAGATAATGCTCCCTGTGACCTGACAAACTTAGCTCTGAATCTCACCCCTAGACACTGCCTGCAGTCACAGCTATAAACATACTCACAGTGATTCCATGCTCTGGGTGGGCTGCTTGCTTTCTTCTCACTATAAGAAGGACATGAGGGGCTGGAGCAGGTCCAGAGAAGGACAACAAAGCTGGGGAAGGGTCTGGAGAACAGGGCTGGAGACGAGAAGCTGAGGGAGCTGGGGGTGTTCAGTCTGGAGAAGAGGAGGCTGAGGGGAGAATTCATTGCTCTCTACAGCTCCCTGAAAGAAGGTTGGAGCATGGTGGGGTTCAGCCTCTTCTCCCAAGTAACAAGTGACAGGACAAGAGGGAATGCCCTCGAGTTGCACCAGGGCAGGTTTAGATTGGATATTAGGAAATATTTCTTCCCTACAAGAGTGGTCAGGCACAGGAACAGGCTGCCCAGGGAGGAGGTGGAGTGACCATCCCTGAAAGTGTTCAAAAACATGTAGGCATGGCACTGTGGGACATAGATTAGTGGCCATGGTGATGTTGGGCTAATGATCTTAAAGGTCTTTTCCAACCAAAATGATTCTATGGTTCAATTTATGATCAGTTTCTGAAGCCCATAAGTAGCACACCTTATGATGTGTCCAGCAAAGGTTGTTCTTGAGTAGGCTCTGTAAAATGTTGTGTTTATGGATTCTCTGTGAACCCTGGGAGTATCAGCAAGTGTGGATTTGTCATTTGTAGACTGAAATACTATCTGAAGAAATGATGTATGCTCTGAGGCATCCAGGAATGGATACTGATGTTAGGAAGGGACAGGGATCTACTTGAGAGTCCCGTGGGGGGACTGGAGCACTGTGCTATGAGGAAAGGCTGAGAGCCCTGGGGCTGTTTAGTCTGGAGAGAAGACTGAGAGGGGATCTGATCAATGTCTATCAATATCTGAGGGCTGGGTGTCAGGAAGGAAGGGACAGGGACAGCTTCTGCTCATTTGGAGCAGTGGATGTAAAATACAGCACAAGAAGTTCCACCTCAACATGAGGAAGAGCTTCCTTACTGTAAGAGTCACAGAGCACTGGAGCAGGCTCCCCAGAGACATTGTGGAGTCTCCTTCTCTGGAGACTTTCCAGCCCTGTCTGGATGGGTTCCTGTGTGACCTGCACTAGATTCTCTAGTCCTGCTCTGGCAGAGGATTTGGACTGGAAGATCTCCAGAGGTCCCTTCCAACCCCTAACATCCTGGGATCCTGGGATCCTGTGAGGTTGTAAGGTTTTGAGTTCTCATTATAAAGTTGTGGGTTTTTTTTAGTTCTCTGTGGCTGTGTGAAAACTGAAACACACAAAGACCTGGGAACTTGTCAGATTGCAGCACTTCTGGTCCAAGTTCACAAGTCTTGAAAGCTGAGCTTTGTGTGTGAGAGAGTGGCTCCAACAGTAGCAGCTTTGACCTTGGGTAACTTCATTTGGAAAGGAAATTTGGTCAAACTAGCTCCAACGTCAGAGCTCTCATCAAGGATTAATGCTGAGGATCAATATGGACTCTTCACAGCAGACTATTTTTGGAAGAGGACAACAAAAGGTTAGAACACTTTAAAACTCGGGAAAGCAAATTAGTGTGACCTAAAGCGGGGCAGTACGGGAAGGGAAATGTAAAGAGCAGGGATCTTGATTTCCTGCCAGCATTTAGCAGCACAATCCAACTAAAAGACAGAGAAAACTGGCTTTAAAGTGGTATTTTTGTAGCTCCTCAACCACAGCTGAACTTTCAAACGTTTGCCTGCCCTGTCTCTTCATCTCTTGGTGGTGGAGCTGAATGAAAACCGCCCATGGCTGCAGCTGACAGATGCTGCTCTCACCATCTTTGTGCTTCCTACAAGGTCAAAAGTGGATGTTAACATACCTCTTTATTTGAAAGTTTAAAGCCTTAATTGCCTCCTAAGCAAAAGAGTTATGGAAACCACATAAATGTAGCTCTTCATTAAGCTGCTGTACACACAATTCCCACTCTTGAAGCACAAGAGCTCCTGAAGCAGGGGCTCAGGCCCTTTAATAGCCCTGTCACTAGCAATAGGAATTTATGCATGTCCTTATGCTACCTTACCTAAGGAGCTAAAGGACAGATTGAGCCTATTTACTGTCCCCATGTCCTTCCCTCAACTGCAAACCAAGCTCAGATATGGCTCCTTAGCACCCTCCAAACCTGATACTTTTTCTCCACTGCCTTACAGCAGACTCCCAGCAGCTTGCCACCTACCCACGGCCATTTGTGTCCATCGGAGTTTGTGACCCTGAGACAGCTCTGTGAGCACTGAGGATGCCCCTGAAGTTCAGCAGGCATCTCTACCCAGCTCTTGCCATCCCAACATGCCCACCGATGACAGATGCAGATACAACTCACTCCAGAATGAGTTGTGACAGAACTCATTCCAGAATCCTCTTAAAGTGCTGGCCAGGGCTTTGCAGATAACTGTATATGTGCCTTAAGGAAAGATCTACAAGCTTTAGCTAAGACCTGGTTTTGCTGGGCCAGAAGCCCAGGCCACCAGAAGCTGCAGGCCAGCAGCAGTTCTGAATGAGCCAGCACAGCTGACTGCAGCTGGCTGCAGGTGTGTGCATCAGCATCACACACGGTGTGAAGGGGGAAGTTTGCTGAGAAGAAAACTTCTTCCTGTGGCTTCCTGCTTGGGTTCTCCCTGAGCCTGCTCCTCTTCCTTCTCTTAAAGACTGCCTTTCCATTTGGTGTGACCTTTGCTGGGATGAGAACAACTTTGTGTGCTTCTTCTTTGTGGTGTTATCAGTTTTGTTGGTTTGTTATATGCATTTTCCTTTCAGCCTGTGGGTCTTCTCTCTCTCCTTGTCCTAGCTCTTTTTCTTTGCTGGGGAGGGTCCTGGGGTGATGGAACAACTGCTGGAGCTTAGCCCCAGATACAGGCTAAATGTAGGCAATACAAAAGTAAAAACCTTTCTAATCTGGTGATTTCATTGTTATTTTAATTGTTCACTTTTTAAGGCAAATTTGCATCTAGTCTACTCTTCCTAGGCCTGTCCAGCTGTCACCTGTAGTCTTGAGAAGTGGAGCAGGCTGAGCTCCTGGAAACCAGAGAGCAGCTACTCAGCTCAGCTGTCTTCTTGATCTTCCCCTTCTTGCCTTCCTTTGGCTCTTTACCTGAGGATGAGGCAGTGGCATCAACTTCTCCATTATAATCATTCAGTGTAGGGAAAAAAAGTATATTTTTCAAGCATATGGACAGTCAGGCCTGAAATTTGCATGGCTCTTTGTTCTCTGTTTCCTCTCTCATGTCTGGTTTGAGTAGTTGCTGCCTCTTGCGTTTGCAAGATGCTTGTTCCTGTACCCAAATATTTGGTGTTTCTGCATGGTTTCTTGTTTCCCTCCTCTGGAAGCTGACTGGGCCTTCAAAGGGAGATGAACACGCCTCAGGTGATGGAGAAAGACCACGAGCCTCTTTCTCCAAAGCTCTGTGTTCTGGCTTGGAAGCGGAGTGGGGTTCAGTGACACTTCCCTTGGTGGCAGGCTGGGCGATATCCTCTTTCCAGGCTGGTTGATACCCTGTTTCCAAACGTGGGCTCTGCTCTCAGCAGCAGGAGATGAAGATGTAGTGCTGGATAATGAAGAACAGCATTTTTTATTTTACAAAACAAGCCTCTCAGCTTCACTGGTGTTAGCCATGAATAACACCTTGTGCATATGCATTATGAGACAGTGCTTAATTGAATGATTGCATAATATGTTGTTCCACAGAATAAAAGATGAAATATTCATTAGGCCAGAGAGAGGGAGTTAGAATGCCTGGTGGTTAAATCACTCACCAGGGAGAGCCAGCTCCTTGCTCCAAGTGAATATCTAAGTAGCTCATACAAAAAGGATTCAAATGCAGCCAGGAATCGTACCCCTGAACATCCTATACCCTGCTGTCCAGGGCACTATGCCAGCAGGCAGGGCTATGCCTGAGTGGGGCATGGAGAGACACAGCTCAGCATAGATCACCTGCAGGCTTCTGTGTAAAGCAGTTGGACGCTTTAGCCACCAGGCAGCTGGCCCTAATGGAACTAAAACCTCCCTGCAGGTTTCATTTGTCAGGAGATGACTGACTTGGTGTAGGTGCCTCATTCAGGAAGGCTCCCAGCTCTGACTCCAGAGCAGAAGGATGCAGCATGGTGCATGTCTAAATTCACACTTGGGTGCTTGTGAGGACCATGGTGTTGGTGATATGAATGTATCCTTAGCTTAAAGCTAAGGCTCTTCACTCACTCTTAGCTGCTGAAAGTCAGCATCCTTCCTCCCACTGGGAAATGGGGGCTAGAGGTAGGACACCAAAAGTGATGCATTATTCTGTGTTTCAGCACCTAAGTCAGAGACTCATGGAATGGTTTGTTTTGGAAGGGTCCTGAAAGCTAACAGAGCACCTCCAGAAAAGCAGCTTCCTGATGTGTTGCAAAGCCCATGGGCAGGGACACCTCCCACTATCCCAGGTTGCTCGAGGCCCCATCCAACCCATCCTTGAATGCTTCCAGGCTTGGAGCCTCCACAAGTTCTCAGGGCAATCTGTTCCAGTGCTTCACCAGCCTTCCAGGGAAGAATTTCTGCCTCATGTCTAATCTGAGTCCATCCTCTTCCAGCTCAAAGCCTTTGCCCCTCATCCTGTTGCTCCATGCCTTTGTACAAAAGTCCCTCCCCAGCTCTCCTGTAGCCCCTTCAAGTAGTGGAAGACTGCTCTAAGGTCTCCCTGGAGCCTTCTCTTCTCCAGGCTGAACAGCCCCAACCCTATTTGAACACCTAAATCCTGTTGCAGATTTAGCCTTTGCTGATCTGTGAGGCGGGAAGCTCTTCAGGAAACGTGCCTGGGTAAATGAGATTGACCTCATAATAGTTGTATCATAGGAAGATTAGTGAAACCATGGTGAAATGGAGACAACTGGGAGGGGAAAGGATGCTTGCAGAATAAAATGATTTTAAAAAGTCATTCCACTCTCAGAACAGTTGGATCTTAAAGTTAAAAAAAAAAAAAGAATGTGGAGTTCCTGGCAAATAGGACTTAAGAGAAGAGGGATTAAAAAAGCCTTTTTGATCCCATGCAGGCTATCACAGGCAGGCATTCTCCTGGCATATTTATTTTTGCATGTATTCAGGGTTTTAAATAAATAAATAAATAAATAAATAAGAACTGAGTTTGGGGAAAAAACAGACTCAGGGGAGACCAAATCAGTCAGAATAAATAAATATGCCCCAAACAATAACAGAAGCAAATGTGGCACCGAACACCACTGACAGACAAAGAATACATTAACTCAGGATTGCAAATCTCTTTTGCTTAAGGCAGATGTACTTGGTATACCCTCTTAATTATTGCTCTTCTCATCAGTTTGCAACTCAAAGCACTTTCTCTCGGCAGCAATTAAAGGAGGGGATGGTTATAGGAAGCTCTAATAAGAAGAAACATAGAATTGTCAGGGCTGGAAGAGACCCCAAGGATCATCCAGTTCCAACCCCCTGCCATGGGCAGGGACACCTCACACTACAGCAGGTTGCTCACAGCCACATCCAGCCTGGCTGCAAAAACCTCCAGGCAGGGAGGCTGCCACCACCTCCCTGGGCAACCTGTGCCAGTCTCTCACCTCCCTCATGGGGAAGAACTTCCTAACATCCAATCTGAATCTACCCATTTCTAGTTTTGCTCCATTCCCCCCAGTCCTATCACTACCCAACACCCTGAGTCCCTCCCCAGCTTTCTTGTAGCCCTGGAGAAGGGCCACGAGGATCAGAGGGCTGGAGCTACTCTGCTATGGAGACAGACTGAGAGAGTTGGGGCTGTTCAGTCTGGAGAAGAGAAGGCTCCAAGAAGACCTTCTTGTGGCCTTCCAATGTCTGAAGGGGGCTACAAGAAAGCTGGGGAGGGACTTTTGAGGGTGTCAGGGGGATGGAGCAAAACTAGAAGTGGGTAGATTCAGCTTGGATGTTAGGAAGTTCTTCCCCAAGAGGGTGGTGAGACACTGGCACAGATTCCCCAGGGAGGTGATAGAAGCCTCCTGCCTGGAGGTGTTTGCAGCCAGGCTGGATGTGGCTGTGAGCAACCTGCTGTAGTGTGAGGTGTCCCTGCCCGTGGCAGGCAGGTTGGAACTAGATGATCCTTGAGGTCCCTTTCAACCCTGACAACTCTGTGATTCTGTGACACATGAATGTGAAGGGGATAGGTTCAACCACATCAGTGCTGAGGCTGTGTTTCAGAGGGATGTGCCAGGCTGTAAATCTGTTGTCTGGCTCAAAGTGTGCCTTTGAAATGCATCAGGAAGCTGCCTTTCTGGAGGTGCTCTGTTAGCTTTCAGGCCCAGCTGAGGAGGCATAGCAGGGGAGCAGAAGATAGCTCTGATTCATTCAGATGAGAGAAAGGCAAGAAGCATGGACTGAGATAAATCATGATAAAACCAATGCAAGAGGGAAAAGAATAATGACAGGATTGAGATGAGGAAAAGAGGTGGTAAGTGCAGCCAGATCAGGTTACAAGAAGGGTAGTGTGTGTTTGGGACACCACACCAGCAAGCTGAGGTGATCACAGGAGCAATTTGGCTGATTTATAAATTAGCTGAAGAGAAGAATCAGGTGACTCTTTTCTTGGAGTGCTTTGTGTTGTGCTCAGGTCTCTGGTTTGAACAGAGAGGGGAGATGATGCTGGCTGCTCTGATGGAAGCAATTACTGACAGAGCTGTTGCCTTGTTCTAGCAAGCCTCCAGCGCAGGAAATGGTGGGCTGGGGAGAACGCTTGCTGCTCGACCCCAAGCAGCAGTGCAGAGGGAATAGAAGACTGGAAAGAAGGTTGGGGCTACCTCTGAGTTGAGATGCAGCCTCCTTGTTCTCTTTCCAGCCCTCTTCAGGGGTAAGGGGGCCCATGGATCCCAGGAGTGATGCTGAGGCCATGTTAGCAGGGTGGGGGGCTGATGGCAGCTTGCCACCACGTGGTATGGATTACAAGGGAAGTGTGACCTGCGCCGGACCAGCCACTGCCAGATGGTTCCCAGATGTGTTATTTATGAAGTCACGGCCTACTTAAACCACATTCCTGGTGTCTTGTCTTCTTTTCCTACAATGTCCAAGCCATTAATGAAGGAATGTATGAGAACTAAATAGCAGACCAGTTGTCAAAACCCAAATGGCAGCAGAAATCCTTTCCTGTCTCTGGATATATGTAAATACATTAGATTAACAAAACCAGCTTTAAACAGCTGATCCCTGAAGAGTCCTGGAGCTGGCTTCTGTAGTGCAGATTGAGGACAGTCCTCCTCCTGACCTCGTCGCTCCCTTGTGGATCTCTACCATAAAACTTAAAACATTATCCCTGATTATTCCCTTCTTATATCTTCTGCCTTCAAAAGGGCCCTCTCTTCCCTAACTTCCTCAGCAGGGAGAAAAACTCCCATAACATCTAGGTTCTTCCTTAATGCATCTCCAAGGTAATCTGGCTGAATGCTGCAGTGCCTGGGATGATCTGGCAGTGCCTGGGATGATCTGGCAGCGCCTGAGATGATCTGGCAGCGCCTGGGATGATCTGGCAGTGCCTGGGATGATCTGGCAGTGTTAGGCATGGGTTGTGGGTGGGTTGGTTGGGCTGTGTAAACTAGGCAGGCTTGACACCAAGCTGGTATGCCCGAGTGGTGCTGCAAGTTTCTCAGCAGAAGGACTTTGATTGACTTGCACTGCACACCTGAGGCAATGCAGCAACGCCTGGTGCAGTGGAGCAGCAGTTTTCTCTTGCCTTTGTTGCTCTGGCTTTTGGCTGTTGTTAGAAGGGGATGGAAGAAGATTTGTGTTGTGGTATTTTTAGTGTTTTGTTGTTGTTGTTTGGCTGTTTTTTTCGTCCTTCCTGTTGCTGTAGCTATGAGCAACAGTTCCTGAGTCAGTGCTATGAAGGCAGAAAACACCAAAACCCCACAAGCTAGAGCTGTGTAAGATCCTAGAGACAGGAGTGTAGCAATATGACTTGACATGCAGAATAACATCAGTTGGCACAGGGGTTATTGATTAGAGCCCAGCACGTGATAGGCCCTCAGGTTTTAATAAGTCAGGTGGAGCTCTGCTGCTGTGAGAAATAATGGAACAAAGCTTAGAACCATTCAGAAAGATTTCTGTTTAACACAGAAAGCTCAGGGCAGACTGTTCTCTGCACACTACTTTTATGCAGATGTTCAAAATACACAGCAACCTGTTTCCCATGGCCAGAAATTATGGGATACACGAACATCAGTTTTCAGTAGAGTGACCTAACTTTCTTTCCCAATTTATTCCCTTGGTGAGCAACTTCACCAGGTGGAAGCCAGTGTAAATGAGGCCAGAATATGTGCCTGTCATGAAACAGGCTGGGTGCAGAGTGGGGTGAGGGCAGCCCTGAAGAAAGAGGCTTGGGGCTGTTTGGTGCTGAGCAGCTCCCCAGGAGCCAGCAGTGCCCTCCTGCAGCCCAGCAGGCAGCTGTGTACTGGGCTGCAGCCAGAGGAGTGTGGGCAGCAGGGCGAGAGAGGGGATTCTGCCCCTTGACTCTGCTCTGCTGAGACCCTACCTCCAATCCTGCCTCCAGTTCTGGTGTCCCCAGCAGAAGAAGGACACAGAGCTGCTGGAGTGAGGCCAGAGGAGGTCACAATGATCATCCAAAGGCTGGAGCAGTTCTGCTCTGAGGACAGGCTGAGGGAGCTGAGGGTGTTCAGCCTGGAGAAGACTCCATGGGGACCTTAGAGCTGCCTTCCAATAGCGGAAGGGATCCTCCAGAAAGGCTGCAGAGGGACTTTTCCTGAGGGTGTCTAGAAACAGGATGAGGGGGAATGGTTTGAAGCTGTGGGAGAGCAGGGTGAGACTGGATCTGAGGAAGAAGTTATGGATGGGGAGACATGGAACAGGTTGCCCAGAGAGGTTATTGATGCCCCCTCCCTGGAGGTGTTCAAGGCCAGGTTGGATGAGACCTTGGGCAACTAAGTCTAGTTGAGAGGTGTCCCTGCCTATGGCAGTGGCATTGGAGTAGATCTGAGGCTCCTTCCAGCCTGAACCGTTCTGTGAAATCTCTTCAGGGTCAGTAGGTATTTTTCCTGTTGAGGCAGACTCCTGCTTTAATGGACAAGCTGAGGAAAGGGAAGCTGCCATAACCTGTTTCATGCAAGCACAACAATTCCCACAGCACACAAGGACATGGAGCATGTCCTGTGGAGGTGCACAAGACATCTTCATTCAAACAAAGCATTGCAGTCATCTGACTGCCAACTATGTTAGAGGGAGAAAACAACAGTCTGGTTATCATTAAAGACAAGCCCCAGAATCTGCTAGTTAAAAAGATGAAGCTGTGTAAGTGAATGTGGTATGAAGCAGGGACAGGAACTGTAATGCACAGACATGCTCAGGGTGACCATGGGGAGAAGCCCAGAGGAGCCAAGAGAAGAAGCCACAGAGCTCCCACATCGAGAGCCAATAGTGTGACAGAGAATCTTAGAATGGGTTGGGCTGAAAGGGACATTAAAGATCATCCAGTGCCAACCTCATGCCATGGCCAGGGACACCTCCTACTACACCAGGTTGCTCAAGGCCCCATCCAACCTGACTTCGAACATTTGCAGGCTTGGAGCCTCCACAAGTTCTCTGGGCAACCTGTTCCAGTGCCTCATCACCCTCCTGGGGAAGAATTTCTTCCTCATCTCCAGTCTCAGTCTCCCCTCTGCCAGGTCAAAGCTATTGTTCCTTGTCCTATCACTCCCAGCCCTTGTCAAAAGTCTCTCCCCAGCTCTCCAGGAGCCTCTTCAGGTACTGGAAGGCTGCTCTAAGGTCTCCCTGAAGCCTTTTCTCCAGGATGAACAGCCCCAATGCTCCCAGCCTGTCCCCATAAGGGAGGTTCTCCAGCACTCAGACATCTTCGTGGCCTCCTCTGGACCCTCTTCAGCAGCTCCATGTCTCTCTTATGCTGGGGGTCCAAGAACTGGAGGCAGTGCTGCAGGTGGGGTCTCAGCAGAGCAGAGCAGAGGGGCAGAATCCCCTCCCTGTGCTGCTGCTTTCCCTGCTTTGGATGCAGCCCAGCACACAGCTGCCTGCTGGGCTGCCAGGGACCATTGCTGGCTCCTGGGGAGTTTGTCACCAACTGACACCCCCAAGGTCTTCTCTTCCAGGCTGCTCTCAAGCCACTTCTCACCCAGCCTGGATCTGTGCTTGGGATTGCCCTGAGCCAGGTGCCTGCTGGACCTTGCAAGTGTACAGGTATTAGAACAAGCTCCTTTTGAAGGTGTACCAGCAGGAGTGGTGCTTTACATGGTGGCTTTCAGGGCTTCTGCAGAGGTGCTGTTAACAATGCAAGTTACACCGAGTGGCACTGAGAAAAGGGAAGGAAGGTTGAAACCTGAGACAATATTAAAACAGCTCAGAAACTCTAAAGTGTTACAATAATTTCAGTAAAACTACCTCAAGTATTTCTTCAAGCAGGAAACAATTTGGAGTTCAAGTTCAGCAGCATAATAACCAAAAGCACACAACAGTGCTCTTATTCCCATAGCTAAAATATAGATTAGGGTCTCTTTCAGTTGTTGCCATTAGAAATCCCTGCTCCCAAGGCGGGGGGGGGGGGGGGGGCAAACTATCATAAAAATTTGCTTTGGGCAATGCTTTGAGATAAGTTCTTCAAATAATGCATAGGGTATTGGCTTGCAATTCCCACTTGTGTTAATAGGAGCTATCGAGGCAAATCTCTCATGGCTTCATGGGAGAAAAAGCTCCAGAGTATAAAAAGTTCCAGCCTGAGGATTATTTGTTTTTTGATATATATCTTGGTAAAAACATGCTCTAAAATAAACCACTCCAAGCCAGTGATCTCAGTCACTTGCTGGGACTGTTAACACTCAGCAGACTGTGTTCAGCTGAAATTCCACTGGCGAAGCCCTGCGACGCGAATTCTTTCCTCAGCGTTTGTGGAAGGCAGGCTGGGAGGCTGGCTGAGGAAAGAACACCTCAGCAAGCCAGCAAGGGAATGTTGTGAGGATGGATTCTGATATTCACTCATGCAAAATGCTGGCTAAGCTTCACTGAGGTGGGCTCCTGTTAGGTGAGGATACAGGTTGGCACAGCTGATCTGACTGCAGGTGGCCCATCACATGCATCTTCCCATTTTCTGCTTTGCTGCAGGTCACAGGGGTAGACCAGCACGTCTTGCCTCTTCTTCTGGGAGAAATCTCATTCCCTGATTCCACCAGCTCATGTTTATACAGTCCATCCATCTATGCATCATCTCAAGCCTTTGCTGTTGAGTGAGCTGATAAAGAAGGCTCGGAGGAGATTTTATTGTGGCCTTCCAGTATCTGAAGGGGGCTACAAGAAGGCTGGGGAGGGACTTTTGAGGGTGTCATAGGACTAGGGGGAATGGAACAAAACTAGAAATTGGTAGATTCAGCTTGGATGTCAGGAAGAAGTTCTTCCCCATGAGGGTGGTGAGAGACTGGCACAGGTTGCCCAGGGAGGTGGTGGAAGCCTCCTGCCTGGAGGTTTTTGCAGCCAGGCTGGATGTGGCTGTGAGCAACCTGCTGTAGTGTGAGGTGTCCCTGCCCATGGCAGGGGGTTGGAACTGGCTGAGCCTTGAGGTCCCTTTCCACCCTAACAATTCTATGATTCTATGACACATTTCATCCACTAAAAGCTCTGTGTCTGTCTCTGGCTCCTGAATTCCCCAAGTGGCTAGGCAGGAGAAGCTCCACTGAGAACCATCACTGCCAGCCCTCTGGATGTCTTCCAGCCATTTCTCTTAAACAGCACAGGAAACACCACTGTGGTGGTGTTCAGCTTCAGCCACTCTGGAGCAGGATCTTAGCTATGGATTCTGAATTAGTCTTTAGAGGAACTTTGTTCACAAGCTCTGGCAAGACTGTAGGGAAGGAAAGCTGAGCTTTCCAGGCTAAAGCACACCTTGGAGAGCAGCACTTCTGCCTATATATTCTGTCTGCTTCTCCACAGCCAAGTCTGGTACTTTTGAAGAACAAACAGCAGCTCAGTACTTCTCCAGCACACAAGCTCAGCATATGGGCTAAGGGAAGTGAACTCTTCTGCATGCAATAGGTGCAGCTAAACACACTGTCTGCTCTAGGCAGATGCTTCAGGTCCACTTCTTCATGCTCCATGTCAGTACATCTTACTGGCAAGCTGATGGAAGAGAGTTTAAATAATGCTCGTGCCCAGTTCTGGCCTTTCCAGTGCAAGAGAGACAGGGAACTGCTGGAGAGAGTCCAACAGAGGGCCACAAAGATGCTGAGGGGCCTGGAGCATCTCTGTGAGGAAAGACTGAATGAGCTGGGGCTCTTTAGCTTGGAGAAGAGCAGACAGAAGGGATCTGATCACTGCTCAGCAGGAGATAAAGGGTGGTGGCCATGGGGATGTGGCCAGGCTCTTTTCAGTGGTGCCCAAGGATAGGACAAGGGGCAATGGGCACAAACTAGAAGAGAGGAGGTTCCACCTAAACATAAAGAAAAACTTGATTTTCCTGTGAGGGTGCTGGAGCCCTGGAGCAGGCTGCCCAGAGAGGTTGTGGAATCTCCTTCTCTCTTTCCAGATCAACACTGCTTTAGCAGGGGTGTTGGACTGGATGGTCTCCAGAGGTCCCTCCCAACCCCCACCATTCTGATTCTGTGATCTCCTAGAGAAAGGCAGTGTCCTTGTTGAATTTCATTCCATTTCTCCCCAGCTCCAGAGCACACATCACCCTTCCTCAAATAAATGAACATGTTTGTTTGCCTGCATCAAATGCAAAAAGACTCCTTCAAAAATCCTTTTCTCTGAGGAAATGCTGAGTTCAAATATTAAAGCAAAACTTCACAGGTCTGGGGTTTTTTTAGTGCTCATGTAGGTAACACATTGCAATAATCAGTGGGTAGTTAGGAAATTGCATTATGCTGACCTCTTTGGTTTGCAGTGGGTAGCATTTAACTAAATAATGAATATTTATAACCCATCTGCTTTGAACGAGACAAAGGATTACAGCTGCCATTTATATGGATGTGCTGGAACCTCTCCAGAGAAGGGCCATGAGGATGAGCAGAGGACTGGAGCTCCTCTGCTATGGAGACAGACTGAGGGAGTTGGGGCTTTTCAGTCTGGAGAGGAGAAGGCTCTGAGGAGACCTTCTTGTGGCCTTCCAGTATCTGAAGGGGGCTCCAAGAAAACTGGGGAGGGATATTTTAGGGTGTGGCGTAGTGATGGGACTGGGGGAATGGAGCAAAACTAGAAATGGGTAGATTCAGATTGGATGTTAGGAAGAAGTTGTTCCCCATGAGGGTGGTGAGACACTGGAACAGATTGCCCAGGGAGGTGGTGGAAGCCTCCTGCCTGGAGGTTTTTGCAGCCAGGCTGGCTGTGGCTGTGAGCAACTTGATGTAGTGTGAGGTGTCCCTGCCACGGGGTTGGAACTGGCTGATCCTTGAGGTCCCTTCCCACGCTGACAATTCAATGATTCTGTAAGGTTAAAACTAGGAGGGCTTGTTTTGGAGCTTAGGACAGCCCTGCATTTAAATGAGACCAAACTGGAAGTGGGAA
The DNA here is from genome assembly GCA_033816785.1 of Picus viridis. NCBI lineage: Eukaryota > Metazoa > Chordata > Aves > Piciformes > Picidae > Picus > Picus viridis. The sequence continues at coordinate 6,303,561 of CM066572.1, read as the reverse complement.
GGAAGCTGAACTCCTCTTGGTTTTATCCAGCTCCTTGCAGTGTTGTGCATTGTTCTGAGCCACCCAAACATGCACAGCTTCTGACCAGCCTGCCACTTGGCTTTGCTTTCCATCATACCTTTGAAGAGCTCCGTATCAAGTATCATTTGCTAATGGTTGCTGTGGGAGGAGATGAATAATTAAGGAGCTGTGAAATTGGGGCAGCCAACGTTTTTCTAACTGATAGCATAAACTCACAGGAAGGCTGCAGTTCAGAAAAGGGCTTAGCTTGCACTGTTCTATAAATAAGCACAGGAAATTAGATTAAAAGAGAAAAAAAAAAATAGATTGCTAAGATTTGCAGGAGTGACCACAGGATCCTTGTGCCTTGCTGTGGGTCCTCTGCAGAATCCTGCTGCTTGACACCTTCAGGAAGAAGATGGCACTTTTAGGAAGTCTTTTATTTGTTCAACCTAAAAATCTCCAATACTTCTCGGGTGGGGTTTTATTTATTTTTATTTATTTATTGTGAGAAGGATTTGGCAAGCTTGAAAAGCAAACCAACAAACCACCCCCAAAGAGAACAAGCAGGACTGCTCTCAGGCGCGTTGTTGGTTAGACTTGGTGTAGAGAACAAAAGATGGGATAGAAAAAAGCTTTAAAAAGTGGATTACAGTCACTCAGGCTCTTCTGTCCAGAGAAGGGCAACAAGGCTGGGGAGGGGTCTGGAGCACAGCCCTGTGAGGAGAGGCTGAGGGAGCTGGGGTTGCTTAGCCTGGAGAAGAGGAGGCTCAGGGGAGACCTCATTGCTCTCTACAACTACCTGAAGGGTGGCTGTAGCCAGGTGGGGGTTGGTCTCTTCTCCCAGGCAACCAGCACCAGAACAAGAGGACACAGTCTCAAGCTGTGCCAGGGGAGGTTTAGGCTGGAGGTGAGGAAGAAGTTCTACACAGAGTAATTGCCCATTGGAATGGGCTGCCCAGGGAGGTGGTGGAGTCACCATCACTGGACGTGTTCAGGAGGAGACTTGATGGGGTGCTTGGTGCCATGGTTTAGTTGATTAGGTGGTGTTGGATGATGGGTTGGGCGCAATGATCTTGAAGGTCTCTTCCAACCTGGTCTATCCTCCCCTCCCCTCCCCTTCCCTCCTCTCCCCTCCCCTTCCCGAGTCTCCTCTCCTCGAGTCTCCTCTCCTCGAGTCTCCTCCCTTTGTGTTTTGGGGGGTGTGAAGCATTTATTTGTAATCCTGCTAGGCACACAGTGAGCCTTGCAGCTCCTCCCCCCTTCTCTGTTGCTGTGTGATGAACGTTTCAATTTCCCTGGCTGGCAGAAGGTGAGGTTGCCACTTAGGGCCGTGGAGAGTCTACCTGGGATTTGCAAACAAAGCAGTCCTGCTGGTTGGGGCTTGGATACCCAACTCCAGGCAAAAGACTGGAGGCATTTTTCCTTCTCCAGTGCTGAAAAAGATGTCTGGTAGCTGACAGCATCAGACACTGCACTGGAGGTTTTTGCAGCCAGGCTGGCTGTGGCTGTGAGCAACCTGCTGTAGTGTGAGGTGTCCTAGCTGAGACACCAAGGCAGGCCTGCACCTACAGCTTATCACTGGGCTGTGAGAATGAGGGCTCCTTCCTGTTACTGTTTGAAACTAAAATGTAGTTGTAAACAGAATTTTGCCAAGGTTTTTGACAGTTCAAGAGGGTTGGAGTTTCCATTATAATAATGCTAAGTCCATCTAATTCAATTGGTCTGAAGAATAATATCAATAGATAGGTCAAAATCATTCCAACGGAGTGTTGAAACTCTTGCATCTTGCAGCAGAGTTGTTTTGTGCTCTCTTGGCTCCTGGCTGCTGGATCTTGCTGCTTTGCTGATGGGGTTCAGGATGTGCTGTCTTCCTTCTGACCTTGGGCCTTTTCTATTTGGTTTCTGTAAGAGGTACAAGGGGAAGGGGAGGCCAAGCTGTGTCCCTAAGAGGGCTGGGGCAAGGGGAACTTATGGGACCTTATCAATTATCAACCATTCTGGCTAACCAGAGAGGGCCTAGTTGACTGGAGACTGCCAAATGTGACACCCAACTACAAAATGTCCAGAAGGAAGAATAGAAAGTAAAACAGAATTAACCAGGTTGGAAGAGACCTTCAAGATCATTGAGTCCAACCTATCACTCAACACCAATTAACCATGGCACCAAGCACCCCATCCAGTCTCTTCCTAAACACCTCCAGTGATGGTGACTCCACCACCTCCCTGGGCAGCACATCCCAATGGCAAATCACTCTTTCTGTGAAGAACTTCTTCCTAACATCCAGCCTAAACCTCCCCTGGCACAGCTTGAGACTGTGTCCTCTTGTTCTGGTGCTGCTTGCCTAGGAGAAGAGACCAACCCCCACCTGTCCACAACCTCCCTTCAGGGAGCTGTAGAGAGCAATGAGGTCTCCCCTGAGCCTCCTTTTCTCCAGGCTAAGCAACCCCAGCTCCCTCAGTCTCTCCTCACAGGGCTGTGCTCCAAACCCCTCCTCAGCTTTGTCGCCCTTCTCTGGATATGTTCCAGCAAGTCAACATCTTTCCTAAACTGAGGGGCCCAGAACTGGAAACAGTGCTCCAGGTGTGGCCTAACCAGTGCTGAGTACAGGGCAGAATGACTTCCCTGCTCCTGCTGGCCACACTATTGCTGATCCAGGCCAGAATGCCATGTGCCACCTGGGCACACTGCTAGCTCATGTTCAGCCTACTAACACCATCCAGAGGGGATTCTTCCTGCGCTGTGGTTTCTTTAGGCATCCCACTTTCCTCACTGCCTGCAAACACATTTTCTTGCCAGCAGTAATGTGGTCTATGTAGGAATAACCTTTGTATGCCACATCTCATTAGAAACATTTAAATTAGAATTAGCTGATTGACAGCTTGGCAAAAAAGAATGTCCTGCTTTATTTTTTATCAAGTCAAACCACCATGGAAATGTCTTACAGTTTTAGGGTGAATCCACTTAAAAACTGGGAGGATCAGTTTATGTTGAGCTACCCTTGTTTCAACAGCACTTTGTGACTGCTGCTGCCCCTGCACCATTCCAGTCTGACAGGTCCTAGATGCACTCCAGGATACCATTGGCTCTCTTGGCCCCAAGGGCACATTGCTGTCCATGGAGAACTTGCTGCCCACTACTTCAAGGTCAAGACTTTGGACCTGCCTTCCAGCAGGACAACCTGTAGTCTTGGTGGCTGACGTTGTTCCTCTCCAGCTGCAGGGCTCTGCACTTGTCCTTACTGAACTTCAGGAGGTTCCCTCTGACCAGCTCTCTAGCCTGGCCAGATCTGGTTGGATGGCTGCACAGCTGAGTCCTTTTCTCCAGGTGGTGTAACTTCAATGAATTGAAGGAGTTGCTCTCTGGGATTTCCTTGGGCTGCTGATCCGGTACAGCATTAAGCTTCCATTCTACACCTCAGTGTAACCTCCATCATAGAGGGCAATCTTGCTGCAGAAGTTCTCTTGGAGCCTGCAGTTAGGCTGATTGGGTTTTATCAGACAGAGCTCCAGCAAGGTACCCTAAAGGGGAAAGCTTCGGTCAGCAGGAGCTTGCAATACCTCACTGAGAAGCAGCTGCTCTCCTCAACTCCACCAGGCTGTATGAGGTGAATTTTCTTGCCCCTGGTTGCCAAGTACCTTCTCCAAGTCCTCCTCAAGATTTTCACTGAAATTACTTCCTCTTTTTATTTCTGTCCTTGTGCCTGCAGCTTTTTTTCCCCTCCTGGCCCATGTTTTTGTCTTGTCACAGCTTGTTCTTCCAAGGTTGTGTAAACTCTTCTCCTTAGGTGTCTGATGCTGCAGTCTCTGGCACTGCTTCAAGAACTTCCTGATCTACAAAGAGCAGATCCTAAAACTAACAGTTCACTCTCTGGCGAAAAGGAGGCTGAGGCCAACAATTCCCTGAAAGGAGGTTTGAGACAGGTGAGTGTTGGGCTCTTCCCCCTAGTCACAAGCTACAGGAAAAGAGGAAATTAACCTCAACCTGCACCAGGAGGAGTTTAGGTTGAATAAAAGAAGAAAGTTCTTGATTGAAAGGGCTCTCAACCACTGGCACAGGCTGTCCAGGGAGGTGGCTGAACCCTCACCCCTGGAGGTGTTTCAGAGACAGATGTGGTGCCGAGGGCCATGGGTTAGCCCCAGCCTTGGTAAGTACAGAATGGTTGGACTTGAAGGTCTTTTCCACCCAAGAGGACTCTAGCATTCTATGACTCAAAGCATTCCTGTGCTGGTGAGTTTGCTCTGGTGGATGGGGATTGTGCCATGTAGACTGGCCCTGGTGTAACAAAACCCATCAGGTCCTGTCAGGTTTCATTTTTCTGGTGTAGACACAGTGCAGCTGTTACATCTGGTGAAAGCCTGGGTCTGATCAAGCCAACCAAACCCAGCTGGAGCTGGACTTGGCTGACCTCTTGGTCTTTGAGCAGAGGTTCGTGTTTTAGGGCTCTCACCCATTTTTTTCAGCATCCAATGATGCTGTTTTCCTGGCTACAGATCCAAGATGAGGTCCTGCTCTTCATTCAATGACCCACATGCATCTGGAGAAATGCCCTCTTGTGATGCTAACAACAGTAGTGATGGAGAAAACAACCTGGGAAACAGGAGCCTTAAAGCAGTGTAAGCCAACAGGTACTTGCTGACTTCATCTGTGCATTTTGCTCCCAGCTTCTTCTCCAAGGGTTGAATTCAACCCTGTCTGGGAGTTATTGATGAAACTCATTCTCCCTAGTGGAAAATAATTCTGCTTTCTGGTTCCTGCTGCTTTCCAGATACTGTTCTGGTTTCTCTGCTTCAAGCTTTCTTGAGGCCTTTTCATTTTCACCTGAGTACATTTTTTCCTTTGTCTCCTTGCCCTCCTTCAGCTCTCAGAACTGAAATCTGCTATCTACATAACCTAATGCAATGGCTGTAGAGTGGGGTGCCTTCCACAGGCTGCACAGAAGAGAATGAGAATTGCAAACGCTTGTAGAAAGGCACTGTCAGCCCCACCCTTTACTTCTGGTTTTTAGGATAAACCTGAACTGAATGAAGTTCATTACTGGTCCTCCACTAAAAATTGAAACAAAAGGCTAGTAGACATTGATGGGAAATGTCTGAATTTGGAAGTACTGAGAAGGGAGGGGAGAGCTGGGGGAGGAAGGGAGGGAAGGGAGAGCTGGGGGAGGGAAGGGAGGGAAGGGAGAGCTGGGGGAGGGAAGGGAGGGAAGGGAGAACTTGGTCTGAATCAGTTCTGTTTTGTTCAACCTCAGAGGCAGGTTTTTCTATCCTGCAGGTTATTCACTTGGCACTTGCTCTGGAATCAGCACTGTGGGCAAGTTGCTGGTCTGTAGAGGAAAGGAAAGGGCAGGCTGATTATGGTTACCCCACAGAAGTGATGAGACAGCAGATGATCTCCAATCCTATTAAAAAGACTAAGCACAGCCTTCCCCCAACTCCTCCCCACCCCCTCTTAAAAAAAATCATCCTGCATTCCTTGCCCTGGGATTGGCTGATCTGATTCTACAACCCAGGGAGCCTGGAAATTACAGAACATCTGCACCAAAATTGGTTTTCTGTGGAAAACTGATGAATCACTTACTGCCAGTGACTGGGAGGAAAAGGACTTGTTTATGCCCTGATGTAATGAATTTTGATGAGGTGAAGTTTGCTGTTTATGAAAAAAAATGTGCTTTCAGTTGCTGTAGATGTGAAAGAACAGAGCTCAGGGTTCAGGGCAATGCATTACTGGAGAGACAGTCCCCAGCAGAACACCAGCTGCTTACGAACTGCCAAAAAAAGGGCTTTGACTTTGAGGAGAGAATTGCAATTTCCATCCCTTCTCTAAGGTCTTGCAAGAGAAGAAACCAGCTGGGGACAATGTTTAACACTGGTACTTCTGGTAAGGTATCTCAAAAGTAAAATGAAGCCTTTGAGCAACAAATACAGTTCCTGCTTCAAAAAGTAGAACTGAAACATAGAAGAAAGTTGCACCAGTAGAGGTTAAGAGGTGACCTGCTGGAAAGCAGCTCTGTGGTGAAGGGCCTGGGAGTGCTGGTGGACAGCAGCTCCTGCTGCTCACCATGAGCCAGCAGTGATGCCTCAGGGTCAGAAAGGCCAAGGGTGTTCTGGGGTGCATCAGGAAGAGGGTGACCAGCAGGTCAAGGGAGGTTCTCCTTCCCCTCTACTCTGCCCTGGTGAAGGGCTGGAAGATTGTGTCCATTTCTGGGCTCCCCAGTTCCAGAGGGACAGTAGTACTGGAGACAGTTCAGCAAAGGCTAAAAAAATGCAGGGGGGATCTGGAGCATCTCTGTGAGGAGCAAAGGGTGAGAGCCCTGGGGCTGTTGAGCCTGGAGAGGAGCAGCCCCAGAGGGAATCTGCTGAATACCAAAGGGTGAGTGTCATGAGGATGGGGCTGGGCTCACCTCAGTAAGGCCCAGTGACAGGACTAAGGGCAGTGGGCACAAACTGAAACTCAGGAGGTTCCACATGAACATAAGGAAAAAATTTGCTGTGAGGGTGCTGGAGCCCTGGAGCAGGCTGCCCAGAAAGGCTGTGGAGAGATTCCAAACCTACTTGGACGTGTCTGTGTGGTCCTGCTGTGGCAGGGAGGTTGGACTGGATGATCTCGAGAGGTCCCTTCCAACCCCCAAGCACCCTGTGATTCTGGGACTGCTCAGAAGTCTGTTCTCATGGTAGCCAAACACTAAACCCCTTTGCTTTAGAGAAAGCCACAGGAGAGATTGAAATGCCAAGCCAAATGTGATGAACTCTGCTGGAGGAAGCATCAGTAGATGCATCATGGGCCTTGGTTACAGCAGTTTTAACCCAAAGATGTGATGCTTGTGAGGCCAAATTATCAATGCAATTAGTATGTAAAAACAGTTTTCCCTTGGTGAGGTCACAAAGTCTCCTACTTATTCCTGTTGTATCTTCAAGTAAGAACTTTTGTACTACCAAAGAGCTACTGGAGACAGTCCAGAGCAGGGCCACAAAGATGTTGAGGGGACTGGAACAGCTCTCATGTGAGGAGAGGCTCAGAGAGCTGGGGATGGTTAGCCTGGAAGAGAGGAGGCTGAGGGGCATTTTATCAGTTCTTGCAGATGTTTAAGGTGTGGATGTCAGGAAGATGGGGCCAGACTCTTCTCAGTGGTCCCCAGTGACAGGACATGGGGTAATGGCCATAAACTTGAACACAGGAAGTTCAAGAGGGAAACCTTCTAGCAGCCTTCCAGTACCTGGAGGGGGCCTACAAGAAAGCTGGCTAAAGACTTTCTGTAACACATTGTAGTGATAGGATGAGGGGCAATGGATGGAACCCGGAAGAGGAGAGATGAGGAAGAAATTCTTTCCAGGGAGGGGGTGAGACACTGGAACAGGTTGCCCAGGGAGGTTGTGGATGCCCCATCCCTGGAGGTGTTCAAGGCTAGGCTGGATGGGGCCTTAAGCAGCCTGTGCTAGTGGGAGGTGTCCCTGCCCATGGCAGGGGGCTTGGAAGTGGATGCTCTTCAAGGTCCCTTCTGACCCAAACCATCATAGAAATCTACTTATGAAACCTGTGTGTCCTTCAGCTTTAACTGCTTGTGTTGCTTGGCTTTACCTTGAAGACTCAGAGTTCTCAGCAGCCTTTCAACAGAAGAAAAGTTTCACCTGCAGCTGGACAGAGCATGGATGCCTGCAGGGCCTTTACTGGTTACCTGCTAAGCAGATTTGCTAATCAACACTTCAGTGAAGAGGTTTCTTCACTGAAGGTGAACATCCCCTGGTGGAACTTCAGACCGCATCCTCTCATTGTGTCACTTGTTCCCAGGGAGAAGAGATCAACCCCCACCTTGCTCCAACCACCTTTCAGGGAGTTGAAGAGAGCCAGGTGTCCTCTGCACCAGAGAAAGTCTCTAGACAACCCCAGGCCCCTCAGCTGCTCCTCCCCAGCCCTGTTTCTCCAGACCCTTCCCCAGCTTTGTTGCCCTTCTCTCGACCTGCTCCAGCCCCTCAATGTCATTCTTACAGTGAGGGACCCAAAACTCAAGGCATGGCCTCTGCAGTGCTTAGTCCAGGGGAACAGTCATATCCCTTGTCCTCCTACTTCATCTCTGAGGCAGGACTGGGCAGGCTGACACGCTAAGGGAAAATGACTTGACACCACCAGGTACCGAAGTGGGAACAAGAAGTCTTGAGAGAACAGTAAACTCCTGTCTTTTCCTCCCTTCAGAGAGGCAAGCTGGCACTGTTAGTCAGTGAAAAACTCAACCCAGTGAAGACAGACATCACACCAATCACAGTGTCTCCAACACCACCTTTAAGTTGTTTTTTACAGCAACTTCTGAATTTTTTACATTCATCTTTGCCCCACACTGTCTCACCCTCATCTCAGGCATGCAGTTCCGTCATTTCAATTTTATACTTGAGAGGCTGCAGGCTGTGCACCTCTGAGCCACATTTAGGACATGTGAAGTCCAGATCATGCAAATAGTTGCTTTTGATGCAGTAGTAACAGAAGACATGGGAGCAGCCGATGGTGTGAGGCAGGGAAGGCCACTCCCGCACAGCGAGCACTCCTTGCACTGAGCTGCCTGCTCGCTGCTGGGCAGCCCCGTGACAGGCGAACACCAGGAAGAAACCTTGAGTCTGATTCTCTGTAGGTTGATAAAGGGCAGCAGGTAGATGAGGAATTCAGCAAAGCCATGCCACAGGAGCTCCCTGTTCATGTAATCAAAGCCCACCTGGCGCGCACCCTGCGGCCGGCAGAACACCGCCCGGATGCCCAGGACGCGCTCCGTCAGCGTCGCAAACCTGCCCTGCTGGAGGAAGACCAGAAAGTTGAGCAGGCCACAGAGCTTCACCAGTCCAGTTCCAAACCCAAGCACGCTCTTGGCTCTGCAGAGAGACTGCAGCTGGCGATTGCTGAACAAATCGTAACATCTTTCTTCCAGCCACCTGCCACCGACGGTGAAAATGAGGTACCACAGCTTCTGCTGCTTGCTCAGGGGTTGGTATTTCTCAGTCTGAGAGAAGTTGTTCTTGTACTGGATGTTCAGGATGGCCTGTCCCACGGTGGCATTCTTGGAATACACAGTGAATCTCCACAGTATGAGCCACAGAAAAGCTTTTATTTCTGGCTCCAGGTGAGCCAGCACTCCTGGTTTAAAGCCACTGAAGCAGCTGCTGAACTGGGTCCACACAAGTTGCTCCAGGGCCTTGTTCAGCTCAAGGGCATCCAGTTGACTTATTCTGAGCACAGGGTTCACGCTCTTCTCATTTCCAGTACTGGAGGCCATTTCCTCAGCCAACCCTCTCTAGGAATAAAGAGAAATAGATGTTATTGAAAGGAAGCATCTCCTGGCTTTGCCCTCGTTAAACATACAAAGGTGTGATCACCAGCAGTCAGCAGGAAACCACAGAAAAACTTCAGAACCTCACACCACCGGGCTTGTAAAATGCCACAAGGCACTTCAGGAAGCTTTACATTAACAGCATAAAATTTCATCTCTACAGAAGTCCTACTGGACTGTTTGTTTATTGGACTACATGGAGCTGTTGGAATGGGAGGGTCACAAAGATGATCAGAAGGGTGATCAGAGGGGTGGAGACAAGCTGGAAGACTTGGGGCTCTTCAGCCTGGAGAAGAAAAGGCTCCATGGAGACCTGAAAGCAGCCTTCCAGTACATGAAAGGGCTACAGGAGAGTTGAAGAGAGACTTTTTATGGAGGCATGAAGTGACAGGATGAGGGGTGATGGCTTCAAAGTGGAAGAAGCTGGACTGAGAGTAGACATTAGGAGGAAATTCTTCCCTATGAGAGTGGTGAAGCACTGGAACAGGTTGCCCAGAGAAGCTGCGGAGGCATCAAGCCTGGAAGTGTTGAGAATCAGGTTGGATGGGGCTTTGAACAACCGGGTGTAGTAGGAGGTGTCCCTGGCCACGGCAGGGGTTGGAACTGGATGATCTTTAAGGTCCCTTCCAACCCAATCCATCCTGTGATTTCTCACAAACAGTAACATTTGCACTTGGTTATAGGAAAAGTGTTTAACCTCTTCCAGATTTCAACCCCTCCTCCCCCCATTTAATATTTCCCTATATAAATGTTACAAAAAACCACTGCTGAACATAACTGCAATATTCACCTGGCCCTTCACACAGAAGATCAGAAAGAAGACTTTAAAACCATGTGGGTTTTCAGTGGAGAAATAGAGAAATGGACAGACCAGCTGAACTCTAGAAGCGTGGACAGAACACACAGGAACACTTCAGCTGAAAGGAAAACCTTAGGAATATCCATAAGTGCAAAGGTTACATCTAGAAAGATATGGATGGCAATTCAAGTGGGAATGCTACAACTTGCCAAGTAAAGGCAGGGAATTGGTTAGTTTAGAGAACAACCATTATGTGAGATAAGAAAAATGTTCAATATCCAGACAGAAATCAGCATGGCTGAAGCCTGCATGTATTTCCCAGAGCCTTCTGCCAGCTGCAGGGTTGTGCTTCTTGTTGTCTAATCAATATCCTGGCCAAGATGATTGATGTGTACCAGCAGCTTCAACAAATGGATGCTGCTCTTGTTCAAGCATTAGGGAGAAAGAAACCCAAACCATTTTGTCCAACTGCTTGCTTTAAATATTGTTGTGTTTGGAGTTCTGCAACTAGGGCAAGAAGTGCAAGAACTTGCAAGAGGAGCATATAGAGAATGTCTCAGCAATGCAGACTGGTCGGGGAACTGGTCAGTGGTTCCTTTGGACCACAGAAGACACCCAAAGGGATTTAGAAGTGGTGTGTTGCAGGCACCATGCTACACAGTGCACTTTCCAAAGCAGAGTCTTTGCAGAACACAGAAGCAAAGGACAATGGCCTTCTGGAGGAAGCACAGAGGGTAACACAAGTCCTCATTTCTGAAGGGAAAAATCTCCCCTAACACAAGCCTCCTGAGAATAAGAGATGCTGGAGAGGACCCAGGGTAGGAATGGTTTGCTGATGCTGCTGCACACACTCAAAAAGAAAAGCACAGAATCATAGAATAGTTTAGGTTGAAAAGGTGATTTGACCACCTCTCTGGGAAGCCTGTTCCCATCCCTGACCACTCTTGCAGCAAAGAAACTGATCCCACTACTCAAGGTGCAGCCTCACCAGCACCCAGAACCAGGGGCGCAATCTCTGCCCTGCTCCTACTGACCACACCCTTGCTGATCCAGGCCAGGATGCTGGTGGCCTTCTTGGCCACCTGGGCACACCCTGGCTCATCTTCAGCCAGCTGTCAGTCAGCACCCCCAGCTCATTTTCCACCAGGCACCTTTCCAGCCACTCTGCCCCAAGCCTGTAGCCTTCATGGAGTCGTTATGACTCAAGTGCAGGAGCCAGCACTTGGCTTTGTTAAACCTCACTGCACTGATCTGGCCTGGCCAGATCCCTTTGCAGAGCCTTCCTGTGCTCCAGCAGATGAACTCTGCCACCCACTTCAGTGTCATCTGCAAACTGAGGGTGCACTCAATCCCCTCTGTTCTCCTTTGATTTTACTCTGTTGGATATTGTGTAGAAAGCAATAAAAGGACTGTCCCCCAGAAAACTCAAGCAAGCAGCAGAGGCTTCTAGCTTAGTTTTTTCTGAGCACTGAAGCACTGAGCAGCGCTACCTGCTCCAGCACAAACACCTGTGTGCCCCAGCAGGGCAGGAGGAACTCCTTTCTGGTGCTGAGATGGAGCAGCCTGCACGCTCTGAATGAATCTGTTTGATCTGGCAACAGCTTATTGACAGAAATCTCTCAATAGTAATGTGGGCATTGTCAACAGCCTGCCAATATTCATGTAATGATGATGAAGGGGCTAACATGGATTTTAGCTGCAATACCAAGTAACATCTCCTGCACTGCTGCCATCAACACAAGCATTATTATTGACCTGCTCAGAGGCTACCAGAAGGAGATGTATTAACCAGCAGGCGTATTTGTCAATGCACCCTGCCCACGAAAATGCTCTCTGTAAATTCACCACTCTGCAAACTTTGCCAGCAGAAAACACAAACCCAAGCAAGCTGCAGGGGGATTGGTGTTTCCACAGGGCTGTTCCACTGTGGAGGAGCAATTAAGAGCTCTCTACTGCCACAGTGATGCTGCAACCCCACTACTTGCTGTTCTAGCATCATCGCAAGGGCCACAAAGCTGCTGCCAGACTGGAGGAGAGGCTGAGATACCTGGGGCTGCATAGCCTGGAGAAGAGCAGCCTGAGAAGGGATCTGATCAACAGTTAAAGGCAAGAGGATGTAGCCAGTCTTTTCAGTGGTGCCCAGTGACAGGACAAGGGGCAATAGGCACCTACTGGAACTCAGGAGGTTTCACTTAAACACAAGGAAAAACTTCTTTGGTGTGAAGCTGCTGGAGTCCTGGAGAGATTCCAGCTGCCCCAGAGACTGATCCTGGGCAAGCTGCTGTGGGTGACTGCTTTAGTAGGGGTTGGAGCAGATGATCGCTGAGGTCCCTTCCAACCTGAGCCACTCTGTGATTCGATGGTTTTATTACTGTAAACTATCTCAACACAACAGCATAACAGGACAAACATTAAAGATAACAATTTCTCAGCCTTTTTCAGCCTAAATTCTGCCTAGTCCCAACATTCAGATCTAAGACCCAGGCAGGGGGAGCTGTATGTGGTGGGCATGGCAGGAATGCTGCCCTCTCTGAAGGGAACATGCCATGCGAGAGACAACGTGTGAGACAGGGAACAAGCCATACCCTGTCTGCTATCCCTCTCATTTGTTCAGAGTTAGGATATCAACAGAGAGCAAGGAAAACAATCTTCCCATGCACCACAGGTGCTGAGATGTTGGTTTGGTTGGCTCTTTAAAGAAAGGTGGGGTGTGAGCTGGTTTTGTGTTTGTAGTTTGTGTGTGTGATGTATTCCATTTAACTGTCCTGTTCAGTTCCTCTCAACAGCAGAGATGTCAATTTGAAATCAATAATTTCAAAGATGACAAATCAAATTATACATGGCCAGGTAATCTGAAAACCTTCCTTTACACTGTCCCTCACCAGAAAGCACAGAACCTGGGCCCCTGCTGCTCAAAGTTTCATGTCTTGCCATTAATCCTCATCTCTTTCTTGCTCATCAAGTGGTGAGAGAAATGTTCTCAGATCAAAGTCAAATTGGGAGCCCCACCAGCACTGTCTCTTAATCACTGTAAAATGAACGAATCACTCTGTCATTCCCTCAGCTGACTTCACAGCAGATGGAGTTGGTGTTCCTGGCTGCCTTTCTGTACACTGCAGTGGAACACCTATCATTCTGTAGAGATCATCAACTGCCTCTTTAACCCTTTGCAGTAACTACTAGCACTAACTGAAAAGTCAGAGAGCAGCCACATCTGAGCTCATCTGTTTCTCACAGTGCTGGGAGGCAGAGCTGCTTCTCAGGGTAACACACTGACTGAGTGAGCTACAAAACAAACCCCAGAGATGCAAGTTACCTTTTTGTTAAAGGAGGCCAAGTAACAAATCCAGAATACAAAATACCACAGCTGAAGACCAAGAACAAGTCAAGAGTACACTCCAGCCACAGGGCTTTTCCAGCCTTAACTCAGTAACTGCAATCACAGAACACTGGCACTGGTTGTTGCTATCCTGGGCTGCATCCCCAGCAGTGTGTGCAGCAGGTCACAGGAGGGGATTCTCTCCCCCTGTTCTGCTCTGGTGAAACCCCACCTGGAGTCCTGTGTCCAGCTCTGGAGCCCCAACACAAGAAGGACATGGAACTGTTGGAGTGGGTCCAAAGGAGGACACAAAGATTATCAGAGGGGTGGAGCACCACTCTTGTGAAGACAGGGTGAGACAGCTGGGGTTGCTCATCCTGGAGAAGGGAAGGATCCAGCAAGACCTTCCAGCAGCCTTTCAGTACCTAAAGGGGTCTACAGGAGAGCTAGGGAGGGACTTTAGACAAAGGCAGAGAGTGACAGAACATGGGGTGATGGCTTCAAACTAGAAGAAACTGCATTGAAATTAGACATTAGGCAGAAATTCTTCCCCAGAAGGGTGGCAAGGCACTGGAACAGGTTGTCCGGAGCAGCTGTGGAGGCTCCAAGCCTGCAAATGTTCCAAAGCAGGTTGGATGGGGCCTTGAGCAACCTAGTGTAGTAGGGAGGTGCCCCTGCCCATGGCAGTGGGGTTGGGATTATATGACCCAAGCCATTCTGTGATTGTATGAATACAAGAGATCAGGCACTGCTGAATGCCTGGAGACAGCAAACATAAGGACGGCTCCTTGATTGATCCTCCACAAACAACCTGCCAGAGTCAAAATATTAGGGCTTCAAGTTACAAAATCAAACCCAGCTCAGAACAGCCAGAACTGATAAACCAGTAATGAAGAACAGTGGGAAAGGGCTGCTCTGTTTGAAGCTGTACATCAGTCATTGCTGTCAGTACCTGATGGAAACTGAAAATCTCATGTCAGTGTAATACATTCTCTCGATGGATGCCAGCAACCAAGACTATTATTGGCCACTGTTAAAGATGCTCTGAATTTTAAGAGCTCCCAGAGAGCTCTCAGAAAAATGTGTGATCAGTCAGCACTCTCACCAGACAGATTGTTAGATGCCAACAGCTAGATCTGATAGACTAATTACTGCACAGCTAATATTTAAAATACTACCTTTGAACATCTGTGATGCTAATGGGAAGGTTCCAAAGTTCCAAGTGCATTTGTATTCCTCACAGCCATCGGCAGTGCCACCCTACCAACTTCTTGGATATGGCCCTAATTTTCATTATTCTAATAAATAAGAAGATAAGCATGTAACAAGTTGTGTTTGCACAAGACAACAAGCTGAGTGGTACAGCTGCCATGCTTGAGGGACACAATGCCATCCTGAGGGACCTGGACAAACAGGAGAAGTCGGACTGTGTGAACCTCATGAGATTCAATAAGGCCAAGTGCAAGGTCCTGCACCTGGGTCAGGGCAATCCTCACTATCCATCCAGGTTGGGGGTGAAAGGCTGGAGAGCAGCCCTGCAGAAAATGACTTGGGGATACCAGTAGATGAAAAGCTGGACAGGAGCCAGCACTGAATGCTGCCAGCCCAACTCCAGCTGTGCCTTGGGATGATCCCCAGCAGCATGGGCAGGGAGGGGATTCTGCCCCTCTGCTGTGCTCTGCTGAGACACCCCCTGCCCTGTAGTGCTGGGGCAGTTCTGGAGTCCTCAGCACGAGAGCAAGGTGAACCTGTAGGGGTGGGGCCAGAGAAGGTCACAACGATGAGAGGGCTGGAGCACCTCTGCTGTGAGGCCAGGCTGAAAGAGTTGGGGTTCAGCCTGGAGAAGAAAAGGCTCCAGGAAGACCTTATTGTGGCCTTTGAGTGCTTAAAGGGGTGATCAGAAAGCTGGAGACAGACTTTTGAGTGGGGCCTGTTGCGATAGGACAAGGACTAAAGAGGGAGATTCTGATGACATATGGAAAAGTTTTTTTACATTGAGGGTGATGAAACACTGTCTCGGTTTATCCAGGTGGGGGGTGATGCCCATCCCTGGAACCATTCTAGGTCAGGTTGTTTAGGGCTCTAAGCAACCTGCTCTAGTTGCAGATGTCCCTACTGACTGCTGGGGAGTTGGCCTAAATCACCTTTCAAGGTCACTTCCAATCCAAACCATTCTACATGTTCAATCATTATTCTTCTTTATCCCACTCCTTCCCCATCTTATTCTTTCTAGTCATCTCTCTCTTTATGTCACATTGCAAACTAATCTCTAAAGGGACAGGTCAATTTCTCCCTTGATCTGTTGGCCACACTTCTTTTGATGCAGCCCAGGATACATCTGGCTTTCTGGGCTGCAAGCCTTGAAGGGCAAACTTCATCAGCAACTGTTGCTTAACTATGCATGAATTCACAGCTCCAAAGAAGTCATACAAGAACTCACTAACTTCCAGTAAATCAAATATGCAGCTGGACTCAGATTGGACTACAGACTGGCCATACTCAATCTCTGACCTTGATGAATACTTCCACTGACAAGTGAAACATGATACAAGAAACATACTTGAGGATTTGAAGCAATTTCAAATTGGACTACAATTTGGACTACAGCATAAGTGCAACTCATTCTTCTGCCAAAACATGCTAGCCCTCCAGACTGTATCTACAGTAATTTCATGGCACAGAAAAGGTTTGTTGCTTACAGGCTGCACAGAACTGGATTAACAGAAAGGGGAAAGAAGCCACTGCCACCTTCAGCAGGCAGCACCCATAGGAAACCTTCGTACTCAAGCAGGTAAGGAAAAGTTTTGGGAAGTCTATAAACGGTTCACACATCTGACATCAGAGTAATAATTCGGATTTAAATACCCATGACATCAGCTGACATCAGAGTAACAATTCAGGTTAAAATACCCATGACATCAGAGTAACAATTCACGTGAAAACACCCCTCTGCCAGGCTGCTCAGGGAGGCTGCTGAATCTGCACTGCTGGAGGTGCCTCAAAGAGGCAGAGATGTGGTGCTGAGGGACAGGGTCTCGAGGATCTTAAAGGGCTTTACCAAAAAGCCTTTTCCAACCAAAATGATTCCATGATTCTACAGTTTCTCTCTAAAGAGCGCGTCCCAGGCTCTTTCCTCTCTTACCCAACACTTTGGGCCTAGCTGTAAGCCTGGCAGCCTCCGCACACTGAAGCACGCAGCGGGAGCCCGACTGTCAGTGGTACCGAGGAAACGGAGGAGGCCGGAGAGTGCGTGAGGAGAAACAGTTGGTTCTATCAAGAGGGCCTAGAGACCAGCGCCCGCGGCTGTCCCACCAGCTCCACAGGCTCTCCGCAGCGCCGACCAGTCCCCCGGGCTTGCCGGCCGGCGGGAACTGCCCGGCCGGGCTGCGGCTGCGGTAGCAGCACCGCCGCCTCATCCCGCCCCGCGCCCCGACTAACCTGCGCCGCTGCCGGGCCCAGGCCGCCGGGACTCTGCAGGGGTGCAGCTGCGGCCGGCTCTTGCCTCCCGCTTCCTAGCGAAGGCCTGCGCGGATGGAGCCTGCGCGGGAGGAACCTCCTCGGGACACCCCAGGGACTCTCCCCGCCGCCACCCGGCTGCTGCTCCCGGCCGAAGGGCACCGGGCCGGCAGCAGGCCCCGCCGGGCCATAGAGCCGGTGCTTGTTGCCTAGAGCGGCTGCAGCACAACGAGGAGTTGCGGCCGCGAACAGCCTAGAGCGGTTCCCGCAGGAAGTACGCCAGGAGACCGGGGTGACGCTATGCAGAATGACTGACAGGCCGCAGAGCAAATCAGCGATTCCAGTGGAGAGGGGGAGCCAATGGGGAAGGCAGGAGGAGGAGGGGGCGGCTCCGGAGACGAGCTGGCTGTGGCAGCGTGGGAGGCGGATGGGAGGGTGGATGGGCAGCCAGTCCGTGTGTGGCCCTGGCAGTGCTTTCGCCGTCTGCAGCTCGGGCAGCGTCAATCAGCGGCCTCCTGCCCGCCTGTGTGGCTGTGGAGGGGCTCCCGGCTCGGCCTGGGGCGGTGTTGGGGCGGCAAGGCCAAGAGACGTCCCCGTGGGGGATGAGGATGTTATGTAGCATTTACTGGCAGGGTTGAGCGGGCTGTGAGAGGAGGAGCTAGGCAGGCAAGGGAGGCCTGAATACTGCAGACAGGCGTTTCTGCATGAGCTCTGCTCAACCCCTGCTCGATGAGTGGTTGGCGCCTGGCGTTAGTCACAGCCAAGTCCCCTCTCACCGGTCCCAAAGTGTTTTTGGTGACTCTGAAAGTCTCGTTTGAAGATACTCCACCGCACTAGAAAGTTACCTATTGCAGTTCTAGGAAGCAAATTAAAGGGAGCTCTCTAAAATGTGACTGAACAGGTTGAGAGTAATGTAGGTTGTTTGTTATACGTAAAAGCTACTCAAAAAGTGATTGTTTTCTTTCCAAGCTGTTTTGTTCGGGCACATTGATGAATACAGGGTCACAGGTGGCATGAAGTGTCCCAAGTTCTTCACATTCTTTGCTGAGATCTCAGTGCTGAGGAGGCTGTGGGGGGATTCCACAATTGCTGATTGATGGATTCTAGCAGCCCTTTATGAAACCAATAATCTTGAGAGAACAGCTTCGCTGAGTATTTGCATGCATGTGGCAAAGCAATTTCAAAACAGATGTCTCCCTTTGTTATCAAGGAGAAGTGCCTCTTTTGGAGGTGATGTTTGAAAGTGAGTGAGGGTCATTTCACAAAATGGGGGAGATAATTTTACATACAAGCTGCATTTCAAGCAAGAACTTTTGAGCTAGGACCGCTCCTTTGCCTCACAGAAGGACATTGTAGTGGGAGGCTTATGACCACTAAAATAGGCCCAAATCACAGAACCATAGAAGGCATCTGGTTGGAAGAGACCTCTAAGCTCATCCAGTCCAACCCTCAGCCCAGCACTGAATGGTCAACACTAAACCATGTCCCTAAGCACCAGCTCCACACACTGCTTGAACACTTCCAGGGACGCAGACACCACCATTGCCCTGGGCAGACCATTCCAATGGCTTTCTTCTCTGTGAAGAAATATTTCCTATCATCTAGCCTGAACCTCCCCTGATGCAGCTTGGAGCCATGTCCTCTGGTCCTGTCTCTTGCCACTAAGGAGAAGAGGCTACCTCCTCCTTGCTCCAACCTCCCTTCAGGGAATAGAGAGCAATGAGGTCTCTGCTCAGCTTCCTCTTCTCCAGACTGAACACCCCCAGCTCCCTCAGCCCCTCCTCATAGCCCAGGTGCTCCAGGCCCTTCTCCAGCCTCTTTGTTCGTTGGACATGTTCCAGCCCCTCAGTGTCCTTCCTGTAGTGAGGGGTCCAGAACTGAACACAACACTCAAGGTGTTTTCATCCACACCAAGCTATTGGGGGTGATATTTACTGCCTGTAGTGGAAGGCTTGTGATCACTAATGAAGGAAGAACAATCAGCCCCAAATGCTGAGATACATCCACACCAAGCTATCTGGGGCAATTTTGACTTTGTTTTGGAAACAAAACCGTGCAATCATTTCTTTCATACCGAGGAGTAATTAATTTAGTTGACTCATGGAATGAATCTGTTTATTATCACATATTTATCATTGCATATTGACTTAGAAAACTTCCTTGTGCAGGGCACTCTGAGGAGCTGTGTTCCCATCCCGTGGCAGTGGAGGTTGGAATATCTTGGAATGTTGTGAAGTGAGACCCTGTGTGATATGATCATAATAGAGAAAGGCAATAGAGGACCTGGAATTGAAGTCTGAAGCCATGTGCTCTTTCATGTTGTGACTGTCTCTGGGAGCCGTGGTTTCTGGGTGAGAGGTTGCTCCCCAGGCTCTTGCCTGGATTTTGACCTGACACTCCAGATGCAGATGACTCTGACATGAGGTCCCTGAGCAAAAGCTTGCAGTGCTAAGTTGCAGCCTGGAGAGCCAACCAAATCCTGGGCTGCATCCCCAGCAGTGCGGGCAGCAGGTCAGTAAAGAGGATTCTCCCCTCTGCTCTGCTCTGGTGAACCTTCACCTGGAGTCCTGAGTCCTGTGTGTAGCTCTGGAGCCCCGAACACAAGAAGAACACAAAACTGTTAGAGCAGGTCCAGAGGTGATCACAAAGATGGTCAGAGGGCTGGAGCAGCTCTTTTGTGAAGACAAGCTGAGAAAATAGGGGTCATTGAACATGGAGAAGGGAAGGCTTCCAGGAGGTGACCTTAAAGCAGCCTCCCAATATTTGCAGGAGGGCTGCAGGAGAGCTGGAGAGGGACTTTCTGCAAAAGCATGGGGTGACAGGACAAGGGGTGATGGCTTCAGGCTGAAAGCAGGTGGATTGAGATTAGATGTTAGACACTGGAACAGGTTTCCCAGAGAAGTTGTGGAGGCTCCAAGCCTGGAAGTGTTCAAAGTCAGGATGAATGGAGCCTTGTGCAGCCTGGTGTAGTAGGGGGTGTCCCTGGCCATGGCAGGGGGTTGGAACTGGATGATCTTTAAGGTTCTTTTCAACCCAACCCATTCTGTGAGTGTATGAATCCCTGGAATGTGAATAGCAGAGCCTGTAATGGGAAGGGTAGTCAGGCAGTGCTGAACAAGTCCAACATGCAGAGAAAGAGTTTTAACACAGGTTGTGGAAGATGAGCCTCAGATCATTTACTGAGTAATCCTTGATGAAGCTACCTGTCTTCATTCACTCGAGTTCCTGAAAGAAACAGCAACCAACAGGAGTAGTTAATATCTGAGGTTTCTGCACTCATCTGACACTTGCATTGCCCCTTGCTGTTGCTTTTGCTCTGTTCACATGGAGATCATCTTGCTGCTGGGAAATCTCTTTCCTCCAGGACTCGGTGCAGCTGAAAATTTCACTGCTGGTCAGTTTGATTTTAATACCTTAACATTTTTCCAAGCTGGAAAGGAACATGGCTGCTTAAAAACTGTGCTGCAGTGGTGGAGAAGGGAGGTTTTAGGTCCTCTGAGATGGGTAATGAGCCAAGGGCACCTCTTTCTCTGAAAAACATCAAACACCCCTTCCCCCTGCCAGCAGCGCTTAAGTTGTGGTTGCTGGTGATTCAGCAGTCAAACTCAGCACAGAGCCACGAAAGTGATTGAGGGAGTGGAACATCTTCCTTTTGAGGAGAGCCTTACCAGGGCTCTGTAGCTTGGAGAGGAGGAACCTGAGGGGTGACCTCAATTCATGTTGATAAAGCTGTGCAGGGTGAGTGCCAAGAGGATGGAGCCAGGCTCTGCTGAGTGATGCCCAATGACAACACAAGGGGCACTGGTGGATGTTGAGGCATAGGAAGTTCCACGGAAACAGGAGTAAGAATTATTTCACTGTGAGGGTGACAGAACCCTGGAACAGGCTGCCCAGGGGGGTTGTGGAGTCTCCCTCTCTGGAGGCATTCAAAAACTACCTGGATGCATTCCTGTGTGACCTGCTCTAGGTGCTCCTGCTCTGGCAGGGCTGTTGGACTGGATGAACTTTGGAGGTCCCTTCCAGCCCCTAACATTCTGTGATTCCATGAAACTCTTACTTGTAGTGTCTCCCTAGCAGGCTGCAGTGATGAAGAATTCAATCACTGCAGTCTGTGCACATCCTGAAGCAGAAAGCCACAACTAAGGGACTGAAATAGGAAGGGAATGTGGGGGACGGGAGGAAAATGAAAAGCTGAAGCTTACCTTTGTCCAAGGTATGTTCATTCATATCTCACCTTCCCAGTCATTTCTATCCTTCAGGAGATGATAGAAAAATGTTCTCCCTGCCTACAGAAGAGCACTCTGGAATGTCTGTGTCACCACTTGAAATGTGGGGATGCTTTTAAAGCAGATGTTTGCTGTGGCCTTAACTGCTCGCAGGTCCGTCCTAGCCCGCAGGTAGCTTCTGTGTGTACCTAGCGAGTCCTGTTCATAAACAGCTTTGGAATGTTTAACCTCAAGAGTGACCCGAAGATGAGTGGGGGGGTTGTGTGGGGTTTAATGGGTCTCTTCTGCCTCAGATGCACTCATGTGACTGCCATTAGCTGTGATGGGAGCTGTGCCTGTGCCTAGAGGTTAGGCAGGATCTCTGGAGGCGCTGCTCTGCTCTCTCGTATTAACGATCTCCTAATTGCCGAGGTGCTGCACCTCTGCAGTGAAAGCAGACTAATTAAATCAGCCTAGTGGAAGCTGGTTGCTGGCACACCTGGGCTGTGTCTGTTTTCATAGGACTACACAGAGGGAATGGGCAGGGGTCAGGGCTGGGCTGGCTGCTGAATGACTGGCAGGTGCTCTGCATGAACCCCTCTCCCTTCTTGAAGGGAAGAGAAAGGGCATAAGGGAGAGAGGCTGACGGGGTGGGAAAGAAACTAAAAGTACTTTAATAAAAATAAATGAAACACACACAAGTAGATACAAACCAGTACTGAACCCAGCCCCTGGTGTCTCTTGGTCACCATCACCACTGATGCTGTGGCAGGAGTCCCAGACTGGACTCAGTTGCAGATGGGAACTGGATTCAGGAGCTGGCTTCTGAAACAGGATTCAGGAGGACATGGATCAGGATTGGAGGCAGAACAGACAGAGTCCTCCTCAGACATTGGCCATTGGAGAAGAGTCTTGACCCTGGAGCCCCCTCAGCTTTACACGAAACATGATGTCCATGGGCTGCAATCCCTCCTTGGTCAGTTTAGGCTCACCTGAACTGTCTGCTGCTCCCCACAGCTGTGGCCTTTTCCTCTGTAGCCCAAAGTGGCACACAGGCTGTGGCAGTGCCCTTGGTCTGCAACCCAGCCCTTGGCAGGAGCTCTCCCATCAAGTTCTCACTGCTAGCAGCAGCCCCTGGCTGTGCAAACCTGCCCAGAGTTGCAGAAAGTGCTGGCCCTGAGCAGAGACTGAGCTGGGAAGGACAGCACTGAACAAAATCTGTTCTATTCTAACTGGTACCAGGACAAGAGGCCAAATCAAAGGTGGAATGCAATTTTTAACTGTGACTTAGCTTCCTTTTTAATATTTGTTTTAAATCCAAGATGATTTAATGACTTTAATTCCCAAGGAAGATGATTGTTCGTGCCAGCACAGAGAGAGAAGCCGAATGCAGCTTTTTATTTTATCATTAAAGCCTGAATTGAGCAAAGGACTCATCTGATTTGTATTTTTGATGTTCCAAATCATGCCCTTTGAAAATGGCAGTTAGGTCGAGAGGATTAACACAAAGCTTGATGTTGAATTTTAATTATGGCTTTGTTACTCATTTCTTCCAAGTGCCTTTAGACAAAGCGCTTCACCTTTCTTTGATTTCCCAGGCTGTAAAACACCTGCTTGCTTCCTAGTGCTGTAGAAAGGAATTAATATGGGTTCTGAGCTTTGAAATGTTAAGACTGGGACATCCAACTGCGTTGTGGCAGCACAGGAGGAGGGGACAAATCCCGGTACCCACCTGATGCAGCCAGAAGAAAGGGTGGAGATGCAGAGCTGTTGAGACAACTGGTTGTGTGCTGTCATCCAAGTGCCGGGTGCTGCACTTTGGCCACAGCAACCCCATGCCGAGCTACAAGCTGGGGTCAGAATGGCTGGAGAGCTGCCAAACAGAGAGGGACCTGGGGGTGCTGATTGACAGCTGCCTAAACATGAGCCAGCAGTGTGCCCAGGTGACCAAGAAGGCCAAGGGCATCCTGGCGTGCATTAGGATTAGTGTGGCCAGCAGGAGCAGAAAAGTCATTGTGCCCCTGTACTCTGCATTGGTTAGGCCACACCTTGAGTCCTGTGTCCAGTTTTGGGCCCCTCAATTTAGGAAGGCCTGGTGAGAGGTCTTGAGCACAAGCCCTATGAGGAGAGGCTGAGGGAGCTGGGGTTGTTTAGCCTGGAGAAGAGGAGGCTCAGGGGAGACCTCATTGCTTTCTACAACTACCTGAAAGGTGGTTGTAGCCAGGAAGGGGTTGGTCTTTTCTTCCAGGCAACCAGCACCAAAACAAGAGGACACAGTCTTAAGCTGCACCAGGGGAAGTTTAGGCTGGAGGTGAGGAGAAAGTTCTTCACTGAGAGTCAGTCGTTATTGGAATGTGCTGCCCAGGGAGGTGGTGGAGTCACCATCCGTGGAGGTGTTCAAGAGGGGACTGGATGTGGCACTTGGTGCCATGGTTTAGTCATGAGGTCTGTGGTGACAGGTTGGACTCGATGATCTTTGAGGTCTCTTCCAACCTTGGCAATACTGTGATACTGTGATACTGTGATTTCTGCTGCATTAGGCATGGGAAACCTTTAGTGTGGTTCTTGGTGGAAGATGTTGTCCAGCAATGTACATTGTACAGATATGACATCTTTATCACAAAGGCAGCAAAAGGCTACAAAGGTGCTGGGGAGCCTGGAGCATATTTCTGATGAGGAGAGGCTGAGAGACCTGGGGCTGTTGAGCCTGGAGAAGAGCAGCCTGAGATGGGATCTGATCAATGCTGTTCAATAGCTAAAGGGTGGGGGCCAGTTACAGGCAGTGCCTGATGACAAGAGAAGGGACAATGGACACAAACTGGCACCCAGGAGGTTCCACCTGAACATAAGGGAAAAAAAGTCTTCCCTTTGAGGGTGGCAGAGCCCTGGAGCAGGCTGCCCAGAGAGGTTGTGGAGTCTCCTTCTCTGGAGACTTTCAAAACCCAGCTGGATGCATTCTTGTGCAACCTGCTCTAGGAGACCCTGCTCTAGAAGGGGGTTGGACTAAATCATCTCCAGAGATGCCTTCCAACTCCCAACATACTGTGATTCTGTGAAATGATGATGATCATTTGACTATCACTCTGAAACTGCATGTCCTGTGTTCTGTTATTATTTTATGGTTTCATAGAAGGCTATCACATTAGTCAAGCAGGATCTCCCCTTCGTAAATCCATGTCAGCTACTCCTGATAACCTTCTTGTCTACGCTAAGTGATCCTGCTTGGCAGGGAGGTTGGACCTGATGATGTCTTGATGTCCCTTCCAACTTCTAATGTACTGTGATGCTGTGATAATAAGGAAGAATGTTTGTGGTTTGTTTTGTTGTTTTGTACTTTGAGGGTGATGAAACACTGTCCCAGGTTGCCCAGAGAGTTGGGGGTGGCCCCATTCCTTGGAACCATTCCAGGTGAGGTTGTTTGGAGCTATGAGCAACCTGCTCTAGTCAGAGATGTCCCTGCTGCCTGCAGGGGTTTGGACTGGAATAGCTTTCATAAGTCCCTACCCAAAGCATATTTGATGATAATACAAAGACCAACATTCAAATCTAACCTTCTTTGGAAGCTTCAGCTTAGTGTTGCATGCAGCTGAGGAGCAGGAGCTGCTGTGACCTTCCCAGTGAATGAATAGAATAGAATAGAATAGAATAGAATAGAATAGAATAGAATAGAATAGAATAGAATAGAATAGACCAGGTTGGAAGAGACCTTCGAGATCATCGTGTCCAACCTATCATCCAACACCACCTAATCAACTAAACCATGCAACCAAGCACCCCATCAAGTCTTCTCCTGAACACCTCCAATGATGGTGACTCCACCACCTCCCCAGGCAGCCCATTCTAATGGGCAATCACTCTGTGTAGAACTTCTTCCTAACCTCCAGCCTAAACCTCCCCTGGCACAGCTTGAGACTGTGTCCTCTTGTTCTGGTGCTGGTTGCCTGGGAGAACAGACCAACCCCCACCTGGCTACAACCTCCCTTCGGGTAGTTGTAGAGAGCAAGAAGGTCTCCCCTGAGCCTCCTCTTCTCCAGGCTAAGCAACCCCAGCTCCCTCAGCCTCTCCTCACAGGGCTGTGTTCCAAACCCCTCACCAACTTCGTTGCCCTTCTCTGGACACGTTCCAGCAAGTCAACATCCTTCCTAAACTGAGGGGCCCAGAACTGGACACAGGAATCAAGGTGTGGCCTAACCAGTGCAGTGTACAGGGGCAGAATATAAAAACCAACCTAAAACATTCTGAACTAGAAAGATGGGGTTGCACCCTTCAGAACCAGGCCTGCCTCTTGGGTGTCTGAATGTCAGCTCTGGGAAAACCTGATCAATACAGAGACTGCTTTTGCAGTATTGATTTATTTCTAATAAATCCTGGCTTACTGTGAAGGAGATTTTTTTTGTAATGACTTTGTATTTAGTAAAGTTATTGCACAGATTAATTCTTTTTTCACCTCATCGTGCAGGATCTGAGGGATCTTGGTATCTCTGGTTTTGATTTTTGTGTGGAGTGACAAATTCAGGGTTTGCTTGATCCCACAACAGGATTATTTATTGCCTTAGGGCGGTGCTGGTGATGTTTCCTGCAAAAAAATAGTTACCCTTGTTGCTGGCGGTGCCAGCTCAAGCCTTTGTCAGCTTCAGATATAATACTGGTGCCTCTCCAGATGTGATTTATGCCATGAAGGGAGGGATAAAAGTAATTCAAGGAAGAAGATGATCCAGTCAGAGAGCCATCGCTCAGAAAACTTGTAGCTTTATCAATACAAACTGCTAAGGTTTTAAGTGAAGCCAACTTCGCTGCTCTCCATCATTTTCCTCCAGTCCTGGCTGACCGGTGAGGTCCCAGATGCCTGGAAAATGGCCAATGTGCTCCCCATCCACAAGAAGGGCCAGATGGAGGAACCCGGAAACTACAGGCCTGGCAGCCTGACCTCAGTGCCAGGGAAAGTGATGGAGCAGATTATCCTGGCGGCAATAACTGCACACCTGCAGGATGGCCAAGGGCTCAGGTCCAGCCAACATGGATTCAGGAAGGGCAGGTCCTGCCTCTCCAACCTGATCTCCTTCTATGATCAGGTGACCCGCCTGGTGGATGTGGGGCAGGCTGTGGATGTGGTCTACCTGGACTTCAGCGAGGCCTTTGACACCGTCCCCCACAGCAAACTCCTGGCTAAGCTGTCAGCCCCTGGCTTGGGCAGCAACACTCTGCGCTGGGTTGGGAACTGGCTGGAGGGCCGAGCCCAGAGAGTGGTGGTGAATGGTGCCACCTCCAGCTGGAGGCCAGTCACCAGTGGCGTCCCCCAGGGATCAGTGCTGGGCCCCATCCTCTTCAATGTCTTCATTGACGATCTGGATGAAGGCATTGAGACAGTCATCAGCAAATTTGCAGATGACACCAAGCTGGGAGCAGATGTTGGTCAGTTAGAGGCCAGAAGGGCTCTGCAGAGGGACCTCGACCGGCTGGACAGATGGGCAGAGTCCAATGGGATGGAATTCAACAAGTCCAAGTGCCAGGTGCTGCACTTTGGCCACAGCAACCCCATGCAGAGCTACAGGCTGGGGTCAGAGTGGCTGGAGAGTGGCCAGGCAGAGAGGGACCTGGGGGTGCTGATCAACAGCCACCTGAACATGAGCCAGCAGTGTGCCCAGGTGGCCAAGAAGGCCAATGGCATCCTGGCCTGCATTAGGAATAGTGTGGCCAGCAGGAGCAGGGAGGTCATTGTGCCCCTGTACTCTGCTTTGGTTAGGCCACACCTTGAGTCCTGTGTCCAGTTTTGGGCCCCTCAATTTAAGAAGGACATCGAGACACTTGAAGGTGTCCAGAGAAGGGCAACAAGGCTGGTGAGAGGCCTTGAGCATAGCCCTGTGAGGAGAGGCTGAGGGAGCTGGGGTTGTTTAGCCTGGAGAAGAGGAGGCTCAGGGGCAACCTCATTGCTCTCTACAACTACCTGAAGGGTGGTTGTAGCCAGGAAGGGGTTGGCCTCTTCTCCCTAGCAACCAGCACCAGAACAAGGGGACACAGTCTCAAGCTGCACCAGGGGAAGTTTAGGCTGGAGGTGAGGAGAAAGTTCTTCATGGAGAGTCATTCGTCATTGGAATGGGCTGCCTGGGGAGGTGGTGGAGTCACCATCCCTGGAGGCGTTCAAGAGGGGACTGGATGTGGCACTTGGTGCCATGGTCTAGTCGTGAGGTTTGTGGTGACAGGTTGGACTCGATGATCTTTGAGGTCTCTTCCAACCTTGGTAATACTGTGATACTGTGATACTGTAACTTGAGAAAAGAAACCAAACTTGTCTGGTGTGAAGCTATATTGATGGTGGTGGTGCAAACATCTGCTGCTTCAGGTGAGAGAGTGCTGACCACGAACAGCTCCTGCAGGTAGTTAGGGCACAGGCTCTGCCTGTTGTAGGCTGCTGGGGCTGTAAGCTGGGGTTGAGCAGCAACTTCAGGTGGTTAAGGCGCAGGCTCTGCTGGCTGCTGTAGGCTGCTGGGGCTGTAAGATTGGGCTGAATTCTAGATTCTGAGCAGGTTGCCTGGTACTGATACAGGACTGTCCTCTGCCTGTACTCAGCTGCTGACATCTGGCTGCGTGCCTCTTGTTGAGCACTGCTTTAGCTTCCCAGGCACCTTTCCTCCTCTTGCTTGACCGATATTCTCACCTTGCTTCCTCTCCTGAATTTGCTCCTTGTCCTTCATGAGCAAATGCAGGTCTAAACCCCATCTCAACTTAGTTTCTCCCCCTTCTGCTGTGTTATTTTCACACCACCCCCACTGCCCTCCCCCCCCTTTTGTATCATTGTTGCAGTAGCAGTTGCTTAATCTACCTAATTGTCGTTGGCCTTTCTTTCCTCTTTTGTGCTTCTCTCATCTGTGAACTCTCGGTGCTCAATTACCAAAGGAACAAAGGGCACAGAAGGAAATGTTCCCTTGCTGTCTGTTCTTGTCTTTGGCATTGTAACAGCCTGGAACAGAGGCAACTACAAAGGGCTGGATTAGTTCCTTCATCTGCAGCCTGGAGAATACAGACTGGGGATATTTTTATGTTTCAGGGTTTTTTTTAAAGAGACTCCTGCTTTTGGAATGAACCTTGTGCTGAGTGTATGCAAAATATGAATTGCAGAGATTCACAGGGGTGGGAGCAGATCTGCAGGGTTCATGAAAGCCCAGTGTGGAGGTAGCTCAGGCTGAGCACCTTAGTTCAGACCTCTGCCTGAAATTGTGATGAAGTTTAAGCTTTTAAGGCAAAGCATTTCCTCCCTTTTAATAAGGAAAAAGCCTTTCTGCTGTGCTTCATTTCTGAAGTGGAGGCAATGTTTTCCTCGCCATCATCATGTGTAATTCTTTCCTTGATTTAACAAAATGATGAGAACTGCAGTCTAGGCCAAGCAGAAAAAAAGATCTCAGCCACAGACTTGCCACTTTGGGAGCTGAAGTGCTAGATTTCAGAAGTGGGCAAAGTCTTCAAACACTTGCTGTGCAGCTAACACCACTTAGAAAGATGTGCAAGGGAGATGTACCCTCCCTTGTCCAGTGACCTGATGATACTAGACTGGGAGGGTGGCCAACGCCCTCTTAGGCTGTACTGCTGTCCAACGAGATCTGGACAGGCTGAGAGCTGGGTGCAGGCAAACCTCAGGAAGTTCAAGAGGGACAAGTGCAGGGTCCTGCATCTGGGGAGGAATAACAGCAGGCACCAGCACAGGTTAGGAGCTGTCCTGCTGGAGAGCAGCTCCATGGAGAAAGACCTTGGAGTGCTGGTGGACAGCAAGTTCTGCAGGGGGCAGCAAGGTGCCCTTGTGGCCAAGAGAGCCAATGGGATCCTGGGGTGCAGCAAGATAAATGTGGCCAGCAAGGCTAGGAAGGTTCTTCTTCCCATCTACTCTGCTCTGCTGAGACCACACCTGCAGTCCTGTGTCCAGTTCTGGGCTCCCCAGTTCAAGAGAGACAGAGACCTGCTGGAGAGAGTCCAAGGGAGAGCCAGGAGGATGCTTAGGGGACTTGAGCATCTCCCCTGTGAAGAGAGACTGAGAGCCCTGGGGCTGTTTAGTCTGGGGAAGAGAAGGCTGAGAGGGATCTGATCAATGTCTATCAATATGTGAGGGGTGGGTGTCAAGTGGAGGGGGCCAAGCTCTTTTGGGTGCACAGGAATAAAGCAAGGAGCAATGGATACAAACTGGAACAGAGAAGGTTTCAGCTCAAGATGAGGAGAAACTTCTTTGCAATGAGGGTGGCAGAGCCCTGGAGCAGGCTGCCCAGAGAGATTGTGGAGTCTCCTTCTCTGGAGCCTTTCCAAACCCATCTGGATGCATTCCTGTGTGGACTAACCGTCCATGCCGTTCTGGCAGGGGGGTTGGACTGGGTGGTCTCTGGAGGTCTCTTCCAACCTCTACCATTCTGGGATTCTGTGATTCTTTTCCTAATTGTAACAAAAATAAATAATGAATCTCCTTAGCAGAGACATTCCCTTTCAGAATAAAGACCTGATGCTGGAGTCTCCCAGATAATATTTAATTTGCAAGACAGTGTAATGAAAATACCTTAATAGCTTTTCAATAAGTTAATAGCTTTGAAGTTCACATTAATTAGTTTGGTGAAATATGTGACTGGTAAGATACTGCCTTTTTTTTTCCCCCTCTTTTCACCTCCACTAAAGTTCAAAATGTGGCAGAGTCTTACAGAGATCATCTTGGTAGTAGCAAGAGCACAATGAGAAATAGTATAAAAATGGTTAGAAAAATAAAGTATATAACAGGTGTGTGATGAAGAGACATGGAGCTGCTGGAGGAGGTCCAGAGGAGGCCATGAAGAGAGGGGTGGAGAACCTCTCCTATGGGAGCAGGCTGGGAGAGTTGGGGCTGTTCAGCCTGGAGAAGAGCATGCTCCAGAGAGACCTCAGAGCACCCTTGTGTTACCTGAAGGGGGCTACAAGAAAGCCAGGAAGGGACTTTTGACCAAGGTTTGTAAAGATAGGATGAGGGGAGGTAGCTTTGAGCTGGAAGAGCACAGATTGAGACTGAATCATAGAACTGTTTTGTTTGGAAGGGACCTCAAGGATCATCCAGTTCCAACACCCCTGCCATGGCCAGGGACACCTCACACTGCATCAGGTTGCTCACAGCCACAGCCAGCCTGGCTGCAAAATCCTCCAGGCGTGAGGCTTCCACCACCTCCCTGGGCAACCTGTGCCAGTGTCTCACCACCCTCACGGGGAAGAACTTCTTCCTAACATGCAATATGAATCTACCCACTTCTATTTTGTTTCCATCCCCCTGTTCTCTTGACAGTGAGGGTGGTGAGACACTGGCACAGGTTGCTCAGGGAGTCTGTGGATGCCCCCACTCTGGAGGTGTTGAAGGCCAGGTTGGATGAGGCCTTGAACAAGCTGCGCTGATGGGAGGCATCCCTGCCCATGGCAGGGGGTTGGAGCTGGATGATCTTTAAAGTCCCTTCCAACCCAAACCATTCTCTGAATCTGTGAAGGAAGCTGCCTTACGTGGCAGCAAAGAGAACTTTCTGTCACTGTTCAGCAAACTCTGAAGTAGAGTAGGAGAAGGAGGAAGCATTCTTGAGGACAAGGCTGTGAGGGCAAATGTCTCACAGAGGCATACTTGGTTCCAGGTGGCTTGTGTTCCTTGACTCCCTAGGGCTTTCTAAACCTCCTATATCCTTATGCTTTCAGGACAAGAGGAGATGGCCTCAGGACACCAGGAGAGATTGAAATTGTACACTAGGAACAATCTCTTCACTGAAAAGGTGGTGAGGAACCACCTCCCAGGAAGTGGTGGAATCATCCATCCCTGGAGATATTTAAAGAGCACTTAGATGTGGTGCTGAGGGATATGGGTTAGCAGCAGACTGGGTAGCAGTGGGTTAGTGGCTGGACTTGATCATTAAAAGGTCTTTTGCAGCCTAAAGGAGACTGTGATTCACTCCTCTGATAGCCTTTGAATCTCACTGCAGTTTGTCACCTACCTTTCTCACATCCTTTTGCAAACTCCCTGAATGGAGGTTGTGGTGAGGTGGGTGTAGGTATCTTCTCCCTAGTAACAAGTGATAGGATGAGATTAAATGGCCTCAGGTTGCACCAGGGGAGGGTTAGGTTGGATATTACAAGAAAGCTCATCCCCAAAAGGGTTATCAAATACTGGAAGAGGCTCCACAGGGATGTGGTTGAGCCACTGCCCCTGGAGGTGTTTCAAAGAGCACAGATGTGATGCTAAGGGACATGATTTAACACCAGGCTTGGCAGAGTTAGGGAATGGTTGGCCTTGGTGGTGATCTTGTAGGTCTTTTCCAACCAAAACAATTCTCTGATTCTATGATTCTAGTGGCTACACTCCTTCAGGGCTGTCCTTGCCCTTCTGTGGGTCACAAGTGGCTGCTGTCCCTCGGGAGTGTCCTTGCCCCGCTGAGGTTTGCCTGCAGTTGCAGTCCCTCAGACACATCCCTACTGCCTTTGGGCTTGGAGTTCCCCTTCCCTACCAGCCCCTCATGTTTCCAGCCCCTCAGGCCTGCCTCTGTCTGTCTGCAATAGGTTTGGAAAATCTTCAGTACGAAATTTTTTTCCTACCATTTTGATGTCATTTGGGACAGGCTGGAACCAGTTGTTGCTGGTTCATGGCCTCTTCCCCCAGAAGTCACCACTGCACTCCTGCTCCTTGAAGCCTATAAAAAAGGAGG
Source organism: Picus viridis (assembly GCA_033816785.1). Classification (NCBI taxonomy): domain Eukaryota; kingdom Metazoa; phylum Chordata; class Aves; order Piciformes; family Picidae; genus Picus; species Picus viridis. The sequence continues at coordinate 6,271,798 of CM066572.1, read as the reverse complement.
ACACTCACTTTTCCTCTTCTGGCTTTCTCATGGAAGGCAAGATACTTGGGTTGGCATTCCTGGGGTGGGTGAGGTGCTTAATACAAAGGAAAAAATGTCTTCAGTCAGCTTGAGTCTTATGTAGGCATCTAACAGGAGTGGTCCTGTTCTGTTCCAGTGGTGTTAGGTAGGGAAGAGCAGCAGAGAAATCGCATTTGAGGTCCTGTCACATCCATTTTTAATTAGTGGTTCTTCTTTTGTACAACACGGCTGTTAGAATTCCTAATTAAGCAATTGACTCATTGGGTAAAAAAAGAAGAAACTGTTTTGAGACTTCCATGTGGTTCATAGTCTCTGGGAGTAGGAAGACCTGGTTAACACATGAATTTTCTTGTACAAATTCCAGCTTCTCACCTATGGCCTCTTTCTTCTGACTAATGCAGCACTGCAGAAGATGTCCTTGCTCCCTCACAGCAGAGTGCCTCATTTACACATCTGCTACAATTGCTGGGCTCACTTTGCTTTGAGATTTTCATCCTGAGAGCATTTTCATTCTTCACAGGATCCCAGTATGTTAGGTTGGAAGTGACTTCTGGAGATCTTCCAGTCCAACCTCCCTGTCAGAGCAGGACCATAGAGTTGCAGGTTGCACCTGAACACATTCAGACAGGGCTGGAAAGTCTCCAGAGAAGGAGACTCCACAACCTCTCTGGGCAGCCTGTTGAAATCCCTGACCACTCTCTCATAGAATCATAGAATGGTTTGAGTTGGAAGGGACCTTATAAATCATCTACTTCCAACCCCCTTGCCATGGGCAGGAGCACCTCCTCCTAGACCAGGTTGCTCAAGGCCCCATCCAACCTGACTCTGAACAGTGCTGGGGTTGAAACCTCGACAACTTCTCTGGGCAATCGATTCCTGTCTCTCTCTGTGCAAGGCTCTGAGGTGACCTCATTGTGGCCTTCCAGTATCTGAAGGGGGCCTACAGGAAGGCTGGGGAGGGACTTCTCAGGATCTCAGGTAGTGATAAGACTGGGGGAACGGAATGAAGCTGGAAATAGGGAGATTCAGGCTAGATGTGAGGAAGAAGTTCTTCACCATGAGAGTGGTGAAGCCATGGAATGGGTTATCCAGGGAGGTGGTTGGGACCCCATCCCTGGAGGTGTTTAAGACCAGGCTGGACGAGGCTGTGGCCAGCCTGATCTAGTGTGGGGTGTCCCTGTCCATGGCAGGGGGTTGGAACTAGATGATCCTTATGGTCCCTTCCAACCCTGACTGATTCTATGATTCTATGATTCTATGATTCTATGATTCTAGTCTAAACCTCCCTGCCACAACTTGAGGCTATTTGCTGATCTTGAAGTTCTTTTCCAACCAAAGCAATTCTGTGATTCTATGCGGTTATGGATGGGAGAGAGGAAGAGACTTTCTCAGGCTTTGCGGCTGTTGAATGCCCTCGAGATGGCCAATCCAGCATGCTCTCGGTGCTGTCTCCTGGATGTGTCTCGAGTATTGTTTAGGGTTAACAAACTTGTTCCAAGAATACCACCCAAAGATCTGTCCCAAGGCTGGCTTTATGAGTGGCAGGGTGCATGGGGGAGTCCGGGCAAGTGCCTAGGACAGTGGTCCTATGGAGCATAGGCTGCAGGGCAGCAGCAGCTCTGAGCCGGCCAGCACAGCTGACCGCAGATGGCTGCAGGGGTGTCCCATCAGCACCACACTCAGTGTGAAGGGAGGAGTTCCTGAGGAGAGGGAGCTTCCTGAGAGAGCCTGAGGATGGCCTTCCCGTTTGGTGTGACCTTTGCTGGGCTGAGTACAACTTTGTGTGCTTATTTGTGGTGTTATCAGTTTTGTTGGTTTGTTATATGCATTTTCCTTTCAGCCTGTGGGTCTTCTCTCTCTCCTTGTCCTGGCTCTTTTTCTTTGCTGGGGAGGGTCCTGGGGTGATGGAACAACTGCTGGAGCTTAGCCCCAGATACAGGCTAAATGTAGGCAATACAAAAGTAAAAACCTTTCTAATCTGGTGATTTCATTGTTATTTTAATTGTTCACTTTTTAAGGCAAATTTGCATCTAGTCTACTCTTCCTAGGCCTGTCCAGCTGTCACCTGTAGTCTTGAGAAGTGGAGCAGGCTGAGCTCCTGGAAACCAGAGAGTAGCTTTCAGCTCAGCTCTCTTCTTGATCTTCCTCTTCTTGCCTTCCTTTGGCTCTTTACCTGAGGATGAGGCAGTGGCATCAACTTCTCAATTATAATCACTTTTGTTGGTTTGTTAAATCAATTTTCGTTTCTATCTGTGGGGCTTCTCTGCATTTTCTGATTCCCCTTCACTGCTGGGCAGGGGTCATTGGGTGACAAAGCAGTGACCAGAGTCACTGCCCAGATGTGGGCCAAGCACAGACAACCACTCATGCTCAGAAACATCCATTTGGAAATGTGAAACCCGGTGCTGTTTCTCCATGATGAAAGCACCATAGCTGCCTCTGGTCAAAGAAGGCTTTTCCTGATACTTCCACATTTCAGCAATCCTATGGATTATCACAGTATCACAGTACATGAGAGGTCCAACCCCCCTGCCAAAGCAGGATCACCCAGGTTAGTCCACACAGGAATGCATCCAGGAAGGTTTGGAAAGGCTCCGGAGAAGGAGACCCCACAACCTCTCTGGGCAGCCTGCTCCAGGGCTCTGCCACCCTCACTGGAGAAAAGTTTCTCCTTGTGTTGAGCTGAAACCTTCTCTGTTCCAGTTTGTATCCATTGGTCCTTGCTTTATTCCTGTGCACCCAAAAGAGCTTGGACCCCTCCACTTGACACCCACCCCTCACATATTGATAGACATTGATCAGATCCCTCTCAGCCTTCTCTTCCCCAGACTAAACAGCCCCAGGGCTTTCAGTCCCTCTTCACAAGGGAGATGCTCAAGTCCCCTAAGCATCCTCCTGGCTCTCCCTTGCACTCTCTCCAGCAGGTCTCTGTCTCTCTTGAACTGGGGAGCCCAGAACTGGACACAGGATTGCAGGTGTGGTCTCAGCAGGGCAGAGCAGAGGGGGAAAAGAACCTCCCTAGCCCTGCTGGCCACACTTTGCTTGCTGCACCCCAGGATCCCATTGGCTCTCCTGGCCACAAGGGCACCTTGCTGTCCCATGCAGAACTTGCTGTCCACCAGCACTCCAAGGTCTTTCTCCATGGAGCTGCTCTCCAGCAGGACAGCTCCTAACCTGTGCTGGTGCCTGCTGTTATTCCTCCCCAGATGCAGGACTCTGCACTTGTCCTTCTTGAACTTCCTGAGGTTTGCCTGCACCCAGCTCTCAGCCTGTCCAGATGTGGTTGGATGGCAGCACAGCCTGACAGGTGTCAGCCTCCCCCAGTTTTGTATCATCAATGAACTTGCTGAGGGTACTCTCAATGCCCTCAGCCAGGTTGTTGATAAAGATACTGAACAAAACTGGACCCAGTACTGATGCCTGGAGAGCACCACTGGCCACAGGCCTCCAAGTTGACTCTGTGGCACTGATGACAACCCTCTGAACTCTGTTGTGGAGCCAGTTTGCAATCCACCTCACAGACCAATAGTCTGTGCCACATTTCCTGAGCTTTTGTAGGATGTTATAGGATTATGAAGCTGTAGGAAAGAACTTCAAGGGAAGAATCCCTCCAACTGAATGGACTCCCTCTTCCCTGCTGTTTCCCCCAGTATGTAAATCAGACCTGTAAACAGCACAGCCCTGTGCTGGGCGATGAGGATAAGGCAGGGGGAGATGCTGTGTGGGTTATTATTGTAGCTGAAAGAAGCTGTCATCAACATACAGCCACAGAAATTTGTTGAGATTCTTAGGGAATTATTTTCTTCAGTTCCTGGGGTGCATGTGGCTCCCCACAAAGACAGGTCATGCTGAAAAGCAGCAGCTCTGAGGTGAGCCGTGCTCCATTTTGAAGCTGTTTTCATTGCCCTTTTCTGGATGGTACACAGCACCATGGTGGGAGAACTGCTTAGGCCTCAGAATGCTTTTCCTGCTTGTTGATCTTGCTCTGAACATTGTCATTGCTAAGATGGATTTGCTATGCTAGCCTTGAATGATGAGTAAAGAAAGAGTGGGAGCCTTGGAACCAAATCATTTGACACTGGAGCTATGTGAGGATTGCTTCATGTGTGGATTGAGGTTGTGAGACAATTAGAGAGTAATAGATGTTGCAGATGGAAGCAGCCCTGGCAGCTCATCCAGCCTGTCTCCTTACAAACTCAGCACTATTCCCTACAGACCATTTCCCATCATCTAGTCCAGCTTGGTTTTAAATACCCCAAATGATGGAGATCTCTCTGCTTCCCATGGGAATGCTGTTGTACAGCTTTGTAGATCTCATTGCCAAAGAGCTTCTCATGATATTTACTCTAGCTTTTTTTAACTTCATTTATTCCTCCTTGCAGTTTTGCCTTGCAAAGTAGTTTTTTAACAATTATAAGTATCAGCAGTAGGGATGATGTGTAACTGGTGTCACAGGGGCTGTCAGTGCTGCCTCTTCATCCTCTGCAGTGAAGGTATGTGTTTGTAATGGTCAGATATATTTCTTTGCACACCAGCAGTACTGTCTCTCCAGTCACTTCCAGTGGCTTTCTCAGTGCACTCAGCAGTGCCCAGGACACCTCTTCACAGTTTATCATTTCCTGGTGGACAGATGAAGCTGTAGGAAGTGCTGTCCAAAGTATTTCTTATCTGCTCCATCAACAAATGGAGAAAATTCCTTTTTATTCACCACTCTGGGCTGTTTTCCAGGAGATCTCAAGCATTTGCTGGCACAGTGGCTCTGTTCATCATCCCTGAAGTTGAGGCCAGCAGCTCACACAGCCTACATGAACAAAGCCCAGAACACAGAATCACAGAATTGTCAGGGTTGGAAGGGACCTCAAGGATCATCCAGCTGCAACCCCCTGCCATGGGCAGGGACACCTCACTCTACAGCAGGTTGCTCACAGCCACAGCCAGCCTGGCTGCAAAACCTCCAGGCATGAGGCTTCCACCACCTCCCTGGGCAACCTGTGCCAGTGTCTCACCACCCACATGGGGAAGAACCTCTTCTTAACATTCAATCTGAATCTCCCCTCCTCAGTCTTGGATCCATTCCCCCAGTCCTATCACTCCCTGACACCCTACAAAGTCCCTCCCCAGCTTTCTTGCAGCCCGCTTCAGATGCTGGAAGGCCACAATAAGGTCTCCTAGGACCCTTCTCTTCTCCAGACTGAACAGCCCCAACTCCTTCAGTCTGTCCTCATAGCAGAGGTGTGAAAATAAGACCTCCCTTGAGCTGGGACTATCCTGGAATGTTCCTACTGAGTGAGAGAATGATGCCTGTTATCATTCTTCTGCCACCTTTTCAGATAGTGTCTTTGCACTGATTGTCTGTGTGTGTTTTCCTTTTCTTTCTCTCCCCCGAGGCTGGGGAACTCAGGGTATGTTTTCTGGAGAAAGAGTCATAGAATCATAGAATCAATAAAGTTGGCAAAGACCTCAAAGATCATCAAGTCCAACCTGCCACCCAACACCTCATGACTACTAAACCATGGCTCCAAGTGCCACATCCAATCCCTTTTTGAACACCTCCAGTGATGATGACCCCACCACCTCCCTGGGCAGCACATTCCAATGGCTAACAACTCTCTCTGTGAAGAACTTTCTCCTCACCTCAAGCCTAAACCTCCCCTGGCACAGATTGAGACTGTGTCTTCTTGTTCTGGTGCTGGTTGCCTGGGAGAAGAGACCAACCCCCACCTGGCTACAACCCCCCTTCAGGGAGTTGTAGAGAGCAAGAAGGTCTCCCCTGAGCCTCCTCTTCCCCAGGCTAAACAATCCCAGCTCTCTCTTTGCTACTCCTTCCTTAAACCAAGCAGACATTTTCTTGGGTGGTATGTTGTATCTTTCAGACTATAATCCCTTTTTAATGGCTATGGAGCTTGGATAAAAGGGGTCTTATAACACACACAAAAAAAATGAAGTTTGAAAATCCTTCCTAAACTTGAAGGACTTTGTTTTGTGTTTGATGTTGCCAGGCACAGTGCTTCACAATGACTGCAGGGAATAGAATAGAATAGAATAGAATAGAATAGAATAGAATAGAATAGAATAGGAGTAGAGTAGAGTAGAGTAGAGTAGAATAGAATAGAATAGAATAGAATAGAATAGAATAGAATAGAATAGAATAGAATAGAATAGAATAGAATAGAATAGGAGTAGAGTAGAGTAGAATAGAATAGAATAGAATAGAATAGAAGTAGAGTAGAGTAGAGTAGAATAGAATAGAATAGAATAGAATAGAATAGAATAGAATAGAATAGAAGTAGAGTAGAGTAGAGAGAATAGAATAGAATAGAATAGAATAGAATAGAATAGAATAGAATAGAATAGAATAGAATAGAATAGAATAGAATAGAATAGAATAGAGTAGAGTAGAGTAGAGTAGAGTAGAGTAGAGTAGAATAGAATAGAATAGAATAGAATAGAATAGAATAGAATAGAATAGAATAGAATAGAATAGAATAGAGGAACGAGTTGCCCAGAGGTGTGGTGGAGGCTCCATCCCTGGAGACATTCAAGGTTAAACTTGATGTGGCACTGAGCAGCCTGATCTAGTTGGAGGTGACCCTGCTGACTGCAGGGAGTTTGACAAGATGACCTTTGAAGGTCCCTTCCAGCCCGATGCATTCTGGGATTCAGTTATTTGCTACTGGGGAGGATGATGATTATTATTAAATTATTAATGATCATGCCCTAATTTCCAGTGATTTGGCCAATATTAAGTACCTAATTTCTTTTCCAAGTGCATGCTGTAGTGCAGTACTCTGGGTACCTTTGGCTCTAATTGGAATTTCCCTTGCATCGTGGCACTGAAAGTGGCGCAGTGACCCAGGAAACAATTTGGTGTGTCCATGGCCTCCTCCTGTGGCCTTGTTAGTTTTAATTAAAAGTCATTTGGCAGTCACTGCCTCTTACTTTGCTATCACAAATGTGTGCATGCACTATGGGCATTTGAATGCATGCTGTGGCTGCCTCAGTGATGCTTTCTTAGCTGCTTTGTCTCCCCAGAATCAGAGAACTGCATTGGTTGGAAAAGCCCTTTCAGATCATCCAGCCCAACCATTCTAACTCTTACCAAGGCTGGAGCTAAACCATGGCCCTCAGCACCACACCACTGAAACACCTCCAGGGATGGGGATTCAACCACCTTCCTGGGGAGCCTGTTCTAGTGGTTGTGAACACTTTCAATAAGAAGTTTCTTTAATGTCCAACCTAAACCTCTCCTGGTGCAACCTGAGGGTACTGGAACACTGTGACAGGTTGCCGAGAGAGGTAGTTGAGGCCCCATCTCTGGAGATATTCAAGGTGAGGCTCAACAGGGCTTTGGGCAACCTGATCTAGTTGAGGATATCCCTGCTGACTGCAGAGGCTAGATGACCTCTGGAGGTCCCTTCCAACCCAGACCATTGTATGATTTCCTCTCATCCTATCTCTTACTACTAGAGAGAAGACACCAACCCCCACCTCACTCAAGCCTCCTTTCAGGGAGCTGTAGAGATCAATGTGGTCTCCCCTCAGCCTCCTCTTCTCCAGACTAAACAACCCCAACTCCCTCAGCTACTCCTCACCAGCCCTGTTCTCCAGACCCTTCTCCAGCTTTGTTGCCCTTCTCTGGATGCACTCTAGGATCTCAGTGTCTTTCCTGAAGTGTATTTGAAACTGCTTCCTCTGCTCCATCCTTGTAACTTGCATCTGGCAAAATTCTGAGGTATGTGGTGGTATCATTTCCATGCTTTAGGTTCTGATGTGCTGTTAAATATTCTTCTGCTATGAAGAACAGAAATGGGTGAGAGAGATTTCTCCAATGTTCCCATTGAAGGATCATCTTTGGCATCTGTTGACTTCTTGTTTCACCTGAGGGAGTTCTCCCACCACGTCTCTATCCTGCATGCTGTGCACATCAGCCTGGGCTGATTTTTGTAGGTCTTCCCATCTTATTCCAAAGGTGGAATTTGATAGGACTGAGCATGAAAATGAACCTTGTGCTTGCAGGGACTGCTAGGAATGACTTTGGGATACAAAGGCATGTGTGGCTTAGCGATTAGTACTCCATGGCTGGGCAGATCTTACTTGCTGTTACTGAAGTAACATATTACCAATGTGATGCCCATCCACAAGAAGGGCCAGATGGAGGAACCTGCAAACTCCAGGCCTGGCAGCCTGACCTCAGTGCCAGGAAAATTGTGGAGCAGATCACCTTGGGGGTAATCACTGTGCACCTGAAGGATGGCCAAGGGATCAGGCCCAGCCAGCATGGATTTAGGAAGGGCAGATCCTGCCTGACCAACCTGATCTCCTTCTATGATCAGGTGACAGCCTGGTGGATGTGGGGCAGGCTGTGGATGTGGTCTGCCTGGACTTCAGCAAGGCCTTTGACACTGTCTCCTACAGCAAACTCCTGGCCAAGCTGTCAGCCCCTGGCTTGGACAGCAGCACTCTGAGCTGGGTTAGGAACTGGCTGGAGGGCTGAGCCTAGAGAGTGGTGGTGAATGGTGCCACATCCAGCTGGAGGCCAGTCAGTAGTGGTGTGCCCCAGGGATCAGTGCTGGGCCCCATCCTGTTCAATATCTTCACTGATGAGCTGGATGAGGGCATTGAGTCCATCATCAGTAAATTTGCAGATGACACCAAGCTGGGGGCAGGAGTGGATCTGTTAGAGGGTAGGAGAGCTCTGCAGAGGGACCTCGACAGGCTGGACAGATGGGCAGAGTCCAAGGGCATGAGATTTAACACATCCAAGTGCCGGGTTCTGCATATTGGCCACAGCAACCCCATGCAGTGCTACTGGCTGGGGTCAGAGTGGCTGGAGAGCGGCCAGGCAGAGAGGGACCTGGGGGTGCTGGTTGACAGCAGCTGAACATGAGCCTGCAGTGTGCCCAGGTGGCCAAGAAGGAAGGCCAATGGCATCCTCGCCTATATCAGCAATAATGTGGCCAGCAGGAGCAGGGAGGTCATTCTGCCCTGTACTCAGCACTGGTTAGGCCACACTTTGAGTCCTGTGTCCAGTTCTGGGCCCCTCAATTCAAGAAGGACATTGAGACTCTTGAACGTGTCCAGAGAAGGGCAACGAGGCTGGGGAGGGGCCTTGAGCACAAGCCCTATGAGGAGAGGCTGAGGGAGCTGGGGTTGCTTAGCCTGGAGAAGAGGAGGCTCAGGGGAGACCTTCTTGTTCTCTGCAACTCCCTGAAGGGAGGTTGTAGCCAGGTGGGGGTTGGTCTGTTCTCCCAGGCAATCAGCACCAGAACAAGAAGACACAGTCTCAAGCTGCACCAGGGGAAGTTTAGGCTGGAGGTGGGAGAAAGTTCTTCACAAAGAGAGTTGTTAGCCATTGGAACGTGCTGCCCAGGGAGGTGGTGGAGTCACTGTCCCTGGAGGTGTTCAGAAAGGGATTGGATGTGGCACTTGGTGCCATGGTTTAGTAGTGATGAGGTGTTGAGTGACAGCTTGGACTTGATGATCTTTGAGGTCTTTTCCAACCTTATTGATTCTATGATTCTAAGTTGCTGAGGGCTGGTGGGTGCTCAAAAGATTAAAATAGTTATTTTACTATGGGCTGGTGGAGGAATCATAGAGTGATTTCTCTACAAGTTTCCATTTCTGCTGACTTTTGGAGGTTTGAAAATAGAATAGATTCCTCTTGAATATGCATTAATACTGAGAAAAATAATGTGACCTTTCACTGCTGAAAGCATAAATATTTTTCCTTATTCCTCAATGATCATTGCTGGATTTGAAAAGGAAAGAGTGAGCAGTCATAAGGGACACCTCTAATGTCTGCCTTTTTGACCTGTGATGAACTGGAGCTGTTCTTTCTTTCTTAAAGGTCCTCCACACTGGTGGGGTTTACAGGATAAACCACCAGACTGAAGTGCACCAGCACTTCCCTGCTGTCTGGGAAAGATGGGATCCTTTCAAGAGGGCTTGATTGGAGTGATAGGAAGCACTGCCTAGCACAGGAGTGAGAAATGGTGGTGCTGCTGAGCTTATCTCTTCAGCAGAATCCTGGCACTGTTTTGGTTGGAAAAGGCCTTTAATACTGAGGCCAACCATTACCTAACTCTACCAAGGCTGCTGCTAAACCACGTCCCTTAGAAGTAATTTACCTGGACCTGAGGAAAGCCTTTGATACTGTCCCCCATGACATCCTGGTCTCCAGACTGGTGCAGTATGAATTTGATGGATGGACAACTCTGGGTAAAAAACTGGCTTGATGGCTGCATGCAAAGAGTCAATGGGTCTATGACAAGTGGAGGCCAGTAACAAGTGGAGTCCCTCAGGGATCAGTACTGGTACCAGTCTTATTTAACATCTTTGTTGGTGACATGGACAGTGGTGTTGAGTTAACCCTCAGCACCAAGCAGTGTGGTGCAGCTGACACACTGGAGCAAAGAGATCCATCCAGAAAGACCTGGACAGGCTGCAGAGCTGGGCTCATGACAACCTCATGAGGTTCGACAGGACCAAGTGCAAGGTCCTGCAGCTGGGTTGGGGCAACCCCAAGCACCAATATAGGCTGGGCAGGGACTGGCTTGAGAGCAGCCCTGAAGAAAAGGATTTGGGGATGCTGGTGGATGAGAAGCTCAACAGGAGCCACCAGTGTGCACTTGCAGCCCAGAGAGCCAAGCAGAGCCTGGGCTGCAGCAAGAGAAGTGTGGCCAGCAGGGCCAGGGAGGGGATTCTGCCCCTCTGCTCCACTCTGCTGAGACCACACCTGCAGCACTGTGTCCAGTTCTGGAGCCTCTAGTACAGGAAGGATCTGGAGGTGCTGGAAGTGTCCAGAGAAGGGCCATGAATGATCAGAGGGCTGGAGCTCCTCTGCTATGGAGACAGACTGAGAGAGTTGGGGCTGTTCAGTCTGGAGAAGAGAAGACTCCCAGGAGACCTAATTGTGGCCTTCCAGGATCTGAAGTGGGCTACAAAAAAGCTGGGGAGGGATTTTTGAGGGTGTGAGGTAGTGACAGGACTGGGGGGAATGGAGCAAAACTAGAAATGGTTAGATTCAGATTGGATGTTAGGGAGAAGTTCTTCCCCATGAGGGTGGTGAGAGACTGGCACAGGTTGCCCAGGGAGGTGGTGGAAGCCTCCTGCCTGGAGGTTTTTGCAGCCAGGCTGGCTGTGGCTGTGAGCAACCTGCTGTAGTGTGAGGTGTCCCTGCCCATGGCAGGGGAGCTGGAACTGGCTGATCCTTGAGGTCCCTTCCAACCCTGACAATTCTATGACTCTGTGATTCTAATTCCTCCACCTCAGATCAGCAGTAGGGGAGATCCCTTCTTGGCAAACCCAAACAAATTATTGCTGTGGGGTCTCACTGAATAATTTGTGCTCATGGCACAAGTCTCTGTTCTAAAGCTAATGCACAAATGCAAATCCAAAGGATGAATCTTGGGCCAGAAGTGCTCCTAAAAAGCCAAGAACAAAGAAAGGTGAACGCTCTACCTTTAGCCACGTGAGAATTTATTTGCATTCAGCCTACCTGCAAATTTGGGTTACTCTGTCATTTGCCTTTGCTTATTGATACAGAGATGAGCAATGGGAATGGCTACCTGGAGAAGTGATGGAAAGGCCACTGCTGATGCAAGCAGTGCTGGACACCGCTCCTGCAGCAGCTGCTGAAGTTTGCTGTGTCAAGAAAGATGCCAACCAGAAGCTAGCTGTGGGCTGGGTGAATCACTTTGAGGAAGGCAGGCTGCTCCCCCTATTTCTTTGTTGTTTACTCCTCAGTTATGTGAAGGGGTGAGATATTTACTGTGCACACAGAGTTGCAGTTTGTAAATCAAACGTTGTCAGGACTCAGTGAATTTACTGCACCTTTGCAGGTTGGCTGCTGTGTGCATATTTGTGCAGAAGTGCAGGCTGTGGCACTCAAACCTGGGGGAAGGGTGGGATGTCAGCTGAATGCCAGCTTGACACCTAAACCTTCTCCTAAGAGAATATTACTCTTCAATATACTCAACCACAGCATTAGTTGAGTTAGAAAGAAAATTAGACAGAAAATTTTTCTGCCCATGACTGACTACTCTTAGAGGCTTCTCCTCAATCCCACTGATTTACTCCTCTGCTGTCTCCAGCAGCCTGTCTGTAATTTAATGGAAGTCCTGAGCCTGTCCTCTTTGGCTCTAAACTTTGCAAAGAACATTGAGCTTCTCAGTTCCAGTACTTACCAGCACAGCTTGGCCTTGAAGTGTTGTCTTCCACTTGGTACGCTGTGGTTGTTAGCATAGGGTCAGAACACACCCATTATCATAGAATCATAGAATCACAGAATCAACCAGGTTGGAAGACACCTCAGAGATCATCAAGTCCAACCTAGTACCTAATACCTAACACCTCCTGACAACTAAACCATGGCACCTAGTGCCACATCCAGTCCTTTTTTGAACACCTCCAAGAATGTGACTCCACCACCTCCCTAGGCAGCACATTCCAGTGGCCATTACTCTTTCTGGGAAGAACTTTCTCCTTACCTCCAGCCTAAACCTCCTCTGGTGCAGCCTGAGACTGTGTCCTCTTGTTCTGGTGCTGGCTGCCTGGGAGAAGAGACCAACCCCCACCTGGCTACAACCTCCTTTCAGGAAGTTGCAGAGAGCAAGAAGGTCTCCCTGAGCCTCCTCTTCTCCAGGCTAAGCACCCCCAGCTCCCTCAGCCTCTCCTCACAGGGCTGTGCTCCAGACCCCTCTCCAGCCATGTTGCCCTTCTCTAAACACGTTCAAGTGTCTCAATGCCCTTCTTAAACTGAAGAGCCCAGAACTGGACACAGAACTCAAGGTCTGGGCTAACCAGCGCTGAGTACAGAGCAGAAGGAGTTCCCTGCTCCTGCTGGCCACACTGTTCCTGATGCAGGCCAGGATGCCTCCAGGATAGTGTAACCAGCTGAACATTTTTAATGCTCTCTGGTGAAGAAAATGCACTGTGAGGGATTCAGGGAAGTGTGATACTGGTCTTCATGTTTTCCATATGGGATGCAGCATTTCATGCAAGGCTCAGAACTCTGCTTCCAGCTCTCTGTAAGTAGGTGGTCTGTCTTCTCCAGGAAAACAAGGTAAGGAGCAACAGTGGGAAATGACCATGACACTACTGCCTGTCATAGAATGGCTTGGGCTGGAAAAGCCCTTTCAGATCATCCAGTCCAACCATGCTCTTACTCTGCCAAGGCTGGGGCTAAACCATGGCCCTCAGCACCACATCTCTGCCTCTGAAACACATTGAGGGAGAGGGATTCAACCACCCCCTGGGCAGCCTATGCCAGTGGCTCTTTCAGTGAAGAATTTTCTACTAATACCCAGTCCAAACTACCCCAGTGCAACTTGGAGCCCTTTCCTCTTGTCACAGAATCACAGAATCAACCAGGCTGGAAGAGACCTCAAGTCCAACTGATCACCCAACCCTAACTACTCAACTAAACCATGCCACTAAGTGCCTCATCCAGACTCTTCTTAAACACTTCCAGTGATGGTGACTCCACCACCTCCCTGGGCAGCACATTCCAATGGGCAATCTCTCTTTCTGTGAAGAATTTTATTCTAAGATCTAGCCTAAGCTTCCCCCTGCACAGTTTGAGACTGTGTCCTCTTGTTCTGGTGCTGATTGCCTGGGAGAAGTGACCAACCCCCACCTGGCTACAACCTCCCTTCAGGTAGTTGTAGATGGCAATAAGGTCTCCTCCAGGCTATCAAGATGGTCAGCTCCACAACCTTCCCTAGCACTGAGGTCATACTGACAGGTCTGTAGTTCCTCAGATCTTCCTGCTGGGCCTTCTTGTAGATGGGTGCCACACTTGTCACTCTCCAGTCAACTGGGACCTCCCTGCTTAGCCAGGAGTGCTGGTAAATGATGGAAAGTGGCTTGGTGAGCACTTCTGCCTCAGTCAGGCTGAGGGAATTCTCCTTCCTGAGAAGTATCCAGATCTCCTGTCATACAGGTAAGTATTCACATTTTGTGGAAGTGGTGTGGGACAACTTTTCTAGGAGAGGAGAGCACCTGAAGAATGGGCAGAGTCACCTTGTAGCTGCAATGCCAATAGGTGCTTCCTTAGTAAATGGGTGTTGTGCTGCTGGAGGTCCCTTGCTCTGCAGTTGGGCATTGCACCACAAAGGAATCTGCAGTGCTCCAAGCTCATCTCAGTGCAAAGTGAAGTGGAGAAGAAATTTTTACTGAAGAGGACCTTGTTACAAGGCCATGGAGTGACATGACAAGGGGTAGTGGCTTCAGGCTGGAAGAAATTGGATTGAGATTAGACATTAGGCAGAAATTCTTCCCCATGGGGGTGTTGAGGCACAGGAGCAGGCTGCCCAGAGAAATTGTGGAGGCTCCAAGTCTGCATTTCAATATCTGAATGGGACATACAGGAAGGCTGGGGAGGGACTGTTCAGAAGGGCCTGTGGGGATAGGATGGGGGGCAATGGTTTGAAACTGTAGCAAGGGAGATGCAGGCTGGACATCAGGAGGAAGTTCTGCACAGATTGGTGAAACACTGAACAGGCTGCTGAGGCTCCATCCCTGGAAACATTCGAAATCAGCCTTGATGTGGCCCTGGGCAGCCTGATCTAGTTGGAGGTATCCCTGCTGAATGTAGGGGCATTGGACAAGATGGTCTTTGAGGGTCCTTTCCAAGCTGATGAAATCTATGATTCTGTGTGAATTCTGTGAAACCTAGCTGGATCTAAACTCTTCAGAAGATTAAAGAAACTTTGTGAAAGTATAAAAAAGGAGTCTGTGAAGCAACATCACTGCTTCTAAGATAGCAATTTACTGAGTCCTATTATGGATCTAGGGTATAGTATGCTGAGATTCTTGGAAGTGTGCAAAATTATGTTAGTAAAGCTCAAGCACAGTCCAAGGAGAAGATAATTTGTCAGATATGAAGCTGAAACTCCAGACTCTGTCACTGGAACTCAGCTGAGTTATGGAACATTTCAAATGTTCCATTGTTATCCTGACAACAAGACACAAGCAAAGCTGTGATGGTGAGGGACTTTGTAGGGTTTCAGGCAGCAATAAGACTGGGAGGGATGGAGCAAAACTAGAAGTGGGTAGATTCAGCCTGGATGTCAGGATAAGACTTGATAGGATGCTTGGTTGCTTGCTTTAGTTGATTAGGTGGGTTGGATGATAGGTTGGACACGATGATCTTGAAGGTCTCTTCCAACCTGGTCTATTCTATTCTATTCTATTCTATTCTATTCTATTCTATTCTATTCTATTCTATTCTATTCTATTCTATTCTATTCTATTCTATTCTATTCTATTCCTTTTGTATTCTATTCAGGAAGAAGTTCTTCCCCACAAGGGTGGTGAGACACTGGCACAGGTTGCCCAGGGAGGTGGTGGAAGCCTCATCCCTGGAGGGTTTTTGCAGCCAGGCTGGATGTGGCTGTGAGCAACCTGCTGTAGTGTGAGGTGTCCCTGGCCATGGCAGGAGGTTGGAACTGGCTGATCCTTGAAGTCCTTTCCAACCCCAACAATATTATATCTGCAATTCTCTGAAACCTCACAAAGTGCTCCTTGTTTTCAGGGAGTTTCAAATAAATATTTGGAAAAAGAGTTTATAATCTTTTGAGAATACTGTTTGAAAGAATGGGAGCTCTTAAAAAAATCTTCTGTGCCCATCTAAATGAGGCATTGCAAGACTTAATGCATCCACTCTGGGCCTTGCTCCTACCACCCTGAGTGTGGCATTTCTTTGTTTATGGCCCAAAGCTTTTGTTATTCTTTTTTTCCCTTTCAATATACAGTTTTTTTTAAGTGGGATTATGACACCATTGTACAGGATTAATTACTTCAATGGCTCTGCACTTATGTTTTCTGGTTAAAATCCCACGTAGTGCTATGCTCACCTCTGTTATAGTTCCCCTGCTGCACTGTCTTCCAGGTGAGGTTAAATTTGTTTTCATTGCTTGTCAAAGTCAAGCAGAAAAAATAATAAAATCATGGAATCACAGCATTGATATGGTTGGAAGGGACCTCAAGGATCCTCTAGTTCCAAGCCCCCTGCAATGGGCAGGGACACCTCACATTGGATCAGGTTGCTGACATCCACAGCCAGCCTGGCCTTAAAAACCTCCAGGCATGAAGCTTCCACCCTGGGCAACCTGTGCCAGTGTCTCATCACCCTCATGGTGAAGACCTTCTTCCTAACACCAATCTGAATCTACCCATTTCTGTTTGTTTTTTTTCCATTCCCCCAGTCCTGTCATTCCCTGACACCCTCAAAAGTCCCTTCCCAGCTTTCTTGTAGCCCCCTTCAGATACTGGAATGCCACAACTAGTTCTCCTCGGAGCCTTCTCTTCTCCAGACTGAACAGCCCCAACTCTCTCAGTCTGTACTCATAGGAGAGGTGCTCCAGCCCTCTGATCATCCTTGTGGCCCTCATTGATATGTGTCTGTTCCAAATTCATAGACACACGTTGAGTGGAGATAAATAGGATGAAATAACCCCAGCTCCTACTAAGAGGAATGATAGTGCTTGATAAAGTCCTTGGGAATTGCAATAGGTGCAAACAAACCCTCCAGACTTGGGAATGATCAATGGCAGGTAGGCAGCCTCCTCTTGGTTATATTTCTTCTATTGTTCTGGTGTAGACAATTACCATGTCAAAGGACTTAACCAACTGCTTTAAAATGTCATTAATTTTCTTAAATGAAATGTATCACAGGAAATAGCTCTAGTGCTTAATTTCAGAAGCCAGGATAATATACTGTGGACCTATCTTGGGACGAGCAGTCCTCTAACATTTTGTTTGCCCTTGAGATTTGGAAGGAATCCTATCTCTGGTCTTCATAATAAGTAGCAATTTAACCAAGTTCAAATTAGATGTGAACAAATGGATTAACAAGCACCTCATTAAAATTTTAATTTCCATTTCATTTATCACTTTTAATAGAATCAGCTCTGTTTCAGGGTGGGGGAAGGACTCCTAGAAGCCCCTCCGAGTAGAACGTTCATTTCACTTGTTTTTATCAATGGCTTGGGTTTTGTCCCTCAGATGCACTTTGTGTGGCTTTGAAATAGCTGAGCTGCAGACAAAACAAAAATACTTCAGGAATATCTGGATTGCTTCAGTGGATATTTTTATAAGTAGTGAACTTCACTGTTGGATGCAGTATTGGATGATAGGTTGGACACGATGATCTTGAAGGTCTCTCCCAACCTGGTTTATTCTATTCTATTCTATTCTATTCTATTCTATTCTATTCTATTCTATTCTATTCTATTCTATTCTATTCTATTCTATTCTATTCTATTCTATTCTACTCTACTCTATTCTATTTCTACTCTATTCTACTCTAATTGTATTCTATTCTATTCTATTCTATTCTATTCTATTCTATTCTATTCTATTCTATTCTACTCTATTCTATTTCTACTCTATTCTACTCTATTTCTATTCTACTCTATTTCTATTCTATTCTATTCTATTCTATTCTATTCTATTCTATTCTATTCTATTCTATTCTACTCTACTCTATTCTATTTCTACTCTATTCTACTCTAATTCTATTCTATTCTATTCTATTCTATTCTATTCTATTCTATTCTATTCTATTCTATTCTATTCTATTCTACTCTACTCTACTCTATTTCTATTCTACTCTATTTCTATTCTATTCTATTCTATTCTATTCTATTCTATTCTATTCTATTCTATTCTACTCTATTCTACTCCACTCTACTCTACTCTACTCTACTCTACTCTTCCTGCTGCTGTCTGCTTGCTTGTAATGGTTGTAAGGAACAGAACAGGAGTTTACAGCAAGCAGGTACTGGGGAGTTTCCACCAAAGGCATCAGGGTAAATATTTCATAGTGTCACAGAATCACAGAACATTAGAGGTTGGGAGAGACCTCCAGCAATCATCCAGTCCAACCCTGCTGCCAAAGCAGGATCACCCAGGGTAGTCCCCACAGGAATGCATCCAGGTGGGGTTGGAAAGGCTCCAGAGAAGGAGACTCCACAACCTCTCTGGGCAGCCTGCTCCAGGGCAGAAATGTCACCAGCACTCTCTCCCCAGGAATAACTGAAGGTGACCATTGCAAGAGTAGCCACCTTGCACAGCAGCACACGGCTCACACGTTTCTCCCTGGTCTTCAGTTACAAGCTGTTCTGAGAGCCCAGGAAGCTTCCTTAACTGCTGAAGAGAGACCCACATTAGGGAAATGTTCTGACTTCATAGCTGATAGCTAAAGATTGAAGATAGAGGAGCTTTGTGTGCTTGCACAGACAGAATCACAGAACTGTCAGGGTTGGAAGGCACCTCACGGATCATCTAGTTCCAACCCTCCTGCCATGGTCAGGGACACCTCACACTACAGCAGGTGGAAAGATCACTGAATCCAATCATTACCTATTTCTACAATTTCAACATTTGCTGCAGATTGCCTATAAGGATGAAATCACAGAACCACAGAATATATTTGGTTGGAAGAGACCTCCAAGCTATCCAGTCCAACCTTTCACCCAGCACTGCAGGGTCAACACTAAACCACGTTCCTAAGCCCCAGCTCCACACACTGCTTGAACAGCTCCAGGGATGGGGACTCCAGCACTGCCCTGGGCAGACCATTCCAATGGCTGAGAACCCTCTCTGGGAAGAAATATTCCCTATCATCCATCGTGAATCTCCCCTGGTGCAGCTTGGAACCATTTCCTCTGTTCCTGTCTCTTGCCACCAAGGAGCAGAGGCTGCCCCCTCCTCACTCCAACCTCCTTTCAGGTAGTGTAGAGTACAATGAGGACACACATCTGTCCCTGCTTTTGGCTGACTGCACAAGCAGGTTGATGAGCACGAAAGGTTGTCTGGATGGAAGTGATGTATCAGGGCAGATTAAATATGTTCTGAGGCCTCTGGTGTTCCACTCCTTCAGCAGCCCGACTCTTCTGCTAGATTCCTTTAGGTCTTTTGAACTTCTACTTGGCCAAAGAATGAATAGACTCACAGGATCCCAGGATGTTAGGGGTTGGAAGGGACCTCTGCAGATCTTTGAGTCCAAGACCCTGCCAGAGCAGGACCACAGAGCCCAGCACAGGTCACTCTCCTTTGTCTTTTTTCTCCAGTCTTCTTTGTGTTCTTGGGTTTTGTTTTGCCTTGCCCTAGGTGTGTCCTGTGTATTCTCTCTGTGGTATAAAGATGTCCAATTTCACGTGCCTCAATGTCACCCCAGGTCCACAAATTCACTTCTGTAGCGCAGATGCAGGGCTCACTTCGAAGAGATGCCACTCTGTAAAGCACACCTTGCTGCAGGCTTTTGTGAAGTC
>CM066572.1:6202500-6247500 GCA_033816785.1 Picus viridis | reverse complement strand
TGCCTTGACCTTAGTAAGGCTTTTGACACTGTCTCCCATAACATCCTTGTGAGCAAGCTCAGGAGGTGTGGCATAGAAGAACAGACAGGGAGATGGATTAGAAACTGGTTACAAAATAAAGTCCAAGGGGTGGTGGCCAGTGGTGCCAAGTCCAGCTGGAGAGCTGTAACTAGTGGAGTCCCCCAGGGATCAGTGCTGGGTCTGGTCCTGTTCAACATCTTCATCAACGACACTGATGAGGGGACAGACGGACAGCAATGTGCCCTGGTGGCCAAGAGGTCCGATAGGATCCTGGGGTGCATTTAGAAGAGTGTGTCCAGCAAATCGAGGGAGGTTCTCCTCCCCTCTATTCTGCCCTTGAAGATCCCTTCTGTCCTGGATCATTCTATGTGTGCTGTGAGAGCAGCTGGCCTCCAAGAGTCCAACCTTCACTTGCTGTTACAAGTATTTAAGCTTCACAGAAGAGCTCATTAGATTTCTCTCCACTGGGTGAAATTCCATCTTCTGTTACTGATTTGCTCTCTTTAGCTTTATTCTCTATAAAAAGCAGTCTTCTGGTGTCTGGTCTGGCAGCCTGTGACTTCATCATTAGATATACACTTCCTGTCCATGAAGTGGCAACTATTGAGCTATCCTTAGAGCTGTTCCTTTTGAAGTTGCAGTCCTTGATTTGTTTCCCTTGTCCATCAGTGGAGTCAATTCACCCAAGAATTTGGATCTTCTAAGCCATTTGCTGAAGATGCAAATGTTCTGACTGGCCTTAGATGGCTATTTTCATAGATTCATAGAATGGTCTGGGTTGGAAGGCACATTAGAGATCCAGTGCCAACCCTTCTGCCATGGCCGGGGAGGGACACCTCCCACCAGCCCAGGTTGCTTAAGGCCTCATTCAACCTGGCCTTGAACACCTCCAGGGAGGGAACATCCACAGCCTCCCTAGGCAACCTGTTCCAGTATTTCACAACCCTCACTGGAAAGAATTTTATCCTAATCTCCAGTCTCAGTCTCCCCTCTGCCAGCTCAAAGCCATTTTCCCTTATTCTGTTACTCCCAGCCCTTGTCAAAAGTCCCTCCCCAGCTCTCCTGTAGCCCTTTTCAGGTACTGGAAGTCTGCTCTAAGGTCTTCCAGAGTTATCTCTTCTCCAGGCTGAACAGCTCCAGCTCTCTCAGCCTGCCCCCATAGAGGAGGTTCTCCAGCCCTCTGATTGTCTTTGTGGCCTCTTCTGGCCCCTCTTCAGCAGCTCTATGTGCTGTTTCTGTTGGGGGACCCCAGAACTGGAGGCAGTGCTGCAGGTGGGGTCTCAGCAGAGCAGAGGGGCAGAATCCCCTCCTTGTGCTACTGCTCTCCCTGCTTTGGATGCAGCCCAGCACACAGCTGCCTGCTGGGCTGTCAGTGACCGTTGCTGGCTCCTGGGGAGTTTGTCACCAACTGACATCCTTATTTTTCCAACTCTTGGATGAGAAGCTGATTTTAAGACAAGCAGTGTCAGGGTACTGTGTGTAAAACTGAATGTAGATCTTTATAACTTAATGTTAGCATTTGAAATGCTTTGTCACCCAGCATTGTCTCTCATCTCAGTCTGCACTTCACTAGGAAGTTATTTACTGGATGGTTGTTTCCTGAGCTCAAAAAAGATAATGGCACAAGGCAGGGAGTGCTTGAATGTTTAGTAATGGCTTGATGGAACTCTTTGCTGCCACTGGTCGTCATGTTGCTCTATCAGTTTTAATATCCATGCTCTGTGTACTCTGAAGTTAATATTTGGATGCCACCTCTAAGTATGGCCTCTAACACTCTGCCAAAGTGCAGGGATTGATGCTTTTATCTTGGAGTACATGGTTTGGATGCCAATTACCCTCAGTGCCTACGACCAGTGTGAATGTGCTAACTGAAGTACATTGACCCTTGCACTCCAACCTTCTGGTCACTTCTAGTTTACAGTCTTGGCTGTCCAGGGACCATATAACAGTCAGAGCAAGGAACATACCAGCATTGCAATAGAGTATCACCAACATCAATAAAAGGTGCAAGAGTGCAGTAGATCAATTGTAAACCTTGAACACCTCCTCACAATTCCCTTGGACACCTCCCTAAAATTCCCTTGAACACCTCCCACAATTCACTTGAACACTTGCCTACAATTCCCTTGGACACTTCCCTACAATTCCCTTGAACACCTCCTTACAATTCCTTGCTTTCATTGCCAAATTCTAAGAGGTTTTGGATGCCACTCAGAATCCTTTTCTGGTTCAGACTTTTTG
Organism: Picus viridis; assembly: GCA_033816785.1. Taxonomy (NCBI): domain Eukaryota; kingdom Metazoa; phylum Chordata; class Aves; order Piciformes; family Picidae; genus Picus; species Picus viridis. The sequence goes on along the minus strand of CM066572.1, from coordinate 6,245,238 downwards.
CTTTCTTCTGTCCTCTACTCTAGTCATCTCAATCCAGTGATCAGACCTAGTGAGAATCTCAGAAACCCCAAAGAAACCACCAAAAATACCCCCAAACCCCACAAAAACTACCTCCCCCTCCAAATCACCAACAAAACAGAACCCTCCCTTCCCCAAAACCAACCAAACAACCAAAACAAAACCACCAAAAAAAAACCCCAAACAGAGCCACCCCCCACCCCCTCTTGGAAGTCTCTTTTGTTTACAGCTGGGTACTGTTCTGAGCTAGCCCAGAGCTAATCCTGGTCAGTGCTGTCCCTTCCCAGCTCAGTCTCTGCTCAGGGACAGCACTTTCTGCGGCTCAGGGCAGGTTTGCACAGCCAGGGGCTGCTGCTAGCAGTGAGAACCTGATGGGAGAGTTCCTGCCAGGTGCTGGGCTGCAGAACAAGGGCACTGCCACAGCTCGTGTGCCACCTTGAGCTGCAGAGGAAAAGGCCACAGCTGTGGGGATCAGCAGACAGTTCAGGTGACCCTAAACTGACCAAGGAGAGATTGCAGCCCATGGACATGATGTTTGGTGGAAAGCTGAGTGGTCAAGCCTCTTCTTTTCTTCAACGGCTGGTGTCCAAAGAGGTCTCTGTCACAGGATGACAGATTGAATTGAGTTGGAAGGGACCCTCAAAGGTTTTGACTGACTGCTTGGATGCTGTTGTAAGGTGTAAAATAGATGCTGCTGGTGACAGGGACCTTAAAAAAAGTTCAAAGAGATTAGAAGTTAGGGTTAAGCACTGAGACTTTAACTATAGTAGGATGTTGTTTAATTATTTAGTGCTCAGGATGTAAATTGTGTTGGAGAAGTTTGAAATCTGCAGCTTCTCCAGTAGAGTGAAAAACTTCCAGTGGACGTTGCTCACTCCTCTTAGCACTGCCAAGCAGTCATGGCAGAGCTGGCTTCTGTCACTGGCTCATTTTAGCATGTGAAATCTCCCACACCACAAACAGAACACCTCTTGGATTTTCCCCAGTAGAGAAATCCTCCTGGATCCACTGTGGGACAAATGGAAACCTCATTTCCTTCTTGTGATATCCCCTAGTATTTTCTGAGAGCCCACAGCCGCTGTCTGCTCTGCTCGAACGCTGATTGCAGAGCGCGGAGCTGGCGGAGGACGGAGTGAACAACTGCATTCCTGGCAGCAAGGATCGAGTTTCCAGCTCAGAGTGGAGCCTCCTGGAAAAAAGGAGCTTTATGAAAGGTGTTCTGAGGATGAAATGGAAGGAGCCTAATGAACTAAAATTAGTATGCTTATGCAAATGACCTGGCTATGACTTCATAACTTGTAATGGCATTCAGTTAGGCAGTGTTTACACTTGTTAATGACTTCCTTTATGAGTGATAATTGATCTTGCTCATTATCATATTAAATCCTTGATCATGTGTCATTAGCTGGGGATGTAATGAATGGTCTGTTTGATTTTTAGTGTAATGAACTAATTAGACTAATTAAAATCAATATGTGTGCCAATATTAGGCTTTGAATCCAAGGGCTGCTGCTGTCTGCTGGCTAAAAATCAGCAACTCGGTACAAAAGTGGCCCTAATGCTGATTTATGAGCACTTGATGAGCGTGAGGTAGAATAAATTGCTTGTAGTGGTAGGAGCAGCATTAGTGAAGCAGACGACACTAAGAGCGCTGTAAGGTCAGCAGCGAGGGCGTGCTTACACGTGTAGTTCTGTGGCACCTCTAAACCTTGCCTTGATGAGATCATTCTTCAGAAATTATTCACTTTAAATATTGTGAGGGGCCTGGGTCTGTATTTATAAATGCAGTCTTCTAGGTGTGTGCCTGGGGGGTGGTGGTGCAGGTCATTGCTCTCGGTGGGCATTGTCTGTGTGTCTGTAGGCACAGGTGGTGCAGTTTGTGTTTCCTGCAGCACCTCTCTGGTAAGCTCTGAGCATCCCAGCCAGGGGGGATGTTCAAATTTATTCATGCCCTCTAATAACAATCACACTATCACAGTATCACAGTATTACCAAGGTTGGAAGAGACCTCGAAGATCATCGAGTCCAACCTGTAACCACAAACCTCACAACTAGACCATGGCACCAAGTGCCACATCCAGTCCCCTCTTGAATGCCTCCAGGGATGGCGACTCCACCACCTCCCCGGGCAGCACATTCCAATGGCGAATCACTCTCTCGGTGAAGAACTTTCTCCTCACCTCCAGCCTAAACTTCCCCTGGTGCAGCTTGAGACTGTGTCCCCTTGTTCTGGTGCTGGTTGCTAGGGAGAAGAGGCCAACCCCTTCCTGGCTACAACCACCCTTCAGGTAGTTGTAGAGAGCAATGAGGTCTCCCCTGAGCCTCCTCTTCTCCAGGCTAAACAACCCCAGCTCCCTCAGCCTCTCCTCATAGGGCTTGTGCTCAAGGCCTCTCACCAGGACTTCCTAAACTGAGTGGCCCAGAACTGGACACAGGACTCAAGGTGTGGCTTAACCAATGCAGAGTACAGGGGCACAATGACTTTTCTGCTCCTGCTGGCCACACTATTCCTAATGCAGGCCAGGATGCCATTGGCCTTCTTGGTCACCTGGGCACACTGCTGGCTCATGTTTAGGCAGCTGTCAATGTGTTGCTCGACCTTGGGGGCTGTTCACTTTCATGTGGCATTGCATTTAGAAGCCCTAGGAGAGACAGGAATGCATCTTGGAATTCTGTACTGTCCTTTTAGAGAAGAAGGAACTGGGCAGGGAAGTGGAATATTGTTGCAGAATCCCAGACCTTGTTAGTTTTAGCAGCAAAAATAATAAGTAAATAGTGGAAATCCTTCTGTCTCAAAGAATCACAGAATGTTAGGAGTTGGAAAGAATCTTCAGAAAGCCAGAGCAGGGTCACCTAGGGCAGGTCACACAGGAGCACATCCACAAGGGTCTTGAAAGTCAGCAAAAAGGAGACTCCACAACCTCTCTGGGCAGCCTGCTCCAGAGCTCTGTTGCCCTTACCACAGAGGTAAGGTACCTCAACACAAGGTACCACCTTGTGTTGAGGTGGAACCTCCTGTGTTCCACCTCGTACCTGTTCTTCCTTGTTCTGTCACTGTGCACCACTAAACAGAGCCTGGCACCTTCATCCTGACACCCACCCCTCACATATTGATAGACGTTGATCAGATCCCTACTCAGCCTTCTCCTCTCCAGACTAAACAGCCCCAGGTCCCTCAGTCTTTCTTCACAGCAGAGATGTTCAAGTCCCTCAGTCATCTTTGTAGCTCTCATTGGACTCTCTCCAGCAGATCCTCTCTCTCTTGAACTAGGGAGCCCCAAACTGGACACAGTATTCCAGATGTGGCCTCAGGAGGGCAGAGCAGAGGGGAGGAGAACCCCCCTTGACCTGCTGGCCACACTTTGCTTCATGCACCCCAGGAAATCACTGGCTCTTTTGCCCACGGGGACCATTGCTGTCCCCCAAAATACTGCTGTCATCAAAAAATGCTGCTCACAGAAAGTTTTGTGTGTTGAGCTTTTCAATGTAAAGTCTTTTTGTTTGCTTTTTGAACCTCCATATTTAAAAATGGCAGCCTGGGTGCCTCCTGGGTTCTTCGTGGAGCACATGCTGGCTTCAAACTAAACAACAGCACCTCTATTAATGCTGAGCATCAGACAACACAGAGCTTTGTTTTGCCAGCTTGCCACCATTTGTTTTGTAGTAATTTTATGCTTGTTTTCTCACTAAGAATGCTTAAAGGCTGCCCTCCATTACTTATTGGCAGAGCTGGCTGACTGGGGAGGTCCTGACTGACTGGAAGTTGGCAAACGTGAACTGCAGGGCTATCATAGCATAGTCTGACCATAGTGCAGGGGAAGTTGTGGAACAGGTCATCCCCAGTGCCATCACAGCACATACAGAACAACAAGGAATCAGCCTCAGTCAGCATGGATTTATGAGATAGAATCACAGATTTGTCAGGGTTGGAAGGGACCTCAGGGATCATTCAGTTCCAACCCCCCCCTGCCATGGGCAGGGACACCTCACACTACAGCAGGTTGCTCGCAGCCACATCCAGCCTGGCTGCAAAAACCTCCAGGGATGAGGCTTCCACCACCTCCCTGGGCAACCTGTTCCAGTGTGTCACCACCCTCATAGGGAAGATCTTCTTCCTAACATCTGATCTGAATCCACCCATGGTAGTTTTGTTCCATTCCCCTGAGTCCTATCACTCCTTGACACCCTCAAAAGTCCCTCCCCAGCTTTCTTGTAGCCCCCTTCAGATACTGGAAGGCCACAATAAGGTCTCCTGGGAGCCTTCTCCTCTCTAGACTGAACAGCCCCAACTCTCTCAGTCTGTCTGCAGAGCAGAGGAGCTTCAGCCCTCTGATCGTCTTCATGGCCCTTCTCTGGACATGTTCCAGCATGTCCAGATCATTCTTATGATAGGGGCTCCAGAACTGGACAGGTGATGCTTGATTAGTCTGACCTCCTTCTGACAAAGGCTGTTGGTGTTGTCTGCCTTGACTTCAGCAAAACCTTTGGCACTGTGTTCCCCTGGAGAAACTGATTGCTTGTGGTTTGGACAGGCATATACTTACCTGGGTAAAAAACTGGCTGGATGACCAGGCCCAAAGAGTTGTGGTGAATGGAGTTAAACCTAGCTGGTGGCCAGTCACATGTGGGGTTCCCCAACGTGTACTGGGGCCAGTTCTCTTTAACATCTCTATCAATGATCTGGACGAGCGGTTCGAGTGCCCCCCTGTACATTTGCAGGCTGTACTGAATGAAGCAAGTGTCTGTGGTGGGTTTATGCTACCCCCCAGCAAATTTGGAGAATTACCCCAAAATAAATCACCAGACTAGCTCAGTTGGTTTGAAAAGCAGAATGAAGCTGTATTTACAAAGCAAGCAAAAGTATAAAATGCAATGAATATGTACAAAATATAAATACATATATTTACAATTTAGAAACAATACAAGAATACCCTTGAATTGTTCCCAGATCCTTCTGGACACTCCAGGGGGCTGCTCACAACGTCCTCTCTCCCCACTCCCTCTCCTTCCCTTCTCAGTAACTCACAGACGCAGCACACACCAGCTGCAGGTCAGGAAAGAGCTAAGGGAGCAAGCCAGGCAAGCCACAATGAAAAGAGACAGAAATGTTTGTGCAGCTAACCTTTATCCTTCTTAGCAAACCAAAGGCATTATATAGACCTTATCATTACATTTCTTTTGTATCCAATGGCCAATTTTACTTGCCTTTTATTATTTAGTACACTCAAAGTCGTTGGAATGTTCCTATTCTTGTTTATAATTGAGCTACTGCTCCAAACCATAACAGTGTGTCAAACTGGCTGAGGGCATGCATACACCACAGAGGCACCTGGGCAGGCTGGGCTGATCACTGGGCTGAGGCCAGTGGTATGAGGTCGAACAAAGCCACATGCCAGGTCCTGCACGTGGGTCACAACAACCCCATGCAATAATACAATACAATACAATACACCAGGTTGAAAGAGACCTTCAAGATCATCGCGTCCAACCCATCAACCAATCCAACCCACCTAAACAACTAAACCATGGCACCAAGCACCCCATCAAGTCTCCTCCTGAAAACCTCCAATGAAGGTGACTCCACCACCTCCATGGGTAGCCGATTCCAATAGGCAATCAAAAAGTCTTTCTGTATAGAACTTCTTCCTAACATCAATGACACAAGCCTGGAGCAGAGGGGGCTGGAAAACCATGCAGAAAATGACCTGGGGGTGTTGATTGACATTTGTCTGAAGATGAGCCAGCAGTTTGCCCAGGTGGCCAAGAAGGCCACCAACATCCTGGCCTGGATCAGCAATAGTGACCAGGAGGACCAGGGAAGTGATTGTGCCCCTGTGGCAGTTTCAGGCTGATGCCTAGGAAAAGTTTCCCACAGATTGAGTAGAAAGTGATAAACTGTAAATAAATGGATAATGGTTGGATGTATAATAAGTGGAAAATAATTGGGTGTAAAAGGAAAATAATCACAGAACCACCAAGGTTGGAAGAGACCTCAAAGGTCATCAAGTCCAACCCATCACCACAGACCTCATGACTAAACCATGGCACCAAGTGCCATGTCCAGTCCCCTCTTGAACACCTCCAGGGATGGGGACTCCACCACCTCCCTGGGCAGCACATTCCAGTGGCGAATGACTCTCTCAGTGAAGAAGTTTCTCCTCACCTTGAGCCTAAACTTCTCCTGGCACAGCTTGAGACTGTGTCCTCTTGTTCTGGTGCTGGTTGCCTGGGAGAAGAGACCAACCCCCTCCTGACTACAATAATCCTATTGGGCTGGTAACTAATTAACTCTTTCTCTGCTCTTCGCTCTAGCGGATACCAGCTGGTGGCTTTTGCTTGGATGTTGCTGACCTTAGCTGCCTCCTTGTTGTGGCTAAGTACTAAGAAGTTACTCTCTGCTCTTCTCTCTCTCTTTTCCCTTGTACAGGAAGGGAGCAGGGAGGGGAAGCTGTTGGTAGCCCCTTGCTTTTGTCCAGGGGGTTCTTGTGTTGTTTATAAATTGTAAATACCTGTAAATATTGTATATTTTGTAGGTATTCATTGCTGTACTTCATTCATTCTGTACTTCTAGATTTGAGTGTGCCTGTAAATACAGTTTCATTTGCTTTCCAGCTGAGCTGGTCTGACAATTCTATTTGGGGGAAAAATTTCAACCCAACACAAGGACGTACACCTCATCTCAAACTTACCTGTGCCAAGTAAGTCAAAACAAACAGTTCATGCAAATAATTGTGAGGGGAACAGGGCTCAGAATCTGCTGGCTTTCAGGCCTAAGCCTAATCCATGCCATCTTGTGGCTTTTAAGGAAGTTCCCGTTCCACTTAAGTCACTGGAAACGTGGATGTTCAGACACTCTAAATTTCAGGCTTTGTAGGAATAATCCCTTAATCATCTGACCTAATTTGGGTGATGAATATTTTAAAGTGGTGGTGACTTATTAATAAGGATTTGAGAAAGGCATGGTTTGAAAGAGGTGTCAGCTCTAATTTAAACAAGTGCTTCAGGGAAATTGGCAGCATTAAGCGTAGGCTTAAGCTGAGAGTCGCCACTGAAATGCCTCTTGAGCTCCTAGACAGAGGAGAACTTGTGTTCAGAACGTGTCCTCCTGTGCTCTGTGGGAGGAATCAAACCTGTCCAAGTGCTTTACCTTTCTAATGGTCGCTCCTAGTGGTTTACTGGAGACTCTTAATGCCTGGGGGTCATTTGTCAGGTGTTTCTCACTGGGTAATTGCTAATTGTCAAAATCAGTAAAATCAGTAATTAGAGTAGGAAATGCTGAACTGATCAGTGCTGCCCGCAGCACACAACTGGTTGGGTTAGGAAAGACCTCCAAAATCATCGAGTCCAACACCACCATGGCCACTAAACCGCATCCCCAAGTGCCATATCCACACATTTCTTGACCACCTCCAGGGATGGTGACTCCACCACCTCTCTGGGCAGCCTCTTCCAACGTCTCACCACTCTTGCAACAAAGAAATTTTTCCTCATCTCCAACCTAATCCTCCCCTGGCACAATTTCAGGCCATTTCCTCTCATCCTTGTTTTAAGGCCAATCAGAAAATTTTAGCCAGTTCCAAGTCAGGGTTTTGCAGGCACTGTGACAAAGCTGCAGCCTTAACTGTTATTATTATCATTAAAGATTCCACCCCTGCCCCAGGCTTACAATTTATTTCCTGAGCAGAAGCTTAGGAGTCACAGAATCATAGAATTGTCAGGGTTGGAAGGGACCACAAGGATCATCTAGTTCCAACACTCCTTCCATGGGCAGGGACATCTCACATAACATCCTGGGAAGGAATGTAAATATGGGGGAGAAGGTATTGATCAGAAACTTCATTTGGGATGAGGACTGCCTCTGGTTGTCAGACAGGGTGGACGCACACTGCAGCCACACTGCGCCTAGGGGAGCACAGGCAGCTGCCTTTGTTTTGTGCTTGCAACAGCACCCCCTGAGCAGAGAGCTGAGATCCTTTATGCCTGAGATGCATTCCCTGTGCACATTATCAACCCTCTGACCCACAGCACGGAACCAGTGTCCTTGATTGCTGTAACTGTACTGAGTGCCCTGAGGAGCTGTGTGGGTTTGAAACACCTGACAGCTGCTTGTGAGGTGGTGCCGGTTCAAGTACCTTTTATAGCAGCAAAGGGCTGGGGCTTTCAAATCCATGTTTTGTCCTTCAGTTACTAAAGTTGAGGAAGCAACTTGTTTAAAACGGGAAGCCTGTCCATTAGTATGGTAAGTGCTCCACTGTGTCTGGCTTCTTGTATGAGAGAAACAGAGAATGGAAAGAAATCTCCTGTACAGTTCAGGCGACTCTTGGCCCAAGAGGAACCAACAGAAATTTAACCCTTGACTTCTGTTTCACTAGATTGGATGCTAGCCAAGCTGTATGCATGCTACTGCATCATGCCTTCCTCTGCTGCAAAATAGAATAGGATAGGATAGGATAGGATAGGATAGGATAGGATAGGATAGGATAGGAGTAGAATTAACCAGGTTGGAAAAGACCTTTGAGATCATCAAGTCCAACCAGTCACCCAACCCTATCTAATCACCCAGACTATGGCACTAAGTGCCTCATCCAGTCTCTTCTTAACCACCTCCAGGAACGTTGACCCCACCACCTCCCTGGACAGCCCATTCCAATGGCCAAGCTCTCTTTCTGTGAAGAACTTCTTTCTAAGTTCAAGCCTAAACTTCCCCCTGCACAGCTTGAGACTGTGTCCTCTTGTTCTGATGCTGGTTGCCTGGAAGAAGAGACCAAACCCCACCTGGCTACAACCTCCCTTCAGGGAGTTGTAGATGGCCATAAGGTCTCCCTCGAGCCTCCTCTTCTCCAGGCTAAATAACCTCAACCCCAGCTCCCTCAGCCTCTCCTCACAGGGCTGTGCTCCAGACCCCTCCCCAGCTTTGTTGCCCTTCTCTGGACACATTTGATCATCTCAACATCTTTCTTGAATTGAGGGGCCCAGAGTTGAACACAGTACTCAAGGTGTGGCCTAACCAGAGCTGAGTACAGGGCACAATGACTTCCCTGCTCCTGCTGGCCACACTATTCCTGCTCCAGGCCAGGATGCCATTGGCCCTCTTGGCCGCCTGGGCACACTGCTGGCTCATGTTCAGCTGCAGTCAACCAGTACCCCCAGGTCCTTCTCTGCTTGGCCACTGTCTAGCTACTCTGCCCCCAGCCTGTAGCACTCACTGCATCTCACATCTCTAGATTGTAGTTTGCTTGTAAATACAGCTTCATTTGCTTCCATCCCAAACTGAACTGGTCTGGCAACTTTATTTTGGGGGTAATTCTCTTAGATTAGTTGGTGGATAAATTCAACCCACCACAACTGCTTTCTAATCCAACATGTCACCACAGAACTCCGGTCAAAAAAAACCCCACACCTGAGCTGAAAACTGTCCCAAAGAAACACTGTCCATGTGGGTTCTCTTCTCTCCTTTTCCACAGTTTCCTTTTTTTTTTTTTTTCTTTTTCTTTTTCTTTTTCTTTTTCTTTTTCTTTTTCTTTTTCTTTTTCTTTTTCTTTTTCTTTTTCTTTTTCTTTTTCTTTTTCTTTTTCTTTTTCTTTTTCTTTTTCTTTTTCTTTTTCTTTTTCTTTTTCTTTTCCTTTTCCTTTTCCTTTTCCTTTTCCTTTTTCCTTTCCTTTACCTTTTCCTTTTCCTGTTCTTGTTCTTTTTCTTGTTCTTTTTTTTTTTTTTTTTTTTTCATTTTCTTTTTTTCTTTTTTTTCTTTTTTCCTTTTCCTTTTCCTTTTCCTTTTCCTTTTCCTTTTCCTTTTCCTTTTCCTTTTTCCTGTTCCCCTTTGCCTTTTCTTTTTTCCTTTTCCCCTTTTCCTTTTTCCTGTTCCCCTTTTCCTTTTCTTTTTCCTTTTCCCCTTTTCCTTTCCCTTTTTCCTTTTCCCCTTTTCCTTTCCCTTTTTCCTTTTCCCCTTTTCCTTTTCCCCTTTTCCTTTTCCTTTTCCTTTTCCTTTTCCTTTTCCTTTTCCTTTTCCTTTTCCTTTTTCCTGTTCCCCTTTTCCTTTTCTTTTTTCCTTTTCCCCTTTTCCTTTCCCTTTTTCCTTTTCCCCTTTTCCTTTTCCCCTTTTCCTTTCCCTTTTCCTTTTCCCCTTTTCCTTTTCCCCTTTTCCTTTCCCTTTTTCCTTTCCCTTTTTCCTTTTCCCCTTTTCCTTTTCCTTTTCCTTTCCCTTTTCCTTTTCCTTTTCCTTTCCCTTTTCCTTTTCCTTTTCCTTTCCCTTTTCCTTTTCCTTTTCCTTTTCCTTTTCCTTTTCCTTTTCCTTTTCCTTTCCTTTTCCTTTTCCTTTTCCTTTTCCTTTTCCTTTTCCTTTTTTTCCTTTTCCTTTTCCTTTTTCCTTTTCCCCTTTTCCTTTTCCTTTTCCTCCTCTTTTTTCCCTTTCCTTTTCCTCCTCTTTTTTCCTTTTCCTTTTTTTTTTTCCTTTTCCTTTTTTTTTTTCCCCCTAGCTTTCCTCAGCTGGAAAGTTTTGACATCTGCTGGTTTGGGACATAGCAGAACAGCTGTCAGCAGTGGGGTGCTGTGCTTTCAGCAGCAGTTGGCGGGATGGCAGGGTGCCAGCTTGTACCATCTGTGCGCCTGACATTTCGTTCTAATTAACAGTAGGGTTAATTGTTCTGGCAGGCTCAAATGTAGTGTCTAACATTACCCAAGGGAAGGCTGTACAAGCGCAGGAGTGGCAGGGAGCTGGGGACAGCACTGCTAACAAACCTATTGAGGGAGGATGCTTAACAGCCACGGCTGGGTTTTCCTGGCTGGCCACATGCAGCAGGGCTGAGGGATCTCTCTCTTCTTTTTTTTTTTTTTTTTTTTTTTTTTTTTTTGTTTAAATTTTATTATTATTCTGATGAATTATGCCAAGCCTGTAATGATGTAGAAGAAATCAAGCTTTGAAAGGCTGAGACTGCTGCCTTGGGGCAATTGAGAGGGAACAATTTGCATGTTATTACTGCATATTCATACCTAATTGTGTTAGGCTTTGCTAATAGAGCAGAATGACAGTATGAAAAATCGAGCAACTGCTTTATAGCCAACAAAGCCAGTGTTTTTTTCCCTACAATATGAGTGCTGAATGATCATTTAGACATTTAGTTGTTCAATATGACAAGCCTGCCATTTGTTAGCTTGACATATAGTAATTTATAAAGGAGTTATTCTAATTTTACTTTTAGTTTATTCTCCTCTCATCCGGCGTTCACGGGAGCGCTCTGAATGGGAATATTCATAGCTGTTGTGAGCGGTGTGATTCAAGTGAAATGACTCTGTGTGAAGTATTCCTATTGTTTTATGATGTATTAATTTTAATGTTTAAGTAGCCTTTGCAGCTGTTAATGTAACATAAACGAGAAGCTGATGAGAAATCTCCATCGCGGGCACGCTGCTCCGTACTGCTGAAAGTAATGTTCTTAGGGGTCCATTGAGACCTCTGTTTCTAGAGTGCTGGGGTTACAGGTTGGGTCAAGAAGTCTTCAAGTGATACCTCAGCAGGTTTATAGATTCTGAATCACAGGACAAAGGGCAATGGATGGAAACTACAGTACAAGAGGTCCCCCTCAACATAAGGAGGAACTTCTTCACTGTGAGGGTCACAGAGCCCTGGAGCAGGCTGCCCAGAGAGGTTGTGGAGTCTCCTTTTCTGAAGACTTTCAAGACCCACCTAGATGCATTCCTGTGTGACCTGTGTTGGATTCTACGGTCCTGCTCTGGCAGGGGAGTTGGACTCAGTGAGGTCCCTTCCAACCCTAACATTCCGGAATCCTGTGAATCCAAAAATAGGACTATATTCAATGTAGGCTGAATTATGATCCAGCATCTAGGTGTAAGTGTCCCAAAATTTACAATCCTAGAGTGGTTTGGGTTCGAAGGGAACTCAAAGATCATCTAGCTCCAATTCCCCTGCCATGGGCAGGGACACTTCCCACTAGCCCAGGTTGCTCAAGAGCCTATCCAGCCTGGCTTGGAACAATCCCAGGTTTAGGGCCTCCACATCTTCTCTGGACAACCTGTTCCAGCGCCTCACCACCCTCGTGGGGAAAAATTTCTTCCTAATGTCTTATCTCAGTCCAGCTTTTACCAGTCTGAAGCCATCATCCTGTCACAGAATCACAGAATCACCAAGGTTGGAAGAGACCACAAAGATCATCAAGTCCAACCTGTCACTCCATGCCTTTGTCAAAAGACCATCTCAAGGTATTCTGCAGGCCCTCTTCAAACACTGGGAGGTTGCTAGAAGGTCTATATATAGACCAGGTTGCTCAGAGACCCCATCCAGCCTTGAAGAGAATGCATTTTTTGTATGCATATTTTGTACCTTCTGCAAAGGTACAAAAGCAGCCCTGCCTCCTGAGGGGAACTGGAGCTCAGTTTCACTGGAAGTCAGTAATACTTCATTCTTCCAAATGTCCAGAATCCCATCTCTCAGAATTCCCCTCTTTCCTACCCTCACATAGGCATGAGTAATGTTCTAGGTCTCCCACACTAAAATATTGGCAGTCTCTGACAATGGTGAAATGGATTAGCTTAAGTTTTAAAAATACTGCAAAAGTTGACAGGGATGAAGCCATGGAGGAGAATCTCTATGGTGATCATCTTGCTGCATGCTGGCTAGCTGAGTGTTTTTACATTCCCACCCAAACTCATGGAAATAGGCCAGAAATCAGGTGGCTTTTAGTAGGTTTTAAGTAATTTAGGAACCTAAATTACTTGAAGACTTCTCAGATATATACTGTATGTGGAACTGGGAGTTGGTGTCTTCACCCTAGTATCAGGTGGTAGAACGAGAGAAAATGGCCTGGAATTGTGCCAGGAGAAGTTTGGGTTGGAGATGAGGAAAAATTCTTTGCTGCAAGAGTGCTCAGGGATTGGCACAGGCTGCCCAGGGAGGTGGTGGAGTCCTCATCCTGGGAGGTGTTCAAGAAACCTGTGACCATGGCACTTGGGGATATGGTTTAGTGGCCATGGTGGTGTCGGGGTGAAGGTTGGACTGGATGATCTTGGAGGGCTTTTCCAACCTTAGTGATTCTGTGATTCTCTAAGTCACAGTTGCAGCGAGGGACAATGTGACTGCTACAGTACGAGTGACCTTAAATCTCATGTGAAAAAGGTCCCTCACTAGAGAGGTTTGGAATTGTTACCCTTTAAAAACAACCAGGTGGCCTTATTCTTTTCTTTCATTTCAAACCCAGGAAGCCTCAACTGGTTGCATTTACCTGGATGTCTCACAGAATGGCACCGAATACACGTGAACATCTTTAACAAATCAACATGCTGAAAGTGCCTGCAGCTAATGTAATTCATTATGCATGGAAGAAGATGCTAAATATATTGGCCTTCAGCAGAAAATAATAAAATGGTTTGATTAGGTTTAATTTAATTATTGTTGCAAGTGAAAATCCTCCACTCTTGCCTCCTCTGCCCTTCAAAGAATTCCTTGTGGAAGAAAAGCAGTAGGAAATCTCCTTGCCATGCTGCAACAAGGCACGGTGGTGGTCAAGGCCATCGTGAGGGCTTCTCCAGTCATTTCCTTGTCTCATTTTTTTTGGGTGGTTGTAACAGCTGAGCTTCAGTTCTTTGCCATCTGCACTCTCAATCTGTATCGAATCTGGTGCCTTCCTGACCTCCTGGTGGAAAACCAAGCAGAAAATCTGCCAAGACTGAAAAATGAATGAAATGCAATTAAGATTCAGAATGTAACAAAGAAGATTCTTCTGCACTGAGGTTATCCTTGGTTTGCAGTCTGGTGTACCTGACTCCTGATGCCTGCCTGCAGGTGGGGGAGTTCTGCATTACACATCTGGTGGCAAATTCCTGATCTCAGAATCAGGAACATTTGGTCATCACTTTCTCTACCAAGCAAATATTCCCAGCCAGTACTATTATCCTGACTGCTTTTTCTCAATATCTCTTAATATAATAAATGCAGTTTAAAATTAATAGCTAATCCATATGTCCCATCCTTCCTAAACAGGTTCCAGTTGGAGCGGTTTTGGTTTTGTTCCACTGCTTTTCACAGGACTAATGCCTCTCTGCTGTTTAATCAGGCTTCTGTCATAAAGAAGATCCATGGTGTCACAGATTGCATTGGGTTGGAAGGGACCCTCAAAGGTCATCTTGTCCAACCCCCCTGCTGTCAGCAGGGGCACCTCCAACTGGATCAGGCTTCCCAGGGCAGATTCAGTCTGAGCTTGAATGTCTCCAGGGATGAGGCCTCAACCACATCCCTGGGCAACCTGTTCCAGTGTTTCACCACCCTCACTGTGCAGAACTTCCGCCTGATGTCCAGCCTGCATCTCCCCTGCTCCAGTTTCCATTTGCTTCCAACTGAGTAGGTTGTGCTTAGTTAATGTGAATGGAAAATTTCAACCCACCACATTGCCCTTCAGCCTATCCCCACAGGCCCTTCTGAACAGTCACTCCCCAGCCTTCCTGTAGGTCCCCTTCAGATATCCAAAGGCAGCTCTGTGGTTTCCCTGGAGCTTTCTCTTCTCCAGGTTGAGCAATCCCAGTTCACTCAGCCTGTCCCCATAGCATAGGTTTTCCAGCCCTCTGATCATCTTTGTGGCCTCCTCTGGACCCACTCTAGCTGGTCAAGGTCTCTCTTGCGTTGGGGGCCCCAGAGCTGTAGGTCACATCACTTGTTTTGATAGGAACCATTAAACACTTTCCTGAAACATATTTTGTTTTCGACTTATCACTTCAGTTAAATATTTGAGTCTTTATGCTGTTCAGTTTGTAGAAACCCATGAGAACAATGAAACCTGTTCTCAGTGTCTGCAGGGTGGAAGGAGGAGTACATTCAGTTGAATCTTAAATCTAGAGGACTGTGAAATCTAGGTAGCCAGAAGCTGTTACTAGCTGAATCTTGACTTCCACACTGCTCCCATTTCTTTCACCCTTCCCTGCAGTCTATATCCATATAGAGTTCATTTCCAGGTAAGAAATTCTGGTGAGCAAGCAGCAGGCAGAAGAAATACAGATTTCTTCTGCCCTCGTGGCCAAGGCAGCCAGCAGTACCCTGGAGCACATTAATAAGAGGTGGCCAGCAGGTTGAGGGAGGTTCTTCTGCCCCTCCACTCTGCCCTAAGGAAGGCACACCTGGAGCATTGTGTCCAGTTTTGGGCTCCCCAGTTCAAGAGAGGCAGGGAACTGCTGCAGAGAGCCCAGGGGAGGCTACAGAGATGTTGAGGGGCCTGGAGCATCTCTGTGAAGAGGAAAGGTTGAGAGCCCTGGGGATGTTGAGCCTGGAGAAGAGCAGCCCCACAGGGGATCTGATCAATGTTGATCAATAGCTAAAAGGTGAAGGTCAAGAGAATGGGGCCAGACTCCTTTCAGAGGTGCCCAGTGACAGGACAAGAGGCAATGGGCACATTGGAACCCAAGAGGTTTCAATTAAATATGAAGAAAAACTCCTTTATTGAAAGGGTGCTGGAGCCCTGGAGCAGGCTGCCCAGAGGGGTTGTGGAGCCTCCTGTTCTGAAAACTACCAAAACCTGCCTGGATGTGGTCCTGGGCAACTTGCTCTAGGGGACCCCGCTTTAGCAGGGGGATTGGACAGGATGATGTCCAGAGGCCCCTTCCAACACATTACCCCCTCCCCCCCCATTCTATTGTTCTGTGAAATCAAGGAAGTACATACAGTTTCCTTTTACCTTTTTCCCTTGTGTCCTAGGCACTTCATTTTAAAGCCTGTATTTGCATTTGCATTTGCCAGTGTCAGCAATAGTGTGGCCAGCAGGAGCAGAGAGGGCATTCTGCCCTATAATCAGCTCTGGTTAGGCCACACCTTGAGTCCTGTGTCCAGTTCTGGGCCCCTCAATTCAAGAAAGATGTTGAGTTGCTGGAACTTGTCCAGAGAAGGGCAACAAGGCTGGGGAGGGATTTGGAGCACAGCCCTGTGAGGAGAGGCTGAGGGAGCTGGGGTGGCTTAGCCTGGAGAAGAGGAGGCTCAGGGGAGACCTTCTTGCTCTCTACAACTCCCTGAAGGGATGTTGTAGCCAGGTGGGGGTTGGTCTCTTCTCCCAGGCAACCAGCACCAGAACAAGAGGACACAGTCTCAAGCTGTGCCAGGGGAAGCTTAGACTGGATGTTAGGAAGACATTCCTCCAGAAAGAGAGATTGGCCATTGGAATGTGCTGCCCAGGGAGGTGGTGGAGTCACCATCACTGGAAGTGTTTAAAACAAGACTGGATGAAGCACTCAGTGCCATGGTTTAGTTGATTAGATGTTGTTGGGTGGTAGGTTGGACTTGATGATCTCAAAGGTCTTTTCCAACCTGGTTAATTCTGTGTTCTGTATCCTGCTGCTGTGCTGATTTCTGGATATTCCTATGCTGATTTCTTGACACTAATTTACTGTGGAATCTTTCAGGCTATGAAGAAAGTGAAGGAGTTGCTGCCTTTATGGTTGTCTTGCTTGACAAAACCTTTTGCTTTTCATGGAGGTTTTGCTGTTCTGATTAGTGGTGGGTGTAAAAATAAAGCTGTCTGTGAGAGATTCTGGTGTGTGTGGTAATGGGGGTGTGTGGGGGGAGCGCAACAAATCCCACTGCTGGTAATTTCCCTGTCTCCACTTTGCCTGCTGCAGAAGCAGAGCTAAACAGTTTCATGCTGCCACATCAACCACGCTGCAGCACGGAACAATCCTTTACTTTGTGGGTGATACGGATGTGATGGATGTGAGTGCTTGGTGTGTTCATCTTTAATTACCATCTAGAACAGTTTCAGGGCTTGGGTTTGGATCTTTTTTCCCCCTTTTTTTTTTTTTTAAACAAGCCTCAAGAAACAGTAAAAATGTGGTTTGGCTGAAGCTGACTGAAACAGAGCCATATTGATTTTGGCTACTTCTGTTCCGTGCCTTTAGTTGATCTAAACACAGTTTTTGTTATTCAATATCAATAATTTTATTATGTTATAGTTGGAAGGTATATCTTGAATTAATATTTCCCATCCTGGAGGACTGGGGACTTTACTATAAAGTGCAAGGATATTTATGATCAGCGTGATGCCAGCGTTGTGCTTTTGTTACCATTCATAGCAAGTGTCCATACTGCAAGGAACATGGCACTAAACTGTGGATCTAATCCTGCTGCTGACTTGCAGGGGTTTGCAGAGTGTGAGATCATGGAACTACAAAGTAATTCAAACTGGATTGAGATGAGATAGTAGGCAGAAAGCCTTCCCTGTCAGGGTGGTGAGGCACTGGAGCAAGTTGCCCAGAGCAGTTGTGGAGATCCCAAACCAAGTATTCCAAGCCAAACTGGATGGGGCCTTGAGGAATCTATTCTAGGAGATGTCCCTGCTCCAGCACAGGGATTGGAACTGAATTATCTTTGAGGTCCCCTCCAGCCCGTTTGGAGGTGACTGGAGCTGCTCTGACCACGGACATGGCTGAGAAGAGGGTTGCTCCACTTTCTTAGTTTTCTTGATTCCTTCCTGCAGATATCCTTCAGGGATTGTTTAGCCTGGAGAAGAGAAGGCTCAGAGGAGACCTTATTGCTGTCTACAACTACCTGAAGGGTGGTTGTAGCCAGGTGGGGATTGGTCTCTTCTCCCAGGCAACCAGCACAAAAACAAGAGGACACAGTCTCAAGCTGTGCCAGGGGAAGTTTAGGCTCGAGGTGAGAAGAAAGTTCTTCTCAGAGAGAGTTGTTAACTGTTGGAATGTGCTGCCCAGGGAGGTGGTGGAGTCCCCATCCCTGGAGGTGGCACTTGGAGCCATGGTTTAGTAGTCATGAGGTGTTGGGTGGCAGGTTGGACTTGATGATCTTTGAGGTCTTTGCCAACCTTATTGATTCTATGATTCTATGACCCTTTCTCCAGGAATCTGCAGAGGATATACCCTGAGTTCCCCAGCCCCAGGGGAGAGAAAGAAAAGGAAAACACACACAGACAATCAGTGCAAAGACACTATCTGAAAAGGTGGCAGAAGAATGATAACAGGCATCATTTTCAAGGATACATTCTCTCATTCAGTAGGAACATTCCAGGATAGTCCCAGTTCAAGAGAGGTCTTGTTTTCACACCTCTGCTATGAGGACAGACTGAGACAGTTGGGACTGTTCAGTCTAAGGAAGAGAAGGCTCCCAGGAGAACTTATTGTGGCCTTCCAATATTTGAAGGGAGCTACAAGAAAGCTGGGAAGGGACTTTGTAGGGTGTCAGGGAGTGATAGGACTGGGGGGGGATGGAGCAAAACTAGAAATGGGTAGATTCAGCTTGGATGTTAGGAAGAAGATCTTCCCCATGAGAGTGGTGAGACACTGGAAGAGGCTGCCCAGGGAAGTGGTGGAAGCCTCATCCCTATAGGGTTTTGCAGCCAGGCTGGATGTGGCTGTGAGGAACCTGATGCAGTGTGAGGACTGGACAGCCTGGTTTAGGCTGTTGGAAAATAGGGAAAAGCTGGATAGCAGAAGCTTCCTTTGGGATTCCTTGGGACATTGTGAACAACTTTGAAATAAAACATTGTCTTTGCTGGAGGTTAATGCTGGAATAATGTCAAAAGAAGTGGCCCTCCATGCAGACAGCTGGAATCTATGCTGTAGTGTAAAGGCTTTAACATGGAACACAGCTCTACATTCTCAGCATGAGACCTGGTCCTACCAAATTCTCTTATTAGAGACCTACAAGTGATATTTTACTTGCCTTTATTAGGTGAGTCTTAGAAGACTGAAGGTTTTGCTTTGTGCCTGGATAAAGCAGTTTATAGTATTTTATGTATTTTTATATGTATTATATATTTCTATATAATAGAAATACATATATTTCTATATAATATGTATACAACTTCTATTATAAAATATAAGTTTTATATTTAACAGCCAAAAATTACAGATAAAACGTGGAGAATGAGACAGAAAATGAAGGAATGATGGCTCATCTCTGACAGAATGGATCCAAAATCATAGAATCAGAGAATGGTAGGGGTTGGAAGGGACCTCAGTCCAATTCCCTGTCAAAGCAGGGCCATTTAGGGCAGGTCACACAGGAATGTGTCCAGATGGGTTTTGGAGATGTGCAGAGGAGACTCCACAACCTCTCCAGGCAGCCTGCTCCAGGGCTCCAACATCTTCGCAGTGAAGAATTGTCTCTTCATGCTGAGATGGAATTTCCTGTGATTAAGTTTATATACTTTGCCCCTGGTTTTATCCCTGGGTATCACTGAATGGAGCCTGGCTGCATCCTCCTGATGGCCACCCTTCAGAGAGTTGTAGACACTGATCAGATCCCTTCTCAGCCATATCTTCTTCAGACTACACAGCCCCAGGGCTCTTGGCCTTTCCTCATCAGACAGATGTTCCAGTCCCTTCATCATCCTCACAGCCTCCATTGAAATCTCTCCAGTAGTTCCATGTCCCTCTTCAACTGGGGAGCCCAGAACTGGACACCATACTCCAGGTGTGGTCTAGCTAGGGCTGAGCAGAGGGTAAAGAGGACCCTCCTCCACCTTCCAACACACTCTTCCTATTAGTGCATTAGTAATAAATGTGCAGGTATTCTTACCCCACTAGAGGAGGGTATCTCTTCCTGACTGTCTTGACCCTGTGACATCTGCTCTGTCCTGGTAGCATCCTGGTGCTTCAGTTCTGAAATAAAGCAGCTGTGCAGGTTCCCAAAGCTGCTCCTGGTGTCTGTGCACACCATGCCCAAAGAGCACCTGGCTTCCTCCTGCCTGCAGATGCCCACAGCTGGAAGGCATCAGAAATAAGATATGGTCCGTGCCTATCACAGATCTCCTGGCATCTCATAGCTCAGCCAAAATTTAACTGTGCCATTGTCCTGCTTTCTCCTAGTAAGCATCAGAAAAATTTGTTGCTGTGTTTGTACGAATGCTGAAATTTTCCACAGGGCTTTGAAAAGCTGGAGGCTGTGTTTCACTTCCGTATGAGTGCAAGGGAGAAGAGTCTTAAATAGAATCACAGAATTGTCAGGGTTGGTAGGGACCTCAAGGATCAGTCAGTTCCAACACCCCTGCCATTGACATGGACACCTCACAGCACATCAGTTTGCTCACAGCCACATCCAGCCTGGCTGCAAAATCCTCCAGGGATGAGGCTTCCACCACCTCCCTGGGCAACCTGTGCCAGTATCTCACCACCCTCATGGGGAACAACTTCTTCCTAATGTCTATTCTGAATCTCCCCTCCTCTAGCTTGGATCCATTCCTCCCAGTCCTATCACTACCTGACACCCTACAAAGTCCCTCCCCAGCTTTCTTGTAGCCCCTTCAGATACTGGAAGGTCACAATAAGGCCTCTCCTTTTCCTCTCCAAACTGGACAGCCCCAACTCTCTCAGTCTGTCTCTATAGCTGAGGTGCTCCAGCCCTCTGATCATCCTCGTGGCCCTTCTCTGGACACCTTCCAGCACCTCCAGATCTTTTTTTGTAATAGAGGCTCCAGAACTGGATGCAGTACTCCAGGAAATACTGAGGAAACAAATAATTTAGGGGGATTTTCATGCAGTTTTCCATCCAGGCACAGAGCACAGGGTTGTAATATTTTTCTTGCCCTCTGATTATCTGTAAGTGGTTAGGGATTCTTTGTTTTGTTTGATAAATGTAGATGTTTTGACAGAAATGGCCAGAACATAGCTTTGGTATTATGCAAATGACATCTGTTTAAAGACATTTTGGCTCAAGTGGATTTAATATTCAAAAGGAGACAGCTGCCTCTCTTTTTATTTTATTCCTATATCTCTTTCTAATTGATTAATGTTCATTTGGATGAATAATTGATAACTCATCTAGCTCCTAGCTTATTAATTGTTTAATTTCAGAGAGAGCAACTGAGCACCAAGGAGAAGCAAATTGTCAGTCAGAAGGACACGTTCAGTTTAAACAATCCATTGATGCATAGAATAGAATTGGTCAAAGTATTTCATGTGTACTTCTTCCATCTAGTCCTGTACTTGTAAAGAAAAACAATGATAATGAAGATTAAAGACTATCAGGGTTTATCTTGTAGATAGAGCTATTTAGAATCATATAATTGTTAGGGTTGGAAGGGACCTCAAGGATCAGCCAGTTCCAACCCCCCTGCCGTGGGCAGGGACACCTCACACTACAGCAGGTTGCTCACAGCCACATCCAGCCTGGCTGCAAACACCTCCAGGCATGAGGCTTCCACCACCTCCCTGGGGGAATCTGTGCTGGTGTCTCACCACACTCATGGGGAAGAACTTCTTCCTAATGTCTAATCTAAATCTCCCCTCCTCTGCCTTGGATCCATTCCCCCCAGTCCTATCACTACTTCACACTCTACCAAGTCCCTCCCCAGCTTTCTTGTACCCCCTTCAGATACTGGAAGGCCACAAGAAGGTCTGCTCAGAACCTTCTCTTATCCAGACTGAACAACCCCAACTCTCTCAGTCTGTCTCCATAGCAGAGCAGCTCCAGCCCTCCAATCATCCTTGTGGCCCTTCTCTGGATGCATTCCAGCACCTCCAGATCTATACTGTAGCAGAGTCTCCAGAATTGGACACAGTGCTGCAGGTGAGATCTCACCAGAGTGGAGAAGAAGGGGAGAATCCCCTCCCTGGCCCTGCTGGCCACACTTCTCTTGCTGCAGCCCAGGCTCTGCTTGGCTTTCTGGGCTGCAAGTGCTCACTGCTGGCTCCTGTTGAGCTTCTCATCCACCAGCACCCCCAAGGCCTTTTCTTCAGGGCTGCTCTCAAGCCAGTCCCTGCCCAGCCTATATTGGTGCTTGGGGTTGCCCCGACCCAGCTGCAGGACCTTGCACTTGGTCCTGTTGAACCTCATGAGGTTGTCATGAGCCCAGCTCTGCAGCCTGTCCAGGTCCCTCTGGATGGATCCCTTCCCTCCAGCCTGTCAACTGCACCACACAGCTTGGTGGCATGTGGTTTGGCAAATTTCATCCTTCTGTGCTGGTTTGCTTTTCTATACATGACTTTTTGATTCCGTTGCTGGTATCCTCTGTAGCAGGCCAAGTAGAGAGAGGAGCAAATTGAATGAACAGTGCTCACACTTAATAATAAACAAGAGTAGATGTGCAAGTGATTAAGTGAGAGAATTAACCATAAATGGTAGAGTAGCCTTTTGCTTTTGCAATTTAAATCAATCTTGAGACATGTTTAGATCAAAGGCAAAGAATCTGAGCTGGTGTTGAGCTTTTGAGGAGCATGTGTAGTAGTCCTGCTTCACTTGAGAGCCTGTGACACTTGCTAGGCAAGACTTAGCCTTTGTTTTAGGTAGGCCCAGAGAAGTTCTTTGCCTTTGTAGAGAGGGGCTGGCAAAGTGTTGTGGTCAATTGCTGAAGCTGAAATACGTGTGGAATATTTTACTTTAGGAACTGCTTAGTAGTGCCAACTGCCTAGGATTTTTGTATCACCATTTGACATAAGACACAGCTAACCTCACCTTGTGCTTGCAGAGTGTGGTGTTCATAGAGGACTAATTAATGAAAGACAGGAGATGATTCCAGGGGTCCTGTGCAGTCATTTTGCTTTTCTTTGAAAGAGATGAATTATTTCTTTCTGTTAGTACTGGGAAGGGAGTTAATATCAAAGTCAAATAGCCTGCAGTTGAATTTTTGTTTTGATCCTGACATTTAAAAACCAGGAAGCTAATACATAGCATATAAGTCAGGTAAGGAGATATGGTTTTCCTCCAGCAAAGCTGAGAAGTTGTTAATAAGATGTTAGATCCTTTCCTTTTCTCTGCCTAGAGCTGATGGTGTGCTCTTTAAGCAGACAAAATAATGCCAAAGACCTTTTGCTTTCACCTTGTTTGCATGCCCCACACGTGAGAGCAGGAAGAAAAGACAGTGGGAACCACCACGCAGTGTTGACAGGGGAGGCAGAATAGCTTGCATGTCTGCTCCCTTTACACTTCTCCTGGCCTTATGAGCTCTGCAGGAGTCTCTTTTGCAGCAAAGAGAATGGATTGAGGAGGCAAATCCTTCTGTTACAGTCTCAGCCAGCAGGAGGGTTCCATGCGATATGACACCTGAAGGCCCTGGAAGCTCTATTACTAGACACCTGTCCAACTTCTTTGCCAAGAAGCCTCAGGTGTATACAATGGCTGGACTAGGAGGTGTGATTGGCTCTCTGCAATCATCTTTCACAGCTCTTGCTAAGAAGAAGAGGCACCAATTCTCAACAGAGCCTCACAGAGCAAGGTTCCCATAGGTCCCAGCAGTGTCTCTTAAAGGAGAACTCCAGGGTGCAAGCTCATTACCATATCATCCATTTCACAGCGCTGTTTTCCCCCCTCCTCAGACCTTTTATTCTTTGCAGTGCCAACTAATTTGCTAGTTATCAGGTGTTCTATAAATCAAGTAATTGCAGGAGGACACCTTTTGAAGGCAGGACAGCCTGCAGTCCAAAAGTTGCATTCTTTAACCCTTCGGTTCATCAGGAGAGCAGCCTGTGTCCGTGGCAGTTCCTCTCAGGGGGTAATAGACCTTGCTCAACCTGGAGCCTCCCAGCTATTGTGACTGCTGGGCCTAATGAGGCCCTCCTGACTATAACACTGCTCATGTTTTCTGATATTTGATACATTCAAAGGCGACACACCACACAAAGTTTTTCAGGGAACTCAAAAAAGTGCCTCACAAATTGCTAGGCCTGGGAGGGACTGCAGAAAAGGAGAAGGAACAAAGATGAATTGCATGTGGATTTTGTAATGAATGGAAGCAGTTTTTCTTTGCCTAATACATAGTTACAGAATTTGTTTCCTCAGAAATAATACTGCAGTCATCTAAGAGAGTGTGCATCCTCCACTTCCTAAAAGAGGAAACTGGATTTCTGGATCCTCTTGAAACAGAGTTTTCTTCCTAAGTAACAGGAATCCATAAAAATTAAGAATGAATTAATGAAGCAACCAGGAGAAATTCTGATTTTTTCATATATCAGATTTCAATAGTTACAGAATTAACCGGGTTGGAAAAGAACTTTGAGATCATCGAGTCCAACCTATCACCCGACACCATCTAATCAACTAAACCATGGCACCAAGTGCCTCGTCCAGTCTCTTCTTAAACACTTCCAGTGATGGTGACTCCACCACCTCCCTGGGCAGCACATTCCAATGGCCAATCTCTCTTTCTGGGAAGAATTGCTTCCTAACATCCAGCCCAAACCTCTCCTGGTGCAGCTTGAGACTGTGTCCTCTTGTTCTGGTGCTGGTTGCCTGGGAGAAGAGACTGACCCCCTCTGATGTTTTAACTAATGCTAAGCAGTCTGAAGGGGAGAAATATCAGAAACTCTGAGTTCAGGTAAGATAGGTGAAGGTGAGGAATCTCAGGCACAGCAGAAGAATATAATTGTGATTGAAGGCTCAGACCTTCCCTGTGTATTTTTACAGCTTTCAAGTGCTTTGCAGTGTTAAGTAAAATAATATCTCTTCCTCCTCCAATAATGTTCCCTGGCTTCTATACACTGATGGCACAGCATTAGCACATCTGACATTGCACACATGTTTTCTCAGTTACATGCAGTATGTTCTGTCCCTCAGATGCCAACATAGCCATGGTCAAATAAACAGCAGATTATTTCAGAGCAGTTGATGAAAGGAACTCCAGAAATATATTAGAAAATGGTTTGCTATAATTGTTTGAAGGGAGATTAAATAATGTGCAAAGAATTAAGTATAGGAGAGCAGTCCAAGAAAAACTGAGCAGTTCACTGAAACATGCCTATACCCTTTAGCTGTCCCTTAAATCATCTAAGTGGAAACAGAAAAATACACAGAGGGCTTACTGGGAATGGAAAAATCTTCTGTGGGGAAGGAAGGACCAAAATACATGGACCAAGAAAGAGAGGAAAACTGCGTGGTGCAGCTGGACTCAGAGGCTGAGTGAATTCAAGACTGGGTTTCAATGGGCAGGTTTTGTACAGCTGTGCAGTGCAGAAAAGAATCACACAGAATCACAGAATCAACCAGCTTGGAAAAGACCTTTGCGATCATCAAGTCCAACCTATCACCCAACAACATCTAATCAACTAAACCATGGCACTGAGTGCCTCATCCAGTCTCTTCTTAAACACTTCTAGGGATGGTGATTCCACCACCTCCCTGGGCAGCACATTCCAATGGCCAGAGTCTCTCTTTCTGGGAAGAATTTCTTCCTAACATTCAGCCCAAACCTCCCCTGGTGCAGCTTGAGACTGTGTCCTCCTGACACTGGTTGCTTGGGAGAAGAGACCAACCCCCACCTGGCTACAACCTCCCTTCAGGTAGTTGTAGACAGAAATTAGGTCTCCCCCGAGCCTCCTCTTCTCCAGGCTAAGTAACCCCAGCTCCCTCAGCCTCTTCTCACAGGGCTGTGCTCCAAACCCCTCACCAACTTTGTTGCCCTTCTCTGGACATGTTCCAGCATCTCAACATCCTTCTTGAATTGAGGGGCCCAGAACTGAACACAGTACTCAAGGTGTGGCCTAACCAGAGCTGAGTACAGGGCAGAATGACTTCCCTGCTCCTGCTGGCCACACTGTTCCTGATGCAGGCCAGGATGCCATTGGCCTTCTTGCCCACCTGGCTCATGTTCATTTGTTGTCAGTTAGTACCCCCAGGTCCCTTTCTGCCTGGCTGCTCTCCAGCCACTC
The DNA here is from genome assembly GCA_033816785.1 of Picus viridis. Lineage (NCBI taxonomy): Eukaryota > Metazoa > Chordata > Aves > Piciformes > Picidae > Picus > Picus viridis. Next base: position 6,219,639 of record CM066572.1, on the reverse strand, counting down.
TGCCCCCAGCCTGTAGCACTGCATAGGGTTGTTGTGGCCAACTGTAGAACCTGGCAATCACACTTGTTAAACCTCATGCCCTTGGACTCTGCCCATCTGTCCAGCCTGTAAGGGTCTCTCTGCAAAGCTCTCCTATCCTCTAACAGATCAACACCTGCCCCCAACTTGGTGTCATTTGAAAACTTACTGATGATGGACTCAATCCCGTCATCCAGATCATCAATAAAGATATTGACCAGGATGGGGCCCAACACTGATCCCTGGGGGACACCAGCAGTGGCTGGCAGCCAACTGGGTGTGGCACCATTCACCACCACTCTCTGAACACAGCCAGCCAGCGAATTCTTAACCCAGCAAGAATCGAGGGCTTTGGTGCTATCAAATTTCATGCAGGGGGAAAGCATTTGGGAACAAGAATAGTCTAGAGAGGCAGGATGTTTTGTTAAAGCTTTTGTAGGTTGTTAAATGAGCAATTTTCTTCCCTGCAAATTGAATTCATTAATGTTTTATCAATCAGTTAGAGATACTGCCAAGAGGTAGTAAGGTACCCGGCAAACACTAGCTTGGCGAATCCAGTTTGTCAACTTTAGGTGTCTCTGCAAGAACAAAAGATTTATTGTTGTAGCTGGTACCTTAGGATGCTACTGAAGAGAAAAATCCATCCAAAACCCAGATTTGCTCCAACTAAACCGCAAGTCACAAGGACAAGAATGATTTCTTTCTTGGTAGTTGCGTTTTGAGCTATCTCTATCACCAGGGTTGATAAACTCACCAATAGTGAGTACTTAAGGCAGGGTGGCAAGTAAAGGCTGGAAACAGCTGTGAGGCCTCCAGAGATGGGAGGCTATGGATGCTCCCTCCCTGGAGGTGTTCAAGGCCAGTTTGAATGAGGCCTTGAGCAGCCTGATCTAGTAGGAGGTGTTGCTGTCCATGGCAGGGGGTTGGAACTAGATGATCTCTAAGGTCCCTTCTAACCCAAACTGTGCTATGGTTCTGTGACAATTAGCAATAAATTATGGTAACCCTGACTTTTAGTTTCCCAGTTGTACCCATTCCTGCTGAGAGTGAAAAAATAACATCGGTCATTTCTTGCATACTAAAGGAAGCAAGAGACAACCTATGATATATGGAGAACACTTTTGACTGCTGAGTTCTGGAATAAATCTGAGAATGTAACCACCTTTAATCATTCCATTAAGAAAAAATAATAAAAAAGAGATGGAATAAGCTGATCAAGGAGAGGGTGGAAGGATCAGAGAGTATACCCTTAGAGAAGTGGGCTCCAAAAGTATAATCTTGGCTAGTTGTATTTCCTTGCTGTAGTGTGAAAGAAATAACCGTTCTCTGAGGCACAATGCTGGCTTTAAGTTGAATTTTTGGATGGCAGACTAGCTATGTGGGTGTCTTGAGAGCCTGTCCCAGTGTGGGGAAGTGAAGGGGTTCCTTAGAAGAGAATGAAAAGAATATAGAGTAGAATTCTGAGTTCCAGAAGTAAAATCCAGGGGATTCCTTCTAGATGTCAACAATCATAGATTCATAGGAGAGTTTGAGCTGGGAGGGACCTTAAAGATCATCCAGTTTTAACACCCCTGCCATGGGCAGGAACACCTACCACTAGCTCAGGTTGCTCAAGGCCTCATCCAACCTGGCCTTGAACACCTCCAGGGATGAAGCTTTCACCACTACCCTGGGTAACCTGTTCCAGTGTCTCACCACCCTCACTGGAAAGAATTTCTTCCCCCAGAGAGCTGGTGGAATCACCATCCCTGGAGGTGTTCAAGAGGGGATTGGATGTGGCACTTGGTGCCATGATTTAGTAATCATGAGGTGTTGGGTGACAGGTTGGACTTGATGATCTCTGAGGTCTTTCCAACCTTATTGATTCTATGATTCTATAATCTCCAGTCTCAATCTGCCCTTCCCAAGCTTCAATCCACTCCCTCTTTTCCTAGAATCACAAGCCCTCGTTGTGATCAGGCACAGCTCTTTCTGAAAGCAGGGCCTAAATCATATGATCTAGAGGAGGGTAGATTCAGCTTGGATGTTAGGAAGAAGTTGTTCCCCATGAGGGTGGTGAGAGACTGGAACAGGTTGCCCAGGGAGGTGGTGGAAGCCTCATGCCTGGAGGTTTTTGCAGCCAGGCTGGCTGTGGCTGTGAGCAACCTGCTGTAGTGTGAGGTGTCCCTGCCTATGGCAGCGGAGTTGGAACTGAATGATCCTTGGGGTCCCTTCCAACCCTGACAATTCTATGATTCTATGATACATTTAAGAAGAAGAATTATTGTGTTGTTTCCTTTTTCCTTCTCACAGCAAACTCCCCTTGTAAGCTCTTGAAAAATCCCAAGCATGCTAAGAGATGAAGTGTGTGCTTCAGTCTGTTGCATACAGTTCCGTCCATGCCCGTGCATTACAGAGGTGGTTTAATCACCCATAAGAAATTACAGGCTTCTCTGTTCGGGAAGCATGACATTTCAATTGCACAGCCAATAAAAGAATTACATGAAGAGGGCTGAAATGATTTACTGTATGGAAAGCCACAAGAACAAGGTTACCATGGTGAGCTACCTTTCTGTGCATGCAAGGTCAAGTGAGAGTGACCTGTCAGTGGACAACTTGCAGTGCTAACATTGCAATGCATTGTACCAGCAAGGACTTTGGTGAGCTGCTCCTGGAATAATTAGAAGCATTTTAATATCTGATCTCTTTGCAGCGCTGAATTTCTTATGTGTGGGCAATAATGAACACAGAAATTGCTCATTTAATGCCTCAGTGGTGGTAGTTTCACAGCATTCAGTGAACAGCTGTGTTTAGCAATGTTTTTTTTATGAACTGTAATTGTATACAGTAATGTTTCTTGGGGTATATGTTCAGAGGTTCCAAAAAGCTTACCAAGAGTTCTCAGATATTTAATCTAGTGTGTAGGGGGGATGCCAGTCGATGCTTTTCATGTTTTCTGACTCTGCATTATTGTCTGTTGCAGGACTCTTCTTCCCCCAGTTCCGATGGGGCCGGGGATGGGGAAGCGGAGAGCATTGCAAATAGTGTGTGCAAACAGTGTCAAAGAAAACATCCAATCAGGATTAAAAGAAAAAACCCAACCAAAACCCCCCAGAAAAACCACACACAAACACATAAAAAAAACCCCAACCAAAAGATGTCTGAAAAGCAAAAGAGTTCATCTAACGGCCCTCTGAAAAATATTTTGTTGATGCACAAAACGGGAACTGTACTAATAAATGTCTCTTGAATTACATATGCTGTAAGGAAATGAAACCCTTTGGGTTATGAATCTGGGATTTAAAGAGGCAGTCATCAAATATTTAAGCTGAAACTGCAGTAACACATGCTAGCTGTCATGTGTGAGCCCGGCCAATGTTGTGACAAGGTTTTTAAAACATTCATAGGCAGAGTATTTTTATATATACATATATAGGGGGGACAAAAAAAAAAACACCCTTCATTAATTCAAGCAGACATTGGGAGCTGGCAAACCCCTGCATTGCAGCTGAGCTCTCGAGCTGCATGAGGCATCTTTGGGAAGCCAAGGAAAATCTGGGTGAAATATACAGCAATCATGCGTAAATTATACATTACAAGGCAATACCTATCGGTATGTTGTCATATTAGGCATTAAATTTAGTGCATAAATCAGGTTGTTGCAATTCTGATGTCGCCAAAAGGCACAAAATGTGACAAACAGGGGGAGGCATGTAGATATTATCATGCTCAATAATTCAAGGAGCATTTGTTTTATGCAGATGAGCTCCTGCTAATAAGAAGCGCGCTCGTTTGTTGGGCCTCTTCCACGTGATCGCTACAGCCATGCCCCTTCCCTTCATGAACCAGCACAGGATGTCAGTAATGCCTGGGTTTCATGTCTTTATAAACAAGAAGTTGGTGTCAGGTTAGTTCTGGCAACGGGAGCCTTATTGATTTCTGTAATAATTTCATGAGGGCTGTTCCACGGCAGTGCTGCAGCCGCTAATCTGGCTTGTGGGGAGAGCTCCATGCATTTAAAGCAGTGCTTGAACTCTCACACACAGCCTAGGAACAGTATTGGGCTGGGCCAGGCTGCTCTCGTTGGAGCTGCAGACAAAAAGGGACCTTTCGAAATGCAGAGAGTAAAAGGAGATGGCTTTGAACCACAGCCTGCAGCACAACTGGATAAAGAACTGGCTGATGGCCAGGCCCAGAGAGTGGTGGGGAATGGAGTTAAGTCTGGCTGGCACCCAGGCACCAGTGGAGCCCCCAGGGTTCAGTGCTGGGGCCTGTCCTATTTAATGTCTTTATCAATGGTCTGGGTGAGGACATTGAGGCACCCTCAGTGAATTTGCAGATGGCACCATGCTGGGTAGCTGTGTTCCTCTGCTAGAGGCTAGGGAGGTGTTGCAGCAGGACCTGGACAGGTAAGAGCCATGGGCCAAGGCTCATTGTTCGAAGTTCAGCAAGGCCAGGTCCTGCACCTGGGTCACAGCAACCCCATGGGGAGATACAGGCTTGGGGATGTGTGGTTGAAAAGCTTCATCTTGGAGAGGACCCTGGGGGTGTTGGTTGACAGTTGATTCAGAGAATGTGAGCCAGCAGTGCCCAGGTAGCCAAGAAAGCCAAAGGCATCCTGGCTTGACTTAGAAACAGGGTGGGCAGCAGGGACAGGAGGTGACCATCCCTCTGTGCTCAGCACCGGGGAGGCCACACCTTGAGTGTTGTGCTCAGCTCTGGGCTCCTCACTCCAGGAAGGATATTGAGGGGCTGGAGCCTGTCCAGAGAAGGGCAACAAGGCTGGAGAAGGGCCTGGAGCACCTGGGCTATGAGGAAGGGCTGAGGGAGCTGGGGTTAGCTGGTGTTCCGTCTGGAGAAGAGGAGGCTGAGGGAGACCTCATTGCTCTCTACAGCTCCCTGAAGGGAGGTTGGAGCCAGGAGGGGGCAGCCCCTGCTCCTTGGTGGCAAGAGACAGGAACAGAGGAAATGGTTCCAAGCTGCACCAGGGAAGGTTCATGCTGGATGCTAGGAAATATTTCTTCCCAGAGAGGGTTCTCAGCCATTGGAATGGTCTGCCCAGGGCAGTGCTGGAGTCCCCATCCCTGGAGGTGTTCAAGCAGTGTGTGGAGCTGGTGCTTAGGGACATGGTTTAGTGTTGACCCTGTAGTGCTGGGTTGAGGGTAGGACTGGATGAGCTTGGAGGTCTCCCCCAACCAGGTGTTTTCTGTGATTCTGAACTCTCTGAACAGGCTTGCAACAGAGAGGATGCAATGTGGGTGGTAATAGAGCAAAAGTTCAGTATAGTTTCAATCTTCTTCATTTATTCTTGACATATCTACCAACCTGAGAAAAGCTTAGGGTGCTGATCTTGATGAGTCCCTGAAGTGTCTGTGAATATGAGGGATATGGTCTCTTCTCCCTAGGAACGAGTGAGATACAATGCAATACAATACACCAGGTTGAAAGAGACCTTCAAGATCATTGCATTCAACCCATCAACCAATCCAGCCCACCTAAACAACTAAACCATTGCACCAAGCACCCCATCAAGTCTCCTCCTGAACACCTCCAATGAAGATGACTCCACCACCTCCACGGGTAGCTGATTCCAATGGGCAATCACTCTCTCTGTATAGAACTTCTTCCTAACATCCAGCCTAAACCTGCTGTGGCACAGCCTGAGACTATGTCCTCTCGTTCTGGTACTGGCTGCCTGGGAGAAGAGACCAACCTCTCCCTGTCTACAACCTCCCTTCAGATGATGGGAGGAAATGGCCTCAGGGTGCACCAGGGAAGGTTTGGGTTGGACATTTGAAGAAACTTCTTCCCTGAAAGGATTCTCAAAGCCTACAGCAGGCTGCTCAGGGAGGTGGTTGAATCCCCATTGTGGAAGGTGTTTCAAAGAGGCAGAGATGTGGTGCTGAGGGACCAGCCTAAGTGGAGTTAGAGACTGGCTAGAGTGGATGGCCTTAAGAGGCTTTCCCAACTGGTGTGATTCTATGATTAAAACTAATAATAGTTAAAAGAATAGAAGCTTATTGTTGCCTGCTTTCAATTCCAGAATTTCAGGGCTCATTGCATTATCTTTTCTATTCACAGACCCACAGAATATCAGGGGCTGGAAGGGACATGGAAATATCCAGTCCAGCCCCACCTGCCAGAGCAGGACCACCCAGGGCAGGTCACAGCTGCAGGTTTTTCTGAAGACATTCACTTGCTGATCTTAGTGGTACAACAAACCACAGAAGAGATTGTGTGCGTGGGGAAAGAATCAGGGCAAAGACCTACCTCATGCTAAGGAAATTATCCAGAGCTGAAAACATTTGTCTGAGGGCTACTGCTTGAGTGAGCGAGCCAAATCCTGGAGAACCCGTGGACATGCTGATAAGAGGCAGCACACAGGGAAGGTGAGCCCAACCTGTGTCCACCCTTCATCACTAGCCTCAGCAAGCCTCTTGGCAGGAAATAAAAGCCTTACCTTCTGTTCTCTGTTAGAAGTAGCTAAATAAGTACTTTAGGGTAGCAGGCTCAGCTGAAGTTGAGTGTGCTGCTGTGAATGCTGGTCCTGACTGAGCACCACATCAGGGCACTTCTGCTCAGCTGATTGTGAGCAGCAGGCTGCTGGAGCCACTACTTAGCTCTGCAAAGTGGCAAGAAATCAAAGCAGGCCTTGTTGCTGTGCTGAGAGAAGAAGTGGCAAATGATCCTGAAGTGCCTTTTGCAGCTCCCCTGGAATGTTATGGGAGCAAACAGTGAAAATGATGGGGCATGTGAAAACTCTTCCACACACATCAGACCGAGTTCCTGGACGCATAGAGGCGAGCCCCTTAGCTGCCCTTTGTGTGGCAGCCAGATCCTGTTGCTGCTGGGACTGCTGTCAGATGGCCGAGTGGCTGACAAGCAATATTAGGGTCTGAGTGCTGCATAGGGACTTAAAAGAACAGAACCTAAAAATATGCAGGCTAAGAAGTGTCAAGTTTTTCATCTATCTTAGAACCATAGAACGGGCTGGGCTGGAAGGGACCTCCAAAATTCATCCAGTCTGACCTCCCTGCAGTCAGCAGGGACATCCCCAACTGGAACAGGTTGCCCAGGACCTTGTTGAGCCTCACCCTGAATATCTCTAGGGATGGAGCCTCAACCACCTCCCTGTTCCAGTGTTCCACCACCCTCATGGTGCATAACTTGTTCCTAATACCCAATCTAAATCTGCTCTTCTCTATTTGGAAGCCATTGCCCCTCATCCTGTCCCTGCAGGCCTTTGCAAACAGGCTCTCTGCATCCTTCTTGTAGCCCCCTTCAGGTACTGGCAGGCTGCTATTAGGTCTCCCTGGAGCCTTCTCTCCTCCAGGCTGAACACCCCCAGCTCCCTCAGCCTGTCCTTATAGCAGTGGTGCTCCAGCCCCCTCAACATTTTCATGGCCCTCCTCTGGACCTGCTCCATCAGGTCCATGTCCTTCCTATATTGAGGGCTCCAGACCTGTACACAGCACTGCAGGTGAGGTCTCAGCAGAGCAGAGTAACCCTGGATCTCCTGTGCTGGGGGGATGCAGGCCACACATCTCTGGAAGCATTGCCCGGTTTGGAACCTAGCTTCCTCTTTTACTACTGCTAGGATTTGTCTTTCCTTCAAGGAGTACAGAAAGACTCTGCCTTTGTCATAGTCTTGGCATTGCTGTTGCTTGCTTCCCGTTATGGCTCTCAATGCAGAACTGGTAGAAGCTGTGATTTCTCCCCCCAGCCTTTTCCTCCTCCCCCTCCCCCTGCTTTGCTCTCTGACCAAAGCTCTTTTGCTGGATTGCTGTTGTCCAATGAATACTTTGAAACTGTAAACACCATCTAGGCAGTAGGGGTGTATGCACCATGCAAATTCCTAGCTTGGTGAGGAGGGGTTTTTCTCAGTGAGGCTCTTTTGGCTGCTGTAATTGAATTTGATAATACTGGAGTGCATACAAGCAGCATGTGCTGATGAAGAAGAAACAAAACACAGCAACTTGTGTTCAGCAGGAGGGAGTTACAACCACAAAGAAAACATGTGTGAAAACAAAAGTGAACAAAAATAACCTTCCAAGCTGGGGGCAAGTCCTTACTTCTTCTCCTTACAGCTCTCTGACTGGAATTCATGCCTGTATGGAGACAAAGGGAAAGGAAAGAAGAACTTTTGGCCACTGGGGCTCACCTGCAACCTCTTGCAAGCTCTACAGGTATGGTATGTCTCCTGAGTCTCCTGAATTCACAGAATTACAGAATGGCTCAGGTTGGAAGGGACTTCTGTAATCATCTACTCCAACCTCTCAACTCAGTATCACAGTATCACAGAGTCACCAAGGTTGGAAGAGACCTCAAAGATCATCGAGTCCAACCTGTCACCACAGACCCCATGACTAGACCATAGCACCAAGTGCCACATCCAATCCCCACTTGAACACCTCCAGGGACGGTGACTCCACCACCTCCCTGGGCAGCACATTCCAATGGCGAATGACTCTCTCGGTGAAGAACTTTCTCCTCACCTCGAGCCTAAACTTCCCCTGGTGCAGCTTGAGATTGTGTCCTAGACTCAGCTGCTCAAGGCCTCATCCAACTTGGCCTTGAACACCCCCAGGGAGAAGGTATCCACAGCCTCCCTGAGCAGCCTATTTATTGCAGAGTCCTACCACTCTCATACATTCAAACTTCATGCAGCCACTTAATGGAAGTATTAGTGAAGCAACCCACTATACCTGGTGTTACCTGCATTGAGGGGAAGATGAAACTTGACCACAGTAATACCCTCAAATAATCAAACTGTTTTTATAAGCTGGTATGTGACACTTCTAGAAGGTGCTCATATTCTGAAAGCATTTTATTTCTCAAGATCCCTCTGGCTTTTTGTGATCTCTGTGTTTTCCTCTCATGTCATTTTCGTTACTACCAATACGCTGATTTGGCAGTGCTAGATCTTGAAGCTTGATAGGATCCAGCAAGGGGAACCTGCAGCCCAGAAGGCCAATGGCAGCCTGTGTTGCATCATAAGCAGGTGGCCAGAGACGGAGAGATGAATTGTGCATCCAGCCCCTTAACTGAATTCTCTGGAAGGATCTAATTCTTACTTACAATTTAAGTGTAGCTTTAAACTGTAACAGCAGGTAACAAAAGTGTAAATGCCAACTTTTTGGTAGAGTACACCTGTTCATCTTCAGAGCTCTTGTCTTTTTGCTCTTGTCACTGATGAGACTCAATAGCTTTTGGCTATGCTGTCTTCAGGCATGACATGTGCCTCTGGATCTGGAGAAGGGTTGCACAGGTTGAGTTATGCACTTGTTGCACCTGAGCAGTCAACATGGACATCCTGGAGACTAGTCTGATTGCCTTCCATGTTGGAATGATTGGTCATGTGGGCTAGAGAGAGCCTGTACCTGTATAATCACAGAATCAGAAAATCATTAAGGTTGGCAAAGCCCTGTAAGATCACCAAATGCAGCCATCAACCCAACACCACCATGGCCATTAAACTATGTCCTGAAATGTCATTGCCTCACATTTCTTGAATATCTCCAGGGATGGGGACTCCACCACCTCCCTGAGCAGCCTGTTCCAGTGCCTGACCACTCTTGCATAAAAAAAATTGCTTCTAATCTTCAACCTAACCCTACCCTGGTGCGACATGAAGCCATTTCCTTTCATCCTACCACTAACCACTTGAGAGAAGAGGCAACAACTTGTATGAGCAACATGACTCAACTTAAGCAAGACGTCTAACATCCTTTTCAACTATATTTTTATTCAGAAGATGAGATGAATATATTGGACAAATGAGTTGGTAGATGGATTGAAAAATGATCAGGTGTTTGGACTTGGAGAACAGTAATGAATGGTTCAGTTTCCAGAAGACAACCAGTTGATAGTACAGCCTTTCTCATCCAGTTGTTTTCAGCAGTGGTTGCTGCGATGACAGACACTGGACCCTTTGCACATAAAGCTAAACTGGGCAGAGAAGGTTAGGTAATAGGTTGGACAGAAATACGTTGGGGAATTTAGGGGATGGACCAACAAAAACATAATAAAGTTTCAAAAGACAAGTGCAAAGTCCTGTGCTCCAAGCAGAACAACCATGAGGAGATACTTCTGTTCTGTGAGGGTGCTGGAGTCTTGGAAAAAGCTGTTGTGGAGTCTCCTCTGAAGACTTTCAAAACTCACCTGGACATGTTCCTGTGTGACCTGCTCTGGATGATCCTGCTCTGTCAGGGGGTTGGACTGGATGATCTCTGGAGGTCCCTTCCAACCCCTCATATTCTGTGATTCAGTGATCAGTACAGCCTGGGAACTACTTCACTTAGGAGCAGCTCTCCAAAGGAGAGGTTGTAGTGGATTACAATCTGTAAACAGAATGCTGTCCCAGATAAGGGAAACTGGGCTGCGTTGGAAGAGATGTGGACAGCAGATCAAAGGAAGTTACTCTGCCTTTATGCTTCGCACTGAGCAGACCCTAAGCAGAGTATTTTGTTCCTATTGGCTGTACAGTGCAAGGAGGATGTTGAAAACATGGTTAAGGGTCCAGAAGAGGCTTATGAAGAGTCTAACAGGCTTAGAGACCTGGAGTACATGGTCTTCAATGTGAGGTGGCTTACCCTGCTGAGGGAAAAGCTAAAGGCACCTTCAACTTGAATGGAAACTACACGATGGTGGAGCTAATTCCTCATAGCAGTAGAAGTTAAGTAGAATAAATGGCATAAGGCACAAGTTTCAGCTTCACCATGGATGTTAGAATAAAATGCTTCACCAGTATGATGGGTTGAGGCAAACCCCCCTCCCCACCACGGGCAGAAATAACAACTCAAACAAATGGATTGCAAAAGTGATGGAAAGTTTAAATGAAGGCAGTGAATGTTTACAGAGAGCCAGAAGCGCAGTGACAAAAGAGATCCCAAAACAGACCTGGAAGCATCCCATCCCCACCTGGAGGTACATCCAAGACCTCCTTCTTACCCACCCATCCCCCCATTGCTAGGCTAGTCTCAGCTGGCCAGATCTGAGACTGCCCATCCCCCTGTGGCCTTGGGCCTAGCCAGGCCTATGGCTGAGAGACAACATCTATACAATAATACAATACACCAGGTTGAAAGAGACCTTCAAGATCATCGCGTCCAACCCATCAACCAATCCAACCCACCTAAACAACTAACCCATGGCACCAAGCACCCCATCAAGCCTCTTCCTGAACACCTCCAATGAAGGTGACTCCACCACCTCCACGGGCAGCCCATTCCAATGGGCAATCACTCTCTGTATAGAACTATCTCCCTCAGTTACCGGTGATGGCAAGGAAGAAAGAGGAAGTGTTAGACCTCGCACTGGGTCTTATAGTGGTGCAGAGAATTATGATAGAAATACCTAGTTTCCTAGCCACTGGGCTGGACCTCTGGACACAGGAAGCACCTCACGTAGCACAGGGCACCCAGCCCAAACTGCAACAACCAGAAGGGTCATGTAGCTCTAGAATGGTTTATGAAGAGGCATGATGGGGTCTCCATTCATCAAAGCCAAAGCTGAGCCGGTCTAGTAGGGATTGCAGTCCTACCTTGTGTGAGATGTTCAGCTAGGTGACCTCTAGGCATTCCTTATAGGCACCATTTCTATGACCCTATGCTTTGTACTACTTGCTTCCTGCAGTTGTCCTTGTACCCTGGAGTAGGGGGAAAAAACTGCAGTCAGTGTCACAAGGGCTGTGACCACTGTGTTTATCACACATGTAGACATGATAGTATAGGAATTCAATGATTAATTAAATATTTCCTTTTCTTCCCACCAGCATGGAAAGATTTACATGAGGAGAGAGGCAAAGCTTTGCTGCCATAATCCCTGAACAGCAGTGAGAGACATGTTTCCTTATCTCCTTTCCCTGGGATTCCTAATAATGTTTGTATGAATTAAAAAACTGTTAATAGCAGGCCCCTGGAATTGATTAGCTTCTGTATGTTTACAGCTCTCTTTAATTGCTTAAAAACGTCATTTGTCAGCTTCATGTTCTATTGACACTGGTATTGATTTATCCGATTTGGGCTTTGTCTTGTCTCTCGTACATAAAGCTCACATATGCAGTTCAAATGGGAAATGACTCTATTGATTTCCTTAACTTGAGCCCAAATGCTAAAGATTTTTGGATAAGCTTTCTCATTACTTAAGCCAAAATCAATAAGAGAGAGCATCTTTTAATGAAAGAGCAGTTTGAGCAACGCACTTCAGAAATGGGGTCCTGTTCATCCTTTGCTTTACAAATCGATCTCCTTGGTTCCTTAAGTGAGGTCCAATTGGTTGACATTGTGGTTTGTCTTTGTGTGTAAACTTGCAGCTTCAGAAAGGAGAAGATGAGCTGCAGAGACAGCAGAAGGAAAGGTTTTCCCCCTGCAAGAGAAAAAGGGATGATCTCCTCATCAAGGTATACCATGTTGCATGTTCTGTCTTCTGTAAAATTCTGGCTTTTTAGGGCCCTTTTTAAACTGTAGCACTCCTGGGGAAAATAATATGCTTTTGAGTCCTAACCCTTGACCTGGGATTATTCCTTTGTGTCTGGTTAAAAATGCTACATGCTTAAGCAAGTAGTGTATACATGCATGCAGTACCTGTGTCATTTAAGTGACTCAGGTAGTTCCTTTGGAGCTATCACCTGGATCCATGACTTTTCTGCTTAATAAAATACTCCACAGACTCCAGCCCAGTCCTGCTGCTTGGTTAACCTGTTCACTTCTGTATTTTTTTCAGCTCTAGCCTCAAGAAAGGAGACCTGATGGCTGCAGACCGAGCTGTGCAGAATGGAACCTGAGAGAAAGTAGCCGAAGCCGAAGAGATGCAGAACAAGAGCTGGGTATGCCCAGCTAGTTCTACAGGCAGGCCAAACGTTCAGGTACTGTACTAAGATATCATTAACTGCCCTGGACTACATAAATTAAGCTGATTATGCTTTCACTTAATTAACTGAGAATGACCTATTGATGTATAGGCAGAGCAAGACAGAGACTACATGCTGCACTGTAGTAAATTTATAGGTTTTCAATTAGTTCTTGTATTGACTGAGCCTACTTAGAGCAGGAGTTTACTTCTCTGTTTTGGAGCAGGTTTGGAATCAGTGGATGATTTGAAAATGTGCTCTTTGTGTGCTCTTAAACCACTGGAAAAATGAGCCAGTAAAAATGGTTTATTTGTCTCAATCTGTAATTTTTGCCTTCGTGGCTGATTAACACCTAGCCAATAACTCTCTTTGCAACTGCTTTTATGACATTGTAATAAGTATGGATTAATCATCTCCAAAATATTAGCCAGCTCCAAAGCTGAGCCCTAATAGCTTTGGAAATTCTCTAATCAAAATATTGGTTTAAAATGACAGTTTAAAGGAATGCCAGTAAAACCTCCATGAAAATCTGATAGTTTTATTAGAAACCAAATAAGATATTGTCTTTCAAAGCAAAGGGCATGGGATGGGAGTTTAATGAAGCTCCATTTGAAAATGAAGCTTTTGCAGCCTCCCCTAAATTACCTGGTGGGGATTTATACAATGATTATTAATTTGATTTAATGAGTATTAAATATGCACAGCAATATGTTTACCAATTAGTGTTTCCCACTAATTATTGTTAAATAACCTCTGGAAGACTTGTCCAGCTTTTGTGCAAGAGATGGGGTGGAGTTTAGGGATTTTTAATATGCAGCAATAAAAATAAATGCAAATAACATAAACAAAAATGGAGCAAAATAAATCAAATAATGCAAATAATGAAATAAATAAAAGAAATCCAAAGAAATAAAATAATTAAAAGAAAATAAATAAAAAAGTGAAAATAAATTAAAAAGTAAAAATAAATAAAAGTAAAACAAGACAGTGCTCAGTTCCAAACTGGCTTCTGCTGGAGACATACTTTAAAATAAAAATCATTAGAAACCAAAGAAAAACAGGGGGAAAAAAAAAGATACAGCTGTTAATTAGTGGCTCTCCAGCTGTTAATTAGTGGGACTACAGCTGTTGATTAGTGGTACTACTGCACATCTGGGGGAAATAAACTTGACAATGTTGATATGTAATATTGGAGCTCTCACATCAGGCTGGTGGATCTTCTGTGGTGACCCTGGTTTGAAAGAGATTGGTTTCAAACAAAGGAAATAGAGCAACCCAGTGCTGTTTAACACTTTGCCAGTGATGTGGGCAGTGGCTTTGGGGCACCCTCAGCAAGCTTGCAGGTGACCCCAAGTTGTGTGGTCCTGCTGACACGCTGGACGGAAAGGATCTGTGCAGAGGGACTTGGACAGGCTGCAGAGGTGAGCCCAAGCCAACCTCAGGAAGATCAACAAGGCCAATTATGAGATCCTACACCTGGGTCAGGGCAATCCCAAGGACAAATATAGGCTGGGTGAAGAGCAGTTTGAGACCAGTCTGGAGGAGAAGGCGTTGGGGGTACTGGTTGATGACAAACCCCCATGAGCCAGCAATGGTCACTGGCAGCCCAGCAGGCAGCTGTGGGCTGGGCTGCAACCAAAGCAGGGAACGCAGCAGCACAGGGAAGGGATTCATCCCCTCTTGTTTGGTGAAACCTCACTTGGAGTTCAGATGCCCCCAGAATAAGAGGGATATGGAACTGCTGGAGAAGGTCCAGAGGAGTCCATGATGATGATTGGAGGGCTGGAGAATCTCTCCTACGGCTGAGAGAGTTGGGGCTATTCAGCCTGGAAAAGAGAAGGCTCTGGGGAGACCATAGAGCAGCCTTCCAGTACCTGGAGGGGCTACAGGAGAGCTGGGAAGGGGCTTTTGACAATGGCTTGTAGGGGCAAGATGAGGGGGAATAAGTTGAAGCTTGAGGAGGGCAGATTTAGACCAGAGATTAGGAGAACATTCTTTCCAGTGAGGGTGGTGAGAAACTGGTTGCCCAGGCAGGTTGTGGAGGCCCCTTCTCTGGAAGTGTTCAAGGCCAAGTTGGATGGGATCTTGAGCAACCTGGGCTGGTGGTAGGTGTCCCTGGCCATGGCAGGGGGGTTGGAACTGGATGATCTTTAATGTCCCTTCCAACCCAACCATTCTACAAATCTGTGTATCAGATTACAAATACACCAAGGAAAAAAAACACAACATTTTGTGTGCTGAGCAAAGCCCAGCCTGACTGTTCGTGTTTGGGTGCCTGAACAAAGTTTGCTTTAGCTCCTCATGAAGTGTAGGTTTGGGCAGATTCTAATTGTCCAGGACAGCTTTCTGTGACCAAAGTTAATGCAGAATCCGAAGCACTAAAAGATGAGGCACAAACAGTCCTACCAGACCCTAGGGTTAGGTCTTTATTCTTGTAGGTCTCTTTAAGCACCTAAAGAATTTAAGCACTGGATGTACACGGCTCATGTGTAACTGTTTAGGTTTCTTAAGGTCAATTTTCAGCTTATAAACTGGTCATGATTCCTTGATTTGAGTCTTTAGGCTGGATGCATGCCTCTGATATTCAGTTCCTTTTTGCCACAATGTTGGTCTGGGGATTCATGGTTAAACCTGTCCAAAGTGATTCAGGGACCACCTTCTCAAAGTCTTTCCCAGGTTTTTCCATATTGCATGGAAGATGACTACATTGTCTACATATGGAGCACACACTTTGCCTTCAAATGTGATCTATAAGCCTTTGGTAAGTACTGGTCATATGTGGAATACGAAAGGCACTGTGGTAAATTAATACAGGTCCTTGACTTCACTACAGTGCCAGCCCCACATCTGGAGCTCAGTTGCTGCCCAGCTGCTTTGACTATGGCTGACTGACCAAGACAAGTCTGTCTTCTTGACCCCCCTCATAACCTGCAGCATGTTATGTGGTGTAACAAGCAGGACCAAGTGATTGTCCCCCTCAAGTTAGCACTGGGGAGGCCACACCTTGAGGACTGCATTCAGTTTCAGGACCTTCACTCCAAGAAGGACATTGAGAGGCTGAAGTGTGTCCAGAGAAGGGCAACAAAGCTGGGGAATGGTCTGGAGAACAGGGCTGGGGAGGAGCAGCTGAGGGAACTGGGGGTGTTTAGTGTGGAGAAGAGGAGACTGAGGGGAGATCTCATTGCTCTCTACAGCTCCCTCAAAGGAGGTTGGAGCCAGAGGGGAGGTTGGTCTTTTCTCCCTAGTAACAAGTGATAAGACGAGGAAATAGCCTGAAGTTGCACCAAGGAAAGTTTAGGCTGGATATGAGAAGAAACTTCTTGACTGAAAGGGTTCTCAACCTCTGGAACAGACTCCCCAGGGAAGTGGTTGAATCCCCATCCCTGGAGGTATTTCAAAGAAGCAAAGATGCTGAAGGCCAGGGGTTGACACCAGACTTGCTAGAGTTAGAGAATGGTTGAACTGGAGGGTTTCAAAGGATTTTTGCCAACCAAAATGATTCTGTGATGCTATGATTGTCCTATATGAGTATCTCCATCATTTTTTTTTCTGTCTTGTTTACTTGATTCAGTTCTTGTGTTATCAGATATCTTGTGTTAGAAGATCTCTCTCTTTATCCAGCTCCAACCCCACCCCGCCAGTCAACACTTGCCCAGGCCTTTGCCATTTCTAAATATCTGACTCATTGTTTAAGCCCGATGACTACCAGGCAGTTCTGGTTTTGTAGTAGGTGTTACTCAGAGGGTTCTCCATAGACAGGATGGTCAGAAACAACACTTTTCTCTGTGCTATTTTTCTCTCCCTTTTTGCACTGATTTGAAGCACTTCATTCACTTCACCCATCTCATTTCTTTGGAACCACAACGTTTTTTCCACACCCCTACAGTTCTAAGTTATTCCCCACTTGCTGCCTCCTTAACTTCTTCTTTTCCCAGTTACCTGAGAAATCTCCCCACATGCTCATGACCACTGCTCCTCTCTTCTTTCCTGCCACCATCTCACTGGGCAAATCTTTAGCTAAAGCACTAAGATGGTTTTCCTGCTCCATCATTTGGACCATGCCACTTTCTATGCTTCTCATTTTATGTCCCATGCCTTAACTTCAAAAGGTTTTTCTCACTTGGGACACTTGTCATTTGCTCTGCCACTTTCCACATCACATACAGCACATTTCTCCTTTTCTTCCAGTGATGTCAGAGGAAGATTACAATTTGTCTGCTCCTTCAGGGGCTGTCTTTATGCTTTCTTCCATTGCAACCCTGAAGCATACTGAATTCTTCTTGGAGTCATCT